>JAEIGP010000103.1:0-557500 GCA_018904095.1 Zaprionus ghesquierei | reverse complement strand
CTCGACCTAGCGTACGAAACATGCTGTTTTTTCCGGCTATTTCCTTTCTCTACTCTAGGGTTTTTTCTTTTTTGGTTAATAATGAAATTTCTCACAGAACTTTCCAAAGCAAAATTCCTTGCAAAATGCGCAGTATGGGATGAAACGCCTCCAGCTGGCAGCTGCCTCAGCCTTTCCCTCTCTCTTCACTTCTTGGGGTGCCACAACCCTTTGGCAGCATAAGCAGAAAAAGGACGAGTCGCATATTTTAACATAATTCTTCAAATGATGTGCTTGCTACACGCCCCCTACCGCCCCCTCGTCACTATCTCTCGACTTTGCTCTGTTGCGTGGCATGCAAAATGTAATGCCAGCAAAATGAGCAGAGCTTCGAAATTGCCACGGAACCCTTGCCTGCTGTCCTTGTAGTTGTTGTTGTTGTTGTTGCTGCGGCTGCTCTGCTTTGCTTGTCGGCTGCAGTTTTAGGAAACTAAGCTTGAAAATTATTTTAGCTTTACGGTATTTTTCTGGTATTTTTTGTGCCAGCCCCGTGCCCCGTGTCCCGTGTTCCGTGCTGTCCTCTACTGGCACCCCCTGCGGCTGGGTTTGCCCAGCTCAATTTATGCAAATTAAATTGCAATGCTTTATTTTCTTCTCTCTTCCCACACTTCTTCCCCTACTTCTGCTTCTTTTATGTCACCAGCCACAGCAACAACAACAACAATAATAACAACAACAACAGCAGCAGCAGAGGTAATAATGCTCATAGCAGCCCACATAAAAATCCAGCTCGCACTTTGTGTGTGTGTGTGTGTGTGTGCGTGTGTGTGTGTGTGTTTATAAAATTATTAACGTAACTTTGATAAATTATGCTCATAAAAAATGCTTAAACGGCAATTTAAGTACGCCCAAAGTTACACGTAGTGTATTTTTTTCTCCATCCTCCCCCACGCTCCGCGTTCCTCCCCGCTTTGCCATTAGCCAACCCCGATTTATTGGCCATAGACTCATTTGGCCAAAAAACTCATTTGCCGACAAACGCGAACACGAGCAGCGGCTACCAAAATACGCGGCACAGCAACAGCAACAGCAGCAACAACAACTTAAAGCTGCAACTGCCACCTGGAAACGAAGGCGTGGGCTGCGCCAAGTCTATGTGCTGTATGTATGTATGTATGCATGTGTGTGTGCGTGTGTGTGTGCATTGCGTTAAATTAATAACAGCGATGATGTTGCTACTGGGAACAGGCTGACTTGCAGGCTGGCCCCCAAATGCTGCCGGTGAACGACTCCAGCTGCGAATGAGGCACACACACGAACACACACCCAGACGCAGCACATGCGCCCCTATGTGGGTGTTGCCGTTTGGCACCTTGGCAGCAGCTGAAACTGCAGCAGCAGCAGCAGCAGTGACTACAGTGACTGCAGAGAGTATGCGGCTGTCTGGCTCTTGGCCCGACCAACCAAGCAACCAACCGACCGACTGCCTGCCTGCCCGCCTGATGACGAATGTGAATGACTTGCCTCGAGACATGCAGTCAACTTGACGCGCATTTGTCTGGCAATGCGTCTGCCCAAACCTACAAGCAGGCATAATACACATACATACACATAACATCATATCAGGTAGACAACTTGTGCAGTTGTTGTTGTTCTTGTTTATGCGATGCTGTTGTCTCTGTCAAGATGGCGTCATTTGCAATGGCAACATGAGCTGCGCCGCCTCTGGCTGCATTTGCTTGCGCCTCCGGCTCTATGCGTCGAGGTTCTGTGGAACTGGATAACAAGCTGTTGAGATTGCAATGACGTGGGCATAATTTGTTTTTTTTTTCTAAGATTTTTAGTTGATTTTGTTGCAGCTTAAAGGATTTGCAAATGCAACACAAAATGTGTAATCAAAGTTTTGGCCAAGAACTCTTTGTGGCTTGTGTGTCAAATGTTAACCACATTTCTCACACATTTCATAGCTGGCTTTAAACGTCTTGCAAGCTTAGCAAGCCATGCATTATGCAGAAATTTGTTTTTCTTGCGTTTTAATCGGATTTGCAATTGTCTTATTTGTCTCGGGCATCCAATCAGCATCCTTTGCAGTATGAGCAGCGAACATTTTCACTCTGCTGCACATTATTACAAACGTTTTTTTTAGTTTTTATTTTTTTGTATTTTTCACTTCTCGTTTTATTCAGGTTTTGCTCCCTTTTTTTTTGGTGCTGCTTGCAACGCGACGGGTCGCTTAATTCAATTAATTTTTATTTAGTTTTCGCTTAATATTTGCCCGCTCTGCACATTTTTAAGCAAATATCCCTGGCTAACTAAATGAAATGTTATTTGCATAAAAATTTCAACATTTCTTTCTTTCTCTTCTCTTTTTTTTTGTGTCTTTTTATTCTCCATATTTTTCGGGTCTTTTGTTATGCCAGCCAGCCCACCCGCAAGTGCTCATACTCAACGCACGCTTCTATCTCTGCGTGTGCATGTGTGTGTTTTTTTTTTTAGGGGAATACTCTTGCAGGGCTTTTGCAAAGGGGTTAAATGATTTACTAGATACTCTCGGTGGATTTAATTTTCTTCTGAAAAATTGTAAAGGTGCTTCAAATAAAAAAGTTAAGTTGCATTTACATAAAACAGAAAAAAAAAAACAAAGAAAATGAGGCAGAAAAAGTGTAAAGGGAAAAGAAAAAGTGATAAGTACACATTACAAAGGTCATTTTAGATTAATGGCGCCTTGTTTTAGGTCTGGAATAAATACAAAGTATTTTGTAGATCTATTAAAGTATAGGGTATGAGAATATAAACTCGAAAGACAGGGCTTGTCTAAGGTTAAATACTATTGCAGTTACTCCAAACACTAATCAGTTTTGGATTGCAAAAGTTTCTTAGCGATATTGAGAAATCGACCGCTCTACGGCAGCTATCCGATATATCGGTCCAATACGACTCGTTTCTACTTCTTTACAGCGTGAAGCAACAAGAAGCAAGTGTACAAAGTTTCATTAAGATAGCTCTAAAACTGTGAGACTAGTTAAAGTTGCAACGGACAGACCGACAGTTGGACAGACGGACATGGCTAATTCGACGGCGCAATTGATGCTGATTAAGAACATATATATATACTTTATAGACTAAGGAATGTCGCATTAAAAGAATATATAACCTTTGTTTTAAGCCAGCTTAGTGCATGAATGTATTCCTGTCTTCACTCTCCTTGTATGCCCTGTTAACATTGCCTTACTTCTCTTTCAAGCAGGGTATCTTGTAGTCGTTATTCGCCCCTTTGCTTTTTGGTCTTTTTCTATTATCTTTTTGGTGTGCACATTAACACGCAGTTGCTGTTGGTTTTCCTTCATTTTTTCTCTTATTTATTTTCCTTTTTTTTTTGGGCCACAAGACTTGGCGCATTTCACACATCTACATACACATTCGCACACACACACACACACACACACACACGCACATACCCATGCACACTCAGATTCAGATTCGGATTCACCAGGCAGCAGTTAATGCCGCAGCGCCTTTTACAATTTTACAATTTAGTTTTTAGCCGCGGGCAAAGGCAAGCGTAGCCCAACTTGGCCACATTACAGAGGTAGGTGTGTGTGTGTGTGTGTGTGTGGGTGTTGGCAGTGTGTTTTTGTAGTCGAGCGCTAGAAATTACTTTATTTTAATAGGACTTCATTTAATCCGCGCACATTATAAAACGTTCTGTGGGGTAGGCAATTTGGCTGGGTATTCATTTTGTGCGCGGCACACGCTGCGTATACGCAATCTGCGCTTTTGTCTGCTCGCGTGGGTGTGGATGCGAGTTTGTGTGTGTGTGCTGTTTTTAAAATGTAAACTGCACGCCAGATGAAAGACAGTTAGGCTGGCATGAAGAAAACAAACAACAAACACGCCCTTATATACACGAACAACAACCAAAAGGGGGTGGGGGAGAGGAGTGGTAGGGGGGGAGGGGGTCGGTACCGGAGGGGAGTGCGACAGCGTCTGCTTGTTTAATACAAAAGTTTCATTTCCGCTTTTCATTAGCTCAACGGCGACACAAACAGGGCGAAAATGCGTAAATATCACATGCACGCAGACACACGCACTGACACACACACACACACACAGAGACGCGCACACGCACACGCACGCAGTTAAGGCCATAATGAGATATATACAAAAGCAAAAGCCGTGCCAGCTCAGTGGCAAATCGGGCGAGTGTCAACCTCAAACCACGTGTTAATTGTGCTCCTTTTCCCAGCACCAGCCCCCGCCCCAACCCCCTCCCCCTCATGCCTTACCTCTTCTGCCGGCCTGCTTATTGCCCATGTTGTTCTGCTGCCAATGTGGCTGCCAGTTGTTGTTGCTGTTGTTGTTGCTGTTATTGTTGCTTTTTGCTGCTGCTGTTGCTGAACTAAAAAGCCTGAAAGGCGCTTAAGTTGACTTTTATTTCGCATAGCTGCGAGTTGTTTTTCCAGCACACTGCTTATGTGTGCGTGTGTGTGTGAGTGTGAGTGTATGTGGTTTTTTTTCTTCTCCATACTCTCCATTCTGTCTGCCAAACCAACTGGCCTGGCCAGCCGACTAGCTGCTGCTGCTTCTGCTGCTATATTAACTGACTTACTGCCACGCCCCCCGTTTGCCCTTAACTCTGTTTACGTTGGCACTGTGTGTGATATAGGTTGCCGCTTGGGCGGTGCGCCATATCACATCCATACATATGTTTGTCTGTGTGTTTGTGTGTGTGTGTGTGTTAACCCAACACGCACCGTAATGAAGTAGCCTCCACCAAACCGGCGTAATGGCAATGCCTGACTGAGCCTCATACTTAATAATCTCTCGCAGGCTGTCGCTCTCACTCTCTCGCCTTCTCGCTCTCTCAACCCTTCTCCTCCGTACCCGCTCCCGGCGCTCCTTCTCTGTATGAGCAAGAGTGTGTGCTCGGAGCTTGTCTGTGTGGGTGCTTACCGTGCCGTATGCGATCCTAGCGCAAAGGGGGCAGAGACACATACACACTCCCACACACACACACACATCGTTGAGGTTATTCAACTGCAACCGGGTTGCAGGGGAAGGTGGTAAGGGGGGGCGGTGTCAGAGGGCGATGCGATGGTGCGTTTTACTCCCATTTTGCAAACGCTCGCATCCGCTTCACTTTGCACGCCATTTCCGCCTCGGAACAAGTTGCCAGGCTCCACGTCAATCGCTATCTATTGCCCCTCCTACGCTCCCCTCTGCCACCCGCTCTTTGCTGCTTCACGAATCTAGCCTAAACGTTTCGATGTAACTCGCTGCTATCTACATGGAACTTCATCGTTAGTCAGTTTTATTGATTTTTACTGTTTTAACTCATGTGCATTTAATAATGTATGTGCGTGGGCCAGGGTGTGTGAGTTCGTGTGTGTGTGTGTAAGGACTGTGCCCCTTGCTTCATACTTCATCAGTCTGCATTCTTGTTACCGTTGCTGCTGCTGCTGCTGCGTCTCCTCTCGCGCTCAATTATGTGTGCATATTAAGCCCTTCGTGCCATTGTTGCGGGCTGCCTCCCTGAAGCTCCCCCCCTCCCCCCTTCCGCTGTCTCTTCTCTTGTGCTGTCCTTTCATTATGTTGACGATATTATTATTGAATTATTTGTATTATTGCATTATTTACTTGTGGCTGCGGCTCGGACCTATAATAACATTATAACAGGCACTCACACTGACACACAAACGCACACACACGGTCGCATAAATGCAATTTTCGTGCTCTTGTTGTTTTATATTATTTAACATTAATTTGTTTATACAACGCTTGACTGCTGCGAGGATTATCCGTTGCTGCTGCCGCTGCAGCAATTCCAATTACGAACGGTTAATGAACGCCATTAAAGGCACCCAAATAAAGGTGTTTCTGTCGCAACTGTCGCATCGACTATCGCATTACCAATGAAAACAGAGTAACAGCATAATAACAGCAACAGCAACAACAACAGCAACAGCCACAGCAACAACAGGAGCAAACAAATGCCCAACAAAAATGAAAGGCAAGCTGAGTATCGATTGCCGCGTATACGCTCACAGATCGGTTATGTGATTCGATATTATTGCAGAGCGTGTTATGAAACCTCACGTGGCGCAAAATATGTTGACAGCAGCAAAAAGTTTGAAAATATGAGAATTATATAATATAACTGTCTATTCTTAACTCGGTTGTCTTAATATTTAATATTTTTTAAAGTCAATTGATATCAATCCACAGAGGAATGAAATTTACAAACAAAATAACTTATTATATTAAAAAAAATAAAAAAAAAGGAAATAAAATGAATAAAATTTTTATAATAATTTACAAAGTTAACAAATTAAAATATTTTCATAATTTAATATAAATTTAAGTTTTAATATTCTCCTAATAATTAACGTAAAGTTGTCTGATCTGATTGGTATTTACAGAGATTTTTAGAGATTTATTTATCTTAGATTTAAATAAATATTTATTTCTCATTTTAAAAACATTAATTTAATATTTTTGTATTGCTTTTATTTAGTTTATGACTTTGTTATTTTTATGGCAATAGATATAAGTTGACTTTAAAATATAAATAAATAGTAAATAGAGTTTTCCTTTTCTCTAATACAATTTCCAAAGAGGAAAACATAACTCGTTGCCAATTTGTCATGCTAATCAAGAACATATATGTATGTTTGCATGTATATGCATACACTAGCACACTATCTGTCTAGCTACTTCAACACGTTACACACTTTCCGAAAGAGCTGTCAAACCCTCTGCAAGTGTATATTAACAACAGCAACAACAACAGCAGCAACAAATTGCAAGCCAGGCAATATGTCGCCTGTCATAAGCTGAGCAAGAGTGTATATGTGTGTATGTGTGCGTGTGTGTGTGTGGGTCCGCCTGTCTCTCTATGTGTGTGCTTGATTGTGTTAGTTTGTTTGTTTGCATTGCAATTTGCCAGCAGCTGTAGAACAAATTGCATATTACGCATACGCCACATCGTACAAAATTTCACATATGCCAGACGCTAGAAATCACCCACACATACACCGGAATTATTTGTTAGTCAGCACTCTGCCAGTGTGTGTGTGTGTGTGTGTGTGTGTGTGTGTGTGTGCCCATGTTTGTTTGTCTAAATTTAAAGCACTCTCGGTGGCAATTGCTATCGTCATCGTCTATAAATCTACGCACACGCATCACGTTCATTGAACTTTACTTTTCTACGCTTTTTTCTAACCATGTATACTAAACATGTGCTAGATTTGTGCCTGTGTATGTGTGTGCTTACTACTATGTCAAATTGATATAGACTTTACAAGGAATTTCATTGTGTTCTGTTTAATGGAAATTTTATAGCCTAAGGCGAGTGTTGAGTAAATACACAAGTGTTTGCAAAAGCGACAGGTAGCCAAAGTTGCAGGCGAAGTTACAAATAAATGAACTTCCGCTTTGCTATGGCAAGAAATTAGTGTATTTAATAAGCTTGTAAATATTTAAAGTTGATAATTAATTGCTGTCTATTTGATTTCGATTAGATTATTTGCACAGTTAAGCTCAGTGGGAGACGCCGACTGAGTGCTTAAATTGCAATTAAGTTGATTTTACTGCTCGACTGAGTCTTCTACACAAGGACTATGTACGCGTGGGTGTGCGGGTGTGTGAGCGTGGGTGTGCACAGCACAGCGTGTATACACATCAATGGCTGTTGTGTTGTGCTTAGCTGCCATGGCAACACACTCATAATTATCCTGCCCATTTGCAAGCGATTCCGTTTTAATCTCTTAATGCCGTCCATCAGAATTCTCTAGTTTGCCTTGCCGCAAAACCATCAACAAACACACATATATAATCTCACATACACACAAAGAGAGGGACCGAAAACATTAAAGCTTACACCCACGAGCTGTACATAAAATGTGAGTTACATAATAAAATTAAAAATTTGATAAATGAATGCATTAAAAAGCATTTAAACTTTGACCAAACACGTCGCCTATGGCTTTACGGCACCATAGCCATAGACTGCCGACTTATACCCTATTTGAGGTTATTATGAATTGGCCATAAAGTGTGTTTAAGTGCGCCTAACATCGTTAGAGGAAACTCAAAGCATTTCAGCTAATCTCAATAAAACTTGCCGCATACAGGAAACCTTTCAAAAGATTTATGACAGTATTATACGATATTGCTGTAAAAATATGTCTATAATTATTTTTAGTTATGGTTATTTATTTATAGCTAAAATCTTTGTTGAGTAACAACTTCTTATAATTTATGGCATATTTACTTTAGCTTAAAAAATACTACAAATATTATTTATTTAATATGAATTTTTTATTATATTAATTAAAAAGTATTAAAATTAATTTTAAAAATTCACAATTGTTTCAAAAGAATATAAAATAATTATAAAAATTATTAGTAAGAAGCCTTTAAAAATATTAGAAATTTTTTTTAGATATTTTAAGTAAAAATTGTAACTTTTATCTAAAATGCTTAGGGTATTTTCGCTGCGCGCTCTTTAGTATATATTCGCACTTACTTGTTTTTCTCGTAATATTCCATGATTGCGAATTTTCTCAGATTTTGCTTTTATTTTCCTACTTATGTGCTCGTATTTGTACTGATTGTTTGTCGGCTGGCTAAAGCGTGTGGCAAGTGGAGAGTGGCGAGTGGCGAGTGGCAAATGGCGGTTTTCAACGGCTCACAAAATTTCATTCCGTGAAAAATAAAATTTTATTACCATTGTGTAATTGCCAAGGTACAGCGGGGTCAGCATAAGGGAATGACCTTAAGCAGAGAGGAGAGTGAGAGATTGGAAAGGGGAGGCTATTGGTTGGTTGCTTTCATTAGCCAACGTCTACGTGGCGTAATTTTAAGTGTTACTTTTAATTTGTTTGCTTGCATAGCGCAGCTCAGTTTCGTGCTGTGCATGTGCATGTGTGTGCGTGTGATTGTGTACTTTTATTGCTTATTAAGCGTTTTTAGTTCAATTAAATCGTATAATCGATTAAATCCCATCGACAGCAGGAGCAGCCGAGGCAGCAGCAGCGACGTGCCTCGCTCACTCGCTCTGTCGCTCGCTGGCGACATCGCCCTGCGCAGTGAGACGTGCGACGCAATGTCTGGCCCGACTAATAGCCAACAGCTAACAACTATGGCCTGTGCACAGACTACCCTAGCCACCTAGCCACCTGGCACCGCCCACTCCAATGGACACGTTGATTACTGCTGATTGCCCGACAGCAAACAACGCGCCAAATGGCAGGAATCAGAACCTCCGCCGTAGCTGGTTGGGCTTCCTCCGCTCCCTCCGCTGCCCCCTTGCCATCTGGCCGCTTTAAGCCATTAATTGATTTCTTACAATGAAATTTCCACACTCAATCTGCTGAAAATTTAGTGCGAACATTCTGCAAAAAAGTTGCACAATTCTGCGCACTCTGTTCGGGTGTAAAATTGAATTGGGGGAAACTTAAAAAACAATCCATAAATTCTCTAGAAATGCGACATAAACGGCAAACATTTTTGGGGCACATTGGTCACAAGAACATGGAGTGCCATAATAATATAAAACGTATATCAAAAACCGAAGGAAAAAAGCAAAAACAAAAAAAAAAATAATCATAAATTTGTGAATTTGGTTTTTATGCCTTTTGCCACAATTAAATTGTGCAAATTTGGCAAATGCACAAAAATATTTGCACATTTTATTTGACAGTTTTACGAGTTGTCGTTTGGCCAGCTACGTGGCCCCTCTCTCTGTCCATATTCCCATGCCCATTTCTTTGGCAATACTTCCATGTCCATACTGGGAATCTGCTTGATTTATGAAGTTGATTGTCCAACTGACAGTCAGCTGGCTCCGCGCAGCCAGTCTCAGTCTATGTGTCTGTCTGTCTGTCTCTCTGTCTGTCCGTGTGTTTGTGCCCGTTTCTTGCAGTGTATTTGCGTGTGCACGCTTTATCGTTTATTCCACATTACTCAAGTCATAATTAAGATCTTGGCAGGCCACAGCGCTCCAGCATCGCTTATAAATTGTGGAAGTGGCTCATTGACAACTTCATTTCCGTGCAGCAGCAGCAACAACAACAACCTGCTGCTGCTGCTGCTGCTGTGACATGTGATCCACTTAAGATCGTGGAACTTGCAGCTGAGCCGCATCCGCAGGCAGGCAGCGGCGGCGCTAAATGACATAATGAACTGCATTATTTATGCGGCACACACAGTGCGAATAACTCATGCAACTTTGCAACGCTGCAACACCCCCCAAAAGCATAACAGCTGCTGCAACAAAGAGCACAACTTGTGCGTGCGTGTGTGTGTGTGTGTGTGTGTGTGATAATGAAAGTGCTGACATTTCTGGCTTATGATGTCAGTACACGCGTCACGCCCAGCGTCCTTCCTTGCGTATATTTTTTCGCAGTTCTCTTTGCACTGCGTCTCTGTCTGCCTGCCTGACTGACTGACCTGTGGCCTACAACATTGATGAATGAGCCAACAAGTGATCAATCAATTGTGCACTTAAGATCTCAGCTTAAAGATAACAC
Source organism: Zaprionus ghesquierei (assembly GCA_018904095.1). Taxonomy (NCBI): domain Eukaryota; kingdom Metazoa; phylum Arthropoda; class Insecta; order Diptera; family Drosophilidae; genus Zaprionus; species Zaprionus ghesquierei. The sequence goes on along the minus strand of JAEIGP010000103.1, from coordinate 546,989 downwards.
CAACAGCCATAAATATATACATACTATATGTACTAAAAGCTTTATCGACACTCGCAGCGCTGAGGTTGATGAACTGCAGCCAAATCAACTTAGCACAGACATGTCTGTCTAGCTGGTAAATAATGTTGATTTATGCCATGACTAATCCATGAAGCTTGCCCCCCCGAAAACCTACGTAATCCAAAACCCAATTTGCTGACGGCGCACACTTGAGATACATTTGTATCTATTGACTTAGCTGCACTTTATCCAGACTAATGAAATTCATTGCGAATTTATTTGCGCAGCTGCAATTAGCCAGGTTTAAACACGTTAGCTTTAGAGTTGGAGTTGGAGTTGGTTTAGTTTCGGTTGGCTTTGGCTGAAAACTATTTGCAGCATCGAATATTTACCGCTTTTTGATTACGCCGCATTTGTTTGTTTCCTGTGGCCTTAATTTGCACATTGCATTCGCAGTCGTTAAATGACAGGCGCCTATATAAACAAAGCGATACACGCACACAAGCGTCTCTCTCTCACACACACAGAGTTGCAAACGCAGGTGGCGTTTCACGTTTCACGCGCTTTTAATTGAGTGCTTCCGCTGCAATTAACAAGTACAGCGACGCCACTTGACCAGGCTGACTGGCTGCCTGCCTGCCTGGTTGACTGGCTGACTGACTGACTGGCCAAGTGTCTGTTCGGTTAGTTGGCTGGTCGGTTCACTGGTTGCTCTCGTGGTCTGCCCTGCCCTGGCTCGGTCACTCATCAAGCTTAACCAGCTTGGCTGTCGGGCGTTGGCTCCCCTCGATGCAGTTCTAGATTACAGCATGCTTACGCACTAATGCCCCTTCAAGTTGTGACGTGTTGACTGCCGCACTTTTGTGGCAACACCAGCAGCAGCAGCAGCAGCGGGTGGCCATTGCAGGCGTTGCACTGTACAAATTAATTATCCAATCCAATGCAACGCGCTGCGCCTGACATGCTGAGCTGCAAGGAATAATAAAAGATTTTCCTCTTCGATTGCCATGCAACGCACTTTTCCAACAAATTTTTGCCCCAAACAATTTCCCTGGCAGTTTGGCAGTTTAGTTTTTCGCAATTTTCCAGCTCAACGATAAATGCAAATAGATTTCACCTGCAGACGTTGTTTGTCCAACGTTTTTCGAGAATCTTTTAATAAATTATGCGCATGGCATTTGCCTGGCGCAACTTCCTTCTCTCTCTCTGCTGTCGTTCGCTTTTGGCTCTGGCATGTTGAATATATCGAGAATCATGTATGTATGAGTTTGACATGGATAACATGACTGTAGCGCCGGCAGGACAGGCTCCCAAGCTGGCGTACCTGAGATTACAAAAACACACAGCACATGGCAATTGTAGACGTACATTTTACGATTATTTACATTTGCACAGTTAAGTGGGGAGTGCACAGCGAGAAAAGCATTAAGAGCAAGACTTGACGAGGGTTGCCGCACGAAACTGACACATTTCACAAAGAGCCTTCATATCAAAGGATTCTAATATCGCATTATTGTCAGCGCATCATTGAATACATCAATCAGCAGCCCGCAGCCCTCCGCCCCCCCGATTTGTTTCAGTGTACATGCCACAGCAGCGGCTACTCAGCAGCAGCAGCGGCAGCAGCTGAGGCAGAAGCAACAACAATAACATTTCGTTTCGCTGCCTTCTCCAATTCCCTCTCTGCTCCCTCTCCACCCGCGCCAGTGTGCCCACATCAACTCCATTCAATTAGCAACTCATAATAACAATAATTTTTCTTGCAATTCGCATTCAGTAAAACATTTTGCGGCACGTTCGTCGCTGACGACGTTGTCGATGTTCGTGACGTTGCCTCTTTCGCCCATCACCGTCGTCGCCCAGTTGGAGGCAATGCTCCGCCCCCTCCAGCCGAAGCTCTGCGGCAGAGCCACGGGCGCACAGGCCGTGGCGCGGGCAGAGACCATACTGCTCCTCCTCCTCCTCCTCCCATCGCCTCTTCTTCTCCTCCTCCGCCTCTCCTCATCACAGTCATTGACTGCAACAATGTTGCCTGTTAAATGATGCATAATAATCGGGAGCGGGAGCGCGCTTTGCTGAGTTTTGAGCTGAGGCAGGCGAGAAGGCAGCCCTGAGCACAGAGCACAGAGCACTGAGAACGATACGCTACGCTGCTGGGATTGGGATTGGGATGTGGGACAACATTCCGATGGGCCAACGGCAATGCCGAGCACTGGTTAAGAAATCATAGCTGTAGTCCTCAGGGAAGCAGACTATGAGACCGCGAGAGAGAGAGAGAGAAAGAGAGAAGCAGAGAGTGAGTAAGGCAGCGCACAGTGGGCTGAATACGTACAAACTATAATGAACTTCTTTAAATACTAGCTTCTTGTTTTTTTTTTAATTCTCTAATTTAAACTGGTTTTAGCTCAAAATTATTCGATTTGCTACGAGAAGCAAATAATTATCTTGTCACCTTTAGCCAAGATTAGAATAAAACATTAAACATCTTTATATTTTATGTGCTTGTTTATCGAATTATTGAAATTATTGAATTGAAGTAAAGCTGCAAATTTGAAATATTTAGCAGAAAGATGTAATAAAAACTTAACTTTTGTGTTTGAAGTCCGAATAAAATGCAATTTGAAGAATAGTTTCACAAGTGGGCGGTGCATCCAAAGTTTAAAATTTGTTTTATAAGCGTTTCATAGCAATTTCGCCGTCTCTAGCCGTTGCATACCGCATACCGAATTAAACAGACATATTGACAGGTTGGATAAGAATATTTAAACTTTATAGAGTTTGTCGTAATTGAAATATGTTTAATGATTGAGACTACATGATTAATATCAACATTAAATTATTGTAAAGTTTTCTCAAATTTACCTCACTCATTTTAATGCCTTTGCTCCACTGTGCCAGTCGGAGGCCCATGCGATTGTGTTGATGATTGCCGGACGCATACTCCATACTCAGCACTTGTGCGTCGCTGCACGGTGCGCCCGCATGTAGTCACTTTGTCCGTCAGTCAGTCAGCCAGTCAGTCATTATGCTCCTCAACGCCCACACCCACGTGCACACGCCCACCTTGTGCAGAAAATCTGCTGACTGCAGCTGGTCGCAGCCGGCAACGACGACGACGACGACGACGCTGGTCACTTGATGTGCTGCGGCTGATGAAAATTCGCCTGGCTTCCGTTTTGGCCCCAGAGTTGCGCCCCAGGTTGCCCAAGTTGGTGGTGGCCATAAGCCACCGAAACCGTGTGAGTGTGTGCGTGCGTGTATGAGTGAGTGTGCGTGTGTGTGTGTGTGGCTTTCAATATTTACTCAGCTTGAAATGAAACATTTTTTATAATTTCTTTTCGGTTCGCCTTTTTTCATCGTTTGGCCAACGGGTTCACTGCTTGTGGGTTTTCTTATTGTTGTCGTTGTCGTTGTCGTTGTCGTTGTCGCTGTTCTTGTACTTGTTGTTGTTGCTGTTGTTGATGTTTGGTTCGTTGGCTATTGGCAACATTGTTATTTTCTGCTATTTGGCCATTGACTATTGACCAAGCAAACCCGTGGCGAGTGCTCAGCGCGTTTTTCAACGGTTTATTTATTTATTTCGGTTTAATGCAAGCTGACTCCACACGACTCTCGCTCTCGCTCGCTCGCTCTGTGCTGCACAGGCAACATGTTATGCCCTGCAGGCATTTAACTGACTCCGCCTCCTGCTTGCGGCGGGATTCCAGGAAACTGTATTGAGTCATTGGTAAATTGGTTTACGTTTAAACCATTTAAAAATGCAAGCGACGCGAAGCTGCCGACAGAGTTGGTAAACGCATTTTCCACATTCCGTGCAATTCTCCAGCGCCATTTAGCATACAATGTGGTCGAAAACAAAACGGAACAGAAAACGAAAAGCACAGGAAAAAAACGCAGTAAAAAGCCAAACAAAGCGAACAGAGAACCGAGCAAAGAGAGTAGAGGAGCAGCAGTTGAAAGCGCCTGAATTCTATATACTGGGAATTGTGGCACTGTCTGTGTTTCAATTTGTTATTGTTTGTTTACGTCGCCATCGAAAAATATTGAACGGAAATTTTGCAATATGATTTATCGAGGAGAGAGAGAGAGAGAGAGAGCGAGAGAGGGAGCGAGACAGCTGTGTTTGCACTGCAAGTTCCTGCCAAAATTTCAACGGAAATGAATTCGTTTATGGCATAGCATATTGTATTTTGGTTATCCGCTGTTATGACAAACGCAGAGTGCAGTTATGATTTGCCAGCGGAAGGTATTTGTAACGGCACTTCGCTGTTTGCCATGCTAGCCAAATGGGAACGGGAACGGGAATGCGAAAATCTTAAAGGGATAGGGAAATTCATTAAGAAAGGATTTCAAATCGATTTGGTTTTATGACAAAGAGAATTTTCGCCTGCAAACTAATTCGGAATTAACATGGTATGCATATATAATGGAGGCTTTGGCGTTACTCCATAAACTTTTACAACTTAATCGAATGCCCCGAGGGGGAGTCTCTCTCTCTCTAACTACATAGATAACACACCCAGCCAATTTCTATGGCCGCTCGCAATGCAAATTGCCAAAGACAATTTATTCCGAATTTCTGTAGCGCCAAAAGTTAAACAAATATGCCAATTCAAGGGGGGAGAGAGTTAACTGTGTGTGTGTGTGTGGGAGTTGCAAACAAACAAAGCTCAGGACTTTTGGCAAGCAGCTAACCAAACAGAGCCTGCAGTTTAAAAGGCAATTTATCTTTGACTTTTACAAAGTAAATGCTTTGCCATTGTTTAAAGTGCTTCAATCGGCTCTGCCCGAACTTAATGCCATCTATGCATGTGCGTGTGTGTGTGTGTGTGGGGGTGTAGCCATTGTGTGTGCTTGTGGTAAGCGCTCTTAACTAGTTCGCAGCGCTGCCAGCAAAATTTCGAGCATACTCAACCACTCAATTACACGACTGCAACCGCTCCATGCCGCCTAGGGAAGTAATCAATTGAGCCGGCATAGGGCAAACAATGGTTAGCAAGCCAGAGGGAGAGAGGGAAAGCGGGAGGGGGGAGGGGCGCAGTTCGCGGGCTTTGCTCATAAATTTCTCGCGGTATTTTTGGTAGAATTGCATTGCATTGCAAACGCACGTAAAACTATTCGAGCTGCCTAACCCAAATAACGAAGATGCCTGCAACAATAAAACACTGAGAAAATTGTAAAATGTGCACAGTGCACACGCGCTGCAATGAACTGTGGCACACAATCAATAGATGCGGCTGCAACTTGAGATACAAGATACTCTCTCTGTCTATGTGTGTGTGTGCGAGTGTGTGTGTGTGGAGAGAGGAACTTCCCACATGATGCTTGTGCTGCGGAATGCCACGGAGAATGTGCACACGCATCTTCGACTCGGTTTGCATTGCGCCCCTCCCGCTCTCACTTGGCTTGCCGCAGAGCTGCGGTGGGTGTGCAGCCCAGCTGCAGCAGTTGGCCAAGCGGTACGGGGGGCAGTAGCTTACATTTATGCGCGAAATTGTCGTACACATTTGCACATTCATAAATTCTCGTTGAGCGCCCCCAAAGCGACAGCCACAGCGCCAAAGAATGCCCCATGCCTGTGGCCAGAGAGAGACAGCATGGGAGAGAGAGAGAGAGCGAGACAGCTGCAAGTGAAATAGAATGCCGCATAGTTTGTTGTGTGCATGTTAGTTTGTACTGCTGCCGCTGCTTGTAGGCGCTCTTGGCTCCTGGTGCCATTTAAATTTCAGTTAAATTTGAGTTTTTTCTCTCTTTTTCTCTTGTTTCTTCTTTATTATCATACGTGGGCTTCTTTTTGCCGCCGCCGCGTTTTATTACCGCATTTTATAACAACGCGCGCAACCTTAGAACAGCACGTCATTAGGCGATAAATTATCTCGTGCACGCTGCATTTTGCATAAAATGTTGCTGCCGTTGCCAACTCCCCGACTCCCCGACTCGCCGCTTGCCACACGGCTGCACGGCTGCACTGAAAGTGTGCCACAGCTGTTGACCGGGAATCGACTTGCCCCACGGCTGTCGCTGCCGCTGCTGGACCTGAATCTGAATCTGGTGCGCGCTAAAAGGATGCCAGGCAATTTGAATTTGTGAAATTCCATTAAAGGGGGGCCTAGCCGAGCAGCAGCCACGACGGCAGCAGCAGCAGCAGCAGCAGTTGCAGTTGCAGCCGGGGCTGGCTTATCTATGTGCAAGATGTTGCCGTTTGATAAGCGCAATGCAGCCGGCGCAGCGCAGCGCAGCTCAGCAAGTCGCAGCAATTTATGTGCCGCCATCGTCGCTGCCTCTGCCTCTGCTGCAGCAGTTGTAGCTGCAGTTGCATTCATCATCGACTGCAGCAACAGTTGCTGCAAGGAATGCGCGCTGTTGCCGTCGACGTGCGTTCAACTATGCAAATTTGTGCAAGTTGCAACCCTTCCCCTCCCGCTGCATTGACTTGCAACTTGCTACAACTTAGTAACTGGCTGTGTGCCTGTGTGTCTGTGTGTGTGTGTGTGTGTGTGTCTTGTTGTCAAACAGCATTCAAGCACGATTCTGAGAAACATTCTTCCCCAGTGACTGGTTGACTTGAGTTTTGCATTGCTTTGCCTTCGGTTGCTCGGCTTCTTCAACCTTAGCTTTGACTCTGATGCAGAGCAGATTACGGAATAAATGAGCTGAAATTATATTGAAGATTGCAAATAACGGTAGGGCGATCGATCGACTCGAAAGTTGAATGTCATGACAGTTCAATCACTGAGATTGTCGATCTCAGAGAGAGAGAGAGAGGGAGAAAAAGAGTTATGGCCCAATCGAAATTGCTGTCTGCTGTTGATAGGCCCAGAGAGCAGCAGTTAGTCAAGATCCGAAACTAGGATTATATTCAATGAGCTTGCCCCCAACTTGCCAACTTTGTTTTGCGGCGAAGTGGTTGGCAATGCTGGCAATTAAACGCCCTGTGCCATTGAAACAATTATGCCATAACAATTACCCTATGCCAGCACATGCTAACTCAACTCCAACCCCCGACTGTGTCTGTGTGCGTGTGTGTGCGTGAGTGTGTGCGTGTGCGCGTACTGCAAATTTGCAGCATTTAGCTGCCGCTGACATGGCATTTGGTTTTTGAGCACTTGCAGCGGCCAAGTCAAAGGAATTTTCATGCGTCAAATTGCTGCATGTGCATTGCGTGTAATTACGGCAATAAAAATTGCAACACATTGCGTACAAACATGCAACATAAACAACAACAACACAAACAACAACAGAAACAGGGTCGAGCCTTAGCCCAGTACGCTGTCCGGCAATTATCTTATTTATTTCAGTTAATTTATCAAAAACCTAAAAAATTCACAGTTTCCTCAGAACTTGAGAGGCTACCTCGTATTCCGCGTCTTTGTCCGCGTCTGCGTCTCCGACATTGACTTGGTACCTAGTTTAGTTACGAGTGCACAATTGCCATTCGTCTGGCTCGTTAGCCAACCAACTTCACTTGGCCAAGACAAGTGAGTGCACCCAGGCCGGCATTAGCTTCAGCTCCGACTGCCACTTGGGTGGCCATAGCCGGAGCGGAACGCAAGTTGATTGCATTTTTAGCATAAATTTCAACGCATTTGACTAATGTTTGGCTATTTGTTATTGTGCACTCTGTTGCTTTTCGCTCTTCGCTCCTCGCTCTCCTTTTTCGACAATTTATCACCCGACATTTTCTTCACTTAGAACGTATTGCAGTAAAAAGATAATGCGACGATCCACTACTGCGTATGCTGCATGCAATTGCCGTGAAAAGAATTTTAGGCTGATATTACGCATACGCACCGAATGTCCACAAAGTAGAATCTTCTCATCTTTTTAATCAACTTCATGTTCAAGAAAAGTGAACCAAATGAGTACGAGAAGCGTCACAAAAAACATAAGGCCAGTACCTAGAATTACCCATCGAAGCCAGAATAAAGGCAAGTCTTCAGTTGTATCCATAAAAATCGACTAAAAACTGTTTTCCGCAGACGGGGAAAGTGTAAAAAGTAAAAACGAGTACTTTTCAGATGCCACCTTTGATTTTGTTAAAATATAAATAAAAGTCTCAGTTTTTTTTTTTCAATTTTACACATCTTTTGAAAGTTTACTACATGAAAGTCTATTTGTATATAGGATATATGATTTCTGGTATTAACTCCTAAGGTTGTTAGCAATTTGAAGAAAGTAACAAAAGCTTTACTTATACGTTTGCTTCCCATAAGATACGTCTTGTTTACTTTGTGAAGCTCTTCTCGCTTTAGACCTTTTTATACCCTTAGCAGAGGGTATATTAATTTCGGTCACAAGTTTGCAACGCACCTTAGGTGACATCTCCGACCCTATAAAGTATATATATATATATTCTTAATCAGCATCAATAGGGGAGTCGAACTAACCATTTCCGCCCGTCCGTCCGTCTGTCCGTCCGTCCGTTCGTCAGTCCGTCCGTCCGTCTGTCCGTCCGTCCGTCCGTCCGTCCGTCCGTCCGTCCGTCTGTCTGTCCGTCCGTCAGTCCGTCCGTCTGTCCGTCCGTCCGTCCGTCCGTCCGTCCGTCCGTCCGCCTGTTGCACCGCAAACTTGTCTCTCAGTTTTAGAGCTATTTATATGAAATATGGTAGACTTGATTCTTTTTGCTGCACGCTGTAAATATGTCGAAACGAGCCGGATCAAATCGATATATCGTATAGCTGCCATAGAACCTATCGGTTTCAAGATAACGCTATGCAACTTTTCCCAGCTATGTCTAAGTATGTCCATCAAAGGCAATGAAAATTTTATGAAAGTTGGACCGATTTATCGGACCTATCGACCGACTTTCATAATTTTTCACGCTATCGTTATGTAAATTTTCTGATATATGTCTAAATATGCCCATTAAATGATGTGAATATTAAATTGAAATCGGACAGATATATCATTTGACAGCCATATAATATGGGCCATATATATGGGCCGATTAGATATTTGGATTAACTGCAAGTGTATGAAACCTTCGGCGTTTCAAGGATCGAAGTTACACTAATTGCTTTTGCACGCTAGTTAGGGTATCTTTCATCTATAATAAAAAGTTTCTTCCTTTTGTCTTTTTTGCAGTTGCGGCCGCCACGCAGACAAAGAACACAACCATACTGAAGCCATATCTACAGATAAAAAAGCACGCTATTACAAGACTGACCATAACCAATCCACACATTGCGCACTTTCTGGAATGCGTTCCCATAATTAATTCCTATGAATACTATCAGGGTAAGTCGCAAGAGTTACAGAGAATCCACATGTGGTGACACCTTGCTCTCTCCTTGTCCTCTTGCAGATGGTATCCCCGTCTATTGCACCTGGTTTCGCAACGATGAGCAAATCGAACATTTGGCGATACGAAAAAGCGAGTTCTTCATCTATAAGAACGGCACACTGCGATTGCCACCCAATGAGCGAGCCAGTGGAGTTTATCACTGCCAAATCGATGCTGATTACACGAAAGTCATTTCAGATAGCATAACTGTCGAGTATCCAAGTGAGTTGACTGACTGACTAAGATATACCTTATAACACATAATTGATTCGTTCTCTTTGCTTGCAGTTCTCAAGCGTTTGTTTCTCGGCCAGCAGCAGACTGCCAACATTAGCGCCCCAGAGCATCAGCCCCTGGTACTCGCATGTCCCTTTGTCAGCGTTCCGGCTGCACGTATTAGTTGGTACTTTGGCAACGATTCCCTGGCGAATGACAACAGGCGAGTAAAGATCAGTGTTGTTCCACCGAGCGAACTGCACTGGAATGCATCGCATTCGCATCGATGGGGCTTACATTAATCCTGGTTCTGCTAGCTTGATGGCTACATGGACATATCCATCGATCGAGCACTGGAAATTGGTTCTAATCTCTTCCTCTTTCTTTTTTACTTCCTTTTGCAGCGCTCTCATACTGTCCAATGGAACGCTTGTGCTGCGCCAGCTGCGTGCAGAGCAGTCAGGAAAGTACAAGTAAGTTTTGCAATCCGAGGAATCGGAAAGTTAGGATAATCATCTATTGCATTCGAGACGTTGTAAATTTTCATTGTGTTGCAATCCATTTTAGCAGAACATCCACATATTTCCCTAATGTCTTTATATGTTTTTCCCAGGTTTCTGAGCCGCACTATGCTATTTCTTTTTTCAGGAGTACAATGTTTGCCCCTGCCCACTAAGTTAAAAAATATTAATTTATTTTAGTGTTTTCTAATGTTAATAATAGTCACTAACACAAAACCACTTACTTTTTATCAATTAAAAGTCTAAAAAAAATTTTTTTTGCCTATCAAGATACGCACTGCTATTTTAATGAACAGCCAAAGACTGATGCTTCTATCAAAAAGAGTTGTTCATTTGCCTAATTCTCGCAAATCTAACGGGATTTTTTCGTTTCTTCCTTGTACACATTCCATTCTACAATAACAATGCGTACAAGTTGAAATATTCGTAACGGAACTTGAAAAAAAATCGCATTGCTTGATTGCATTTCTTGCACTGCTATTTTTGTGAACACAGCTGTACATTTATCAAATTTGGTATGATGATTTTTGTATACCGAATGCATCTACGCAATCTTTTACGTTTTGACTAGCATTGCCTGAAAATGCGTTTTTATTATTTTTAAGACAATATGTTAATAATAAATTAAAAATATTTTTAATATGTGTAAATAATAGCAAATACTATATCTGCTCAAAATTTCATTATGATCCCACAATAAAGACATTAGTTATTTAGGATCTTCGGTTTATTGTTGTGAACAGAGTCAAAGAAAGCCATTAGGCCGTGTCAATGTAGTATGCAGTGATCATTCATGTAGTTCTAACGAAGTACAGGGTATATTCCCGTTGAGTGCATTCGACTGTAACATTCTATAATGGCCTTTCATTTCTGCAGTACATTCATATTCATTATAAGAAATACCTGTGTTACCTGTGTACGCGGTAATTTACAGCTGCCTGCGGGCAGCTTTTCATTTAGCCGCTGATGTTGTGTATCAACACCTTGGCCACAATCCATCAACAGCGCCCTCGCTCCTAGACTAGCAGATATGCATTAATTAACACCACGCACCGGCGCCGCCGACAACCTGCGCCTGCGCCTTGCCCTGTGCCCACTGTCCATGTCGCTAATGTGTGTGTGTGTGTGTGTGTGTGTGTGTGTGTGTGTGTGTGGAACCGTTTTCATCATCTTCTCCTCCTTCTCTTTTGCAGATGCGTTGCCCAGAACCAATTTGCGAACCGTAGCCATCGCCAGTTCGTGTGGCAGGTGCGTGTGGATGTTGCGAATGGCGGCGCTGCGCGAGAGCTGGGCACACTGGCAACGCAGCTGCTGCCCGCCTTCCAGAATGCCACACTGTATGTGCCCAGTGGTGGCCAACTGATGCTACAGTGTCGCGCCGTGGCCGACTACGTGCCCATTGCCTGGTGGCTACAGCATCCGAACAACACGCTCACCCAGCTGCGCAACGACAGCGTCGCCCTGGAGATAACCAATGTGAGCCAGGCGCTGCATCAGGGCTACTACTTCTGCACCACGCCCAGTGACAGGCAGACATTTCATGTGGTGGTCACTAGTCCGCCAAGAATCGTGAACACGCTGCCCGTCGAGCTGGGCTATGTGAGTCTATCGACAACGTTGTCCTGCCTCGCCGAGGGCAATCCGGTGCCCAGTTTGAGCTGGTATCACAATGGAGCGCTCCTGAACAGTTCCTACACACGCTACATAAGTGGCAATGAGCTGCACATACACTCCTTCGATCCCGAGGAGGAAGGCATCTACCAGTGCTTTGCAAGGAATGTGGCTGGCGAGGATTCGGCGACGGGAGAGTTGCGCTTCAAGCGTCAGCCAGAGCAACCGAATCCGCTGCAGAACATACGCTGCTATCCGCACAGCTTTCACACCATCAATGTCACCTTCGACAGTCGCACCCTGGAGGTAATCCCTATGGTTTCCGTTTCAATCTCACATTATGTTCTAATTATCAGGATGATCTGTTTGCTTTGCAGTCCATGTTTGTGGTGCACATTGTGCAGAGCAATCCGCATCAGTGGAGCTCGTTTGCGCCCATGAAGCTCAATCATACCTCGTTCGTGGTCATCTCAACCGGGCTGCCCGTCTATCGTCCCTTTGCGCTAATCACACGCTTCCTTACGCCCACAGCCGATTTGCGGGCGGGCCGTAAAGTGCCACAACAGATGATACTCAGCTCATTGCGTAGTCCCGCAGTGGTTTGCTGCACCCAGGGCAGTAAGTTAGAGCTCAATTGGTCGCAGTTGAGTGAGCTAATCCCTTGCACCTACCTCCCTTACAGTGCTGCTGCGTCTGGTGCACCTGGGCAACGATACGTATGTGAAATGGTCCCAGGGCGATCTAGAGAACAAGAAGTATTTTATAGTGCAGTTCTCCATCAATCACACGCACCCACATCCGGCTCAATTGCTCGACGGACCGCTGCTTGGCACCGTCACTCCCGTGGAGGAGAAGGCGGAGGAGATACGTCGCAAATTAACCGTTATACGGCCATTAAATCAATCAGCTGCAGCCACCGTGCTGCGCAATGCCGAGCACGAGGTGCTGGACAACGAGGTGGACGATGTCACGCTGGAGATGGAGGAGGATATCTATAGCCTGGTGCTGGACGAGAGTGCAACAGGGTTGCTGCTGCAGCACTTCAGTCGCATCAAGATGCGTGTGCTCATCATCACCAGCGAGAATGAGTTTCTTGCCCAGGACTTTCGCTACGTACAGTGGAAGATTGTGAGTAGACTGTACTGTAGTACACATGGTTGAGGCCACCTGTCGCCGATGCCACTGGCGCAGCTCTTGAACTGCACTAACATTGTCATTCGCTTTCTTCCCCCCAAACACACACACACACATACAGATCGAGAACGGCACCTCAGATCAGTCCAATATGTCGTTTCGCCTAATCACCGTCGAGTCACGCATGCTGGCGTTTCAGTTCCTCGACAGCCTCAACGACACCTGCGTCTACGAGTGTCATCTGCACATCAAGTTGCCGCTGCGCAAGCACGAGCCCAAGTGCAAGGAGCGCACCATAGTCAACTCGGTGCTGCTGGTGAGCGGCCTGAGCGCCAATGAGCACTACAACTTCCATTTCTATAACTGCAAGCCGCAGATCTTCTACGGCGAAATGGATGTGCAGACACTGCCGGATCGTAAGATGAAACTCCTTAGGAAAGGAATCCCTGCTAATTGTTGTTCGTTTTACTTTGCAGCTCCCGGCACCATCAACAATTCGCGCATAGTCAAGGACAACGGGCTGAAGCTCTTGTGGGATCCGCCAGTGCATCCCAATGGGCGTGTGCATCACTACAATATACTCTGGACGCTAGGCAATGTGACGCACGAGGCAAATGTGTTCGAGTGTCGGCCGTGCTCCTTCAGGGTTGGTTGATGCAGCAGCTCCTGTTGCGGATTCCAATAACTCTACCTTTCTTCGCTTTGCAGTTCCCCAACGTGTCGGAGACGGACAAAATTCATGTCGCTGTGCGTGTTGTTGGCGAAACCGGCGTAGGTGCCCCACTGTACTTTGATCTGATCAATCATCATATACTGCACACGGAGACGAACAGCTCGAATCATGAGGTCTACAGTGGCATTGCCATTGGGTCGCTGCTCTCGATGATGTGCGTCCTTGGCTTTGCACTGTTCATTGTGTTGCAGCGTCGTCGCTTCAAGGCACGCGCCCAAGGACCCACCCACCTGACCACGCCCACAGACATTAATTTCGGCAATCTGAGCTGTGCCTCGGGCATGCCGGGCGACAGTGCCGGCGGCTTGAGTGGCAGCACACTGCAGCAGGATTGCCACGAGATGCAGACACTAATTCCACGTTCTCGTTATCACATTGAGCTGCTGCCGGAGCATACGCTGGAGTATCAGACAAGTAGCGCCACGGCTGCCACGCTGCCCAATGGCAATGGCAATGTTGCAGCGGCACGGCGTGTTGGTGACCAGGATGTGCCGCTGGAGATGAGCATCGCGGGAGTGCACAATTTGTCCCAGCTGCCGCTCTGTGCTGGCACGCCCGAGAACAATGCGTGCAAGGGCATGCAGCCGCAGCAGGAGGGCATAATGCACGAGGCCAAGGCCGCCTTCTATATACCCTATCGCCATACGCCGCCCAATGCGGTAGCTCTGCCCGCCAATGCCAATGCCAATCATCATAAGCAGAACGGCGAACAGAATGGCGGGGGTGGTGGTGGTGCTGGTGGTGGCGGCTTGGAGGTCGCTGTGCCGCCCAACTCGCTGCCACTGGTGGCCACTGTGCCGGGTCTGGGACATGTGGGTGCGTCGCGTCGCAGCGGCAGCCTGAGCAGCAGCAGTGCCAGCAGCAGCAGCAACGGCAGCAAAAAGCAATTCCACACGAATTTCGCACGGCACTCGAACTCCAACGATGGTATCTGTCTGCTGGCCGAGGAGGAGTCCGCTGCCACGCTGACGCCGACGTCGGAGCATGAGTATGCGTGCGCCAGTCTCACAAATGGTTTCAAGTTGCCCGCCGATATGACCAGCAAGCCATTGTCGGGTAATTCCCACTACAGCAGCAGCAACAACAACAACAGCAGCGGCGGCAAACACAAGCAAAAGCAGCAGAAGCAGCAGCAGCAGCATCCACATGTATCCATAGTTCCTGCCAACGGACCACAGTCACATCCTGTGTCCGTTAACCACAAAGCGACTAAATCGTCAGTGGCCAAACAGACTTGGCCTGTTCCGCCGACGGCTGTGCATCGACGAGCTCAGGTCGATCCGAACGGTTGAGGTCGGGTCTAAGTTCGATTCGCAGTCATTTCCGTCGTCGCCTCGCCAAGCAAAAAGTATTCTATAAAGCTACTAATGCACTCTCTCTCTCTCACACACACACATACACAAACACAAACATTCCCCGCTCGAAACATTCTAAGCACTTAGGCGATTAGGATACATAAGCGAGATACATTTTATAAATGTTTTCGACTTCAATAACTGAAGGTGAACTATAATTAGAGAGTATAAGCAGCATATTTATACATATATATATATACATACACATACACACATACATGCATACGATATAAGCATATTTAAGTTAAGTTTACAAGCATTCTATACGATCTACTTTAGTTTTGTTTACTTTTTGTTTGTTTTCTTTCATTAATTGAGGCTAATTATTATTTCATATAAGTTTCATATTCAACATCAATCAAACTGCCGTAATAACATATATATTTATTAGGCACACACACACACATAGCCAAAAACAGAAATGCAATAGCCCAACTCTCTCACACACACACACAAACCATCCATACGCAACCACAATAGTCAGAAGTGTTCATATCAATATGTTATATGTACTATGTATGTATAATGCAAATATCCGAATATTAATATTCCCATAGTTACAATCAATAATTATTTTAACTTATTTTTGCCTGCATTTTGTTTGTTTGCTCGTTTATAATGATTTTATTAAACCGATATATCAAATGTACCTGATTATAATCATTTTGCATTTCGTTAAGCGCTTCTTTTCAACACCCAAACCGACCGAACCGAACCGAACCTAACCTAACAATCTATATATATATATATAGCCAGATTCTTTGTTTATGCCCAATACGCATTCCACACGCATGTACCGCAGTCGTATCGTACGAGTCTATCCCCATTACCGACAGTACCTTGTTTGTACAAACAACAAAACCTCTAGCTACGCCACACCCACTCACACCCACACACACACCCACACACACACGCACAGTCAACCACAGATATTATTTTTCTATAGTATTTAAAATTGGCTCAGCTAGAACGAAATGTATTTTGAGCATTGTTGTTCGGTGTGAAACGAGAGGCGAAAAGTTGTTATGAAATACACAGATAATCACACACATACACACACACACTCACACACATTCCATTCTCTATAGACACATAAACTAGAACACATACTAGATATAAAATGCAACACACAACAAAATATACGAAAATGAAAATCTAATTAGAGACAAATTGAAAATTGATAACATAATATATATTGTATGTATGAATCCAATGCAAAGCGGATACGTTAAAGAACTGTAACTGTATACGTATTTAGACATAAGTGCAATAACAAACCCACACAAACACATATACAAAAACAATACGATCCCCAAACCACAAGCCGTCAAGCAACCAAAACCGACAACCAAGCTATGCAACAATAACAATTACAAATAAATAACAAAACAAAAACAAAAAAAAAAACAATAGTACCTTTCCACATAAGCATAGATAATACAATATTACACTGCGTACATTGTGCATTAATGTATTCCACTTGCTGAATAATATATCTATGTTATGAGGCATGTGCCCCGGCTAGCTAGAGAGCCATCAGTTCGCGATGCAAATATTTCATTCTCGGGGCACATGTCGCAGTCCACGTACACTCAATACCAATCAACTCTTGTGTTCACTCTCTCTCATAGTAAGCCACGACTTTCCGCATTTAACTGCATTTAACAATCGCAACTGAAAGATCATAGTCTAAGGTCAAACAAAACATAAAAGGAATAGTGAAAGAAAAAAAGAAAGAGAAAGGTCAAACTTTGGTTGTCTTCGGTCTGCTGAAGCTGGAATACTCTTGCAGATTGGTAAAATATTTAATATATCTAAAATCATATATTGTCAATCATATATTGTCAAAATTTAAATACGAAATATTTAACTTTTCATCCGATTTAGTTTTGCAGTTAATGCTCCATATTGTTTGAGCTCTAGGCATTTCGCACGCTACCTAATTTTGTTGAACATATTCTGGAGAAATACTTTTAGTTTCCTAGATCGAAAAAATTATAAATTATAATACCAACCGCAAGTGTAGACCAATCCAAAATTACTGTATACAACTTATAAATAGTCAAGCCTTTTGACGAACGCATAAACTTTGCATTTATTTCAAGCTAAATATTCCGCAAATGAACTCGAAATTCCTAAAAGCAAAAAGAAAGAAAAAGAAAATACACACTTTAAGCGTTACAAAAGAAATTCACATAAAAAAATAAAAAAAAAAATAAAATTAAAAACAAAATCGAATGAAAATATATGTATTACGAAAATTAATGAAATTAGTGCGTAAGCAACAATAAATGTTTGAAAATGAAAATGAAAATGAAAATGGACGACGACGTGAAATTAAGTAAAATAGCTGCGATTGTGATCGCTATGTAAGTGGATGTGATAAATGTTTAAATTATTTAAGCGCAAAACCAACAATAAAATTACAAATACATATATTATTTTGATGGCATTGAAATGCATAATGCGACTTTTGCATTGATTTTTTGGCCAGTCGAGAAACCAATAAATGAATAACTAAAGAGTCCACTAAATCTGTAAGCAAATTACATATGTTATATCGTATATGTATGTTCTTTGACACTTCGGTAAAGCTGATCCTAAAATTTCATTCGACTAAGTGCAGTTTGATACGAAATTCTAGTTTCGAGTTCTAAGTTCTCATTCTCTGTATACCTCATTAGTAGAGTGGCAAGTATATAATGTAACTAAATTTAAACAAAAAGCAGAACAAAAAAAAAAAAAAAAAAACCAAGCAAATCCTATTTTAGTTGGTTGCCCGATATTATATGATATTCGAAACATTCGATTGTACGCAAAATTCCTTAAAAGCTGAAGAAAAAACATTGAAAGAAATGAGAAACACAAAATGAATGAAAAAAAACAAAAACGAATGTATTTTTTATGTAATTTATATACATAAATCGTATATGCAATGGAAGTTCATATTATAATATTGTACGTAGACAGTAAGCTGGCATATACCTACGAACACTCACACACACACATACGTACACACATATATATACACAAATATATAGATACCTATACATCGTAGGTTCGTGTTAAAGTTTTCGGTGCAAGTAATTCGGCATACCAAGAATTCCAGCAATTAGCGCGGCTTTAGAGACTAATATTTGTAAAATGTAACGAAAATGGTATAAAGAAAAAAAATACCCAATGCTAGCGAAGCAACCTTAACTATTGGACAAGAAAATAAAAATACAAATAAAAGAAAATGAAAAAGAAAGAGACACACATATATTAAAACTAAGTTATGATGACAAAACTTAATGAAATAATCTGCATTTTTATTTGGAAACGTCAAACGTGGATTATGCAAATACACAATTATAATTATTATATATATATAGCAATATATTTATCTTTAAGATCTCTAGTAACTGTCAGTACATTACAGGTAGGTATAATTATCAAATGGTCAATATCTTCTTAAATTTCCTCGAGTTGGTTTCGTTGGTAACATTTAACAGCGGTGTATACAGACATATGTATTGGTTGTGTTTATGATAACATTATCTTTTGTATATATTTACACGGTAGGGTTCCTGTTTCTTTTCTCTCTCTATATACATATGTATGTGTAGCTATGGTATTCTTAAAATTTGTATATCTGCAATAAAATGATCACATTACAATTAACTGAACAAATGATCACAATAGAAAATCAAAAACATTATTTATATTATATCATATATAATATCTAGGCATAATTATTATGTTTATGTGCTAAATGGCATGCTGAAACGCATCTTCTTGAGTGTCTTAAATCAAAAGAATCTTTATGAACGAAATGAACTTTCGCAACAAAAGAAATCCATATGCTATGCACCGTAACAATAAAAATAAATCGGCAACTTCCTTAGGTACGCATAGTAATTATCAGGCAACTCATAGTCGCATTGCTATTCACATATCGATTTCCATTCATCTATCCGATGAAGGCGTTAACTCAGCACACCTTTTTAATCATCTTCACCAGCTCCTTGTACAGAATGCAGTCCCGACTGCGAGGCTTGCAGATCTCACGATGATCGAGCCGAATGCCGCAGACCTCACCGAAACCGGGATCTGTGTGGGAGAACAGTTTAATAGAGGCTTCATTCAGATGGACAACAGCTGCTGCTCACCTGCCGAATCCACGCCCACAATGCGCAGATACAAGACTGACATTAGTGTCAGAGCTGTCTCCACAAAACTGAAGACCTCGATCTTTAGGTGACCCATGTGGTAGAGCCCGGCAAAGCGTCTATGAAGATCCAACAAGTATTTGTTATCTATAATGGAAATATATAATCTTGAATTTTAAGTTCACGAAATCAGGATGTGTTAACTCACTCTTCTCTATCTCTAGCAGCTCCACGGATCGCGAGAGCAGCGGCGCCTTAATGGAAGCCAAATGGGAGCCACGATGCGGCACCGAGTAGAAGAAACAGCCGCGTGCCGAGCGCCAAAGTGGCCTCATGGCCGGACGACCGCACTCCCAGGCATCGACCATCAGTTGCTTGATGAAGAGGCCACCCTTTGAGTGACCGACGTAGATGATGGGATGACCATGACCCACGCCGTGCCGTATGAGCAGCTCGGCCATTTCACGTGAACGCTGAATGAGACTGGAACGCGGCTCCTTGCGTTTCCAGAGCGGACGCCATAGGTACTGGTCGGTTGTATAGTTGACAGCGATGACTCGCACGCCGGGACAATCCAGTGGTAGCCAGTCACCAGGCCAGCATTTGGAATAGTTGGGATCATTGGCCGATGGTTTCGTCTTGCCGCTCTGTTTGCGGGGCGTCGCATCGGCATCTGTTGTAGAGTTATCGATTCCCTCATCCTGCAGCATGGACTCCAGTTCGACTTGCAGGCCACGATTGCTGTCGTGCATGCGCAGACGGAATGTCGGGAAACTGTACTCGACGCCCTCGCAAATTTGTATGTCCTGCGGATCGCCACACACGTAGGTGAAGCTGCAGGAGATGGAGGAGAAACTGTAAGTGATGGCAGAGTCTTGAAAGTTAAAACTTACCGCTCGGAGTCGTCCGCATCAGTTGCATTTGTCTGAATAGGTTGCTGCTCGAAAGTCTGTTGCATCTGCGGCAGCTCCCAGGCATTGTCACTGTGTGCTTCATCCTGCTCCTTTTCCATTTCCCGCTTGCATGAGTTGAACTTGGCACGTTTTTCACGTGGCGCCGGATGAATTGCAGCGCTGCGTGAGTGGCGTGGACGCTTGAGCGGACGCACTGGTGGACGGGGAGGACGATCGAATTCAACTGGATGGCGCTCGTTCTGCCAGAGACCCTGCTTCCATGTGTTCACCAGCGAACCGTGCAGTCCATGGATCAGTACAATATCTGCTCGAATGGGTGTGCCTGGCGGAGGCTCTGCCAGAATGTTGAGAGTCACACAGCTGTCGTCCGATAGGCCGCTGCCCAGGCTGTAGACAGGTGGATTATGCATAGCTAAGCTCGGCGTCAGGGGGGTTGTGGGTGTCAATGGTGTCAGTGGCGTTGTGGGCACACTGTTGCCCAGTGTGTCTGAGAGGCTTTCCAGGCCGTCTTGCGATTTGCGCAACTTCAGCGCGTTGAGCAACGGTCCCAAACGATTTGAGACTGTCAATAGGGGAAGAAGTCGAGAGGAAAGTGTAAAATATTTCATGTGCCACGCTGTGGGATCAGGCTGTGAGAGTGATCAATGTGAAAACTATTGACATCTCTCCAAGTACACTCACCCTGCACGGAGGATAAGTTCAGTGAAATGGTATTCGCGGCAAAGGCCACCAGGTTAGTCAAGGCCTGACGACTTGAGGCCAGATTCTGCAGCACATGCAGTACGCGCACGTCGCGTATACCCTTTATGCCACGGGCGACACCATTGGCCAGTGGAAGCACCAGACGCACCAGAATGCCAAAGACTACGCGCATGCTGCCGCTATTTCTGTCACCCCTGAGAAAGGAAGAAGGGACCGGTTACTCAGAAGCTCTCTCTCTCTCTCTCTCTCTCTTCACTTACGACTCCAGGAGCGCTCCTGTGCTGGAAGCACGCACCAGTTCGCTTATCGTTTGTTCCTCCTCTTGGCGATCGATTTCCAGCTCGTCGCCATTGTGCACTGTACTGGAAGGCAGTGCATCTCTGCCTGGGGCAACCTCCTCGCCGATTCTCATCATTGCAATGTCGCAGACGTAATGCTCATCGATCGGTTCTTGATATAAGTCATTGTCGTCGTCGCAATCGACGTTGTCCACATTGTCCACATTGGCTTCTTTGTGCTTACGGTCCGCTTTGTCACCGTTATTGCGGCATATATCATTGTTGACTGAGCTCTGGGCACTGGGATGAGTCTTGGCTTCCGCTCTCGTAAGCATTGCCAAATCGTTTTCTCTTTATTCTATATTGACAATAACTGAGCGATCTGTTGCTGCTGCTGCTGCTGCTACTGTTGCTGCTACTGGTGCTGCCTGGCTGGCTGCCAATTAACACAGATTCAACATGTTGCCAAACCAAGAACTGCAATTAAATGAGAGTTTACCTTTTTAATCATATGTTGTATGTTCTCACAGAGAATCGAGAATGCCAATGTCAATGCTAAGTCAAAATAATTTCTTTGCTTTGTCTTTCACAATTTTTGTGTTTTGTTTACCAAAAGCAAAGCTGGCTAAGAATAGCAAAGCATTGGCGCTACATCGCGTATACGCCCCGTGGGGAGGCGATACGAATCTGACAGCTTACTATATATTTAGCTTACATAATACTACACTCGATATCCAGCAGGGCAGGGTAAACAAGAGTCCATTAACTGCTGTTCGAGTAAATGTCTGTCGAATTTATGATATCTTTTCTCTCTGCAATCCAATTAGATAACTTAGCCATAGACGTCAGAGTCATCGCATAATAACTGTGCTCTATTTTGTTTTGTTTCTGTTTAGTTACGCTATAGTATGTTACGTACTCAGTAGGCTGCTTGTTATGCCGCCTAGGCCTGCAAAGGTTCAAGTTGAGGGCCAGTTCACAGCACAGCACAACACGACACGACACGCCTGTGCTCGACATGAAGGCCAGAGCTTGTTGCATGCCGCACGTGGCAGGCCCTTCTAGATGTGTAGCTAGAGCAGACTGCAGTGTGCTATTTCGAGAACACATTGCACTATCTTCTTGACATTTGCATGCAAATGGTAATTATAATGGCATCATTGAAATGCTGCAGCCAAGAACAGTAAGAAAACTGATTGAATCAAGACAGTTGGGCTGCCTGTTTGAGGCTCGACTTACAGTTTACTTTGAGTTTTTTTGTTTATCGAATCAATGTAAGTAAACCGATGCCGCGGCATAAGGCCCCTTTGTGGCGGCAGTTACGACAGCATGTGACGTCTGCCCCTCGAGTGGCTTTGTCCACAGAGACACGAGTGTGTGAATAGCGAATGCGAGTACATGCCTATTCAATTGCCACAAAGTGCTATTCAATTGCAGCGCGTACTCGAGTAAATCAACTGCAGCACACGCAGGCGTTGCAAAATGTTATTCAAAGATAACAAACACACACTCGCACGCATACACGCACAGACATACATGAATTCACATATGCATATTTTACTCTTTTTTTTTTAAAGAATTTCAAATGTCAACAAAACAAACAAGTGAATGGGCTCCATATTGTTGTTTAAAAGATAAGCGAACTCCAGACTTCTGGTAAACATTTCTGTAGCTTAAACAAACCTAATTTCTTTCAACAACTTTTAAATTTGCAAACACAAGTTTCGGTTTTCCCTAGTTTAGAGGTCTGTCTAAATATTGCCATGTCAGATGTTTGTATCGTGTTTAGTTCCTACATCAATTCATTTGCAATTCATTGCCTCGCCTACCATATGCATAAGTAGTATTCATTTATGTTGCCTAGCAACATGGCTAGCTGGAATTAATTTGCTTAAAGGGTATTTGAAAGGCGATGCAAACGCATTACACTAAAACATGCAATTTATTTCGCCAACTTTATCTTTTTATCAATGCCCGATAAGAAAACATCGCTGACCCACAAGTGTCAATCTGAGAGAATTCAACTGAAAATCAATTGTGCGTATAGGAAATAACTTAAACTGAGCGGGGAAACAGAAAAACATGTATTGTTCGGATAAATATAGAGCAAAGAATCTTTGCTGTTGCACTTTGGCCCCATTTTGCGTCTTCTTGGCAACCAAAGCACTTTGATAAGCATAAGAAAACAAACACAAGACTTTTAATCCATTATCGAGTGTTTGTTTCATGCTTTGTTTTCTGCTTAAGAGCGGCAACTTGAGTGATAATGGAAAAGAGAGAGCAAGTAGACAAAGAGAAAGAAGGAGGGAAAGAGGATTTAGCGACCAAGCACAATGACGCATTGTTTTTGTAAATATCAAGTGGCGATTTCGAAGATAATGTTTACTTGAGACTATTCGGTATCTGCGTGTTCTATAGCTATGGCAAATAGATCACGTAGATCTAAAAAGCTGATATATGTATTCACATGCTGCCCACGATCGCAGCAGATGCGCGAGTTCAAAGAACAAATTATCGCCGCAAATTGAGATAATTTAAATAAAATAAATAAATGTATGTGAATATGGTAGAGTATATATACTAGACTATATATAGACTCAAAGAACAGTGTGTGTATTTTACGATTCATTTGCATTACCTGGACAATGAGCAAGCTACTGTAGCACCAGGCGCCGTCGAGACGTTCGACTGTGTTGGCAACGGGGCGTATACGTGAATGGGCACTCAGGCGCGTTACTCATGCGCCATGTGGACTTTGGACCGGCACTGATCAACGCTGTCTGCAGCTTTATCGCCACTTGTAAATGCAGTTGTTTTTCCTCTTTCTTTTTTATCACAATTTACTGCGTAATAAGGCCAATTGCAACGAACTGCTCTTGCAGGCGACAAGTAAACGTCGTCTTCGTTGCCCACGGCTAATTCACTTTTGTTTCAATGAAATTTTTGCATATTTACTGGCAGCAACAAGCTGCTAAATTGGTATCATGAATACGTTAGCTAGAAATCGGCACCGGCATCGACACGAAAGGCAGCTAATCCAGTTGAGTGGCAATTGAATTGTCGCATGTGGCAGCCACGTGAGTGCCGAATAATGGAGGAGGGAACTTACATATATAATGTATATCAAATTGCATGCCAGAATGCCCATCAAGTTTACCTGACAATTGCGGCTATTGAAGCGCCTACCCTAACCTACCCACCTCCTCCTCCCCCACCAGCAATAATGTGTGTGCAGTAAACTGGAACAGCATTGAAATCGGTGGCCAAAGTGCCAAAACTATCCACACGCAGACACAGTTTATTCACACGCTCGGATTGACATCGTCAATTGGAACACGATTAGAATTTGCATATAAATTAGTAAAGTGCAGAACGATGGAATAGCACTTGAATAGAAATTTATGCATCCATTACGAAGCTCAATAAAAATATTTCCATTGCGGCTCAATTGGTTTATGCCCATCTAACATTTACAATGATTCAGTATGGCATAAACTAAAATCTGTAAACAAATAACATTAATAATATTTCAATATTTATCACACATAAAGTGAACTTTGCTCTTGGAATTAATGTAAATTACTTTCCCAACCAAATTTGCGATCATATTTTCACGCGATATTCACATCTATAAAGATCATTTCATTTTTTTTTTTTTTCGTTTTGTCCGACAAGTTGCCCGGCAACAAAAGTCAAACGAGTTGTAGAAAAACCAGCCAACCGACAAGCAAACAT
This sequence comes from Zaprionus ghesquierei, assembly GCA_018904095.1. NCBI lineage: Eukaryota > Metazoa > Arthropoda > Insecta > Diptera > Drosophilidae > Zaprionus > Zaprionus ghesquierei. The sequence goes on along the minus strand of JAEIGP010000103.1, from coordinate 522,356 downwards.
ATATGCAATGATATAGGCCTGTCTGTATACATTATATATATACACAAGCACAATATGTATCTATAGCTATATATGTAGCGACAACATCTGATCACCAGATCACCAAAATTTATTCTTTTTCTTTTCTTTTTTTTTTTTTTTTTTTGTTTGCTGCCTTGGCCAACTGAAGAATGGCGCCAGACTTCCTAATGAAGTTGACTTAGTCAGCTGATGGTGGCGTGATGTTTTATAATTAATTGATTCCTTGATCGGGCTAATATATGTATGCAAACAGCATAGGGGGTTCTACAATATGTTCTGTAAATTACCAACACTTCACTTGATTATTGTGTAAATCTGCGCGTAATTGAAGCTACTCTGCTTTTGTTTGCAACCGGCAAATTGCCCCAGAACTTAAGGGGCGGCACAGCTTTTGTTGGCCTTTGTGGGTGGGGTTGAAGCTGCCATGGGTTGAGGGACTTTAGTCTTTGCCATAACCTTCAGCAGCTTCGTGCTGAGCGTTCACAAAGACGCGAGCTCTGGAAAAAGACATGAAATAATCATCGGTCTGTTGGGACTGGCACAATGATGTCGTTTCTGTATGGTGGAAACGTGTTTTGTATGCGCGATACTATTTGTTTGTCAGCGAACAGCTGGGTATAACTTCAATTTTGCGATTATTCGCTGCTACACGCACACCGCAGGTCAGCTACATAGAAGCACAAGTCAAGCAGCGTGAGCCTGTGTGCCTGTGTTTGTTGTTTACAAGCGCACGCTGCTACATGCATAAGTTTTGCACACACTAACACACACACACACTTGAAAACACAAATTAAATTGGCTGCGGTTCAAGTGTCGTTCACCCAAGTATTTGTAACACAAATTAAATCGCATTTAAAGGGTTTTAATTTAAACTTTAACACCTGTTTGTGATAATCGTTTGTCAATCTTCTCTTTTTTTATCAGCTCTCGCGACTTGGCAAACAAATGAAATCTTTTTTTGGCTGCGCTAAGCACGCGTCAGTCTCGTTGTGATTGTTGTTGCGCCGTTGTTGTCATATGCTTGGGGGAGGCAGCAGAGCGGCAATTCGCATAAGATTTGATTTTAACAAGATTTGTTTCGCACGCCGACGTTATTAGCTTGTATACACATGTTTTGTTTGCTTATTTGTAAATCTGTCGCAACTTAAGTATGATTATAAGAGTGTAGGTACTTTTTAGCATATGTATACTATATATAGTTGCTACAACAATAGCACACACACTCACACTAAACGCAAACTCGACGAATAACAAAAGCTTTCCGCAGCGTAACCGACCACAGTGCGACCGCAGCGCTCGAACGCTCAACAGCAACTATTCAGAGAGTATAACAAACACTACTCACATGGCTCTCGCCGACAACAGGCACACGCCCGCATACACACACCCACACACACACACACACACACACACACACTTAACTCACTCGCTCGCTCTGGTGAACGTCAACAACAGTTTTACGCTATAGTAACCACCAAAACAGCTGCTTCTGCCGTTGCTAGGCTCAAGCTTTTGTGCTCTGAGAGCGCAGCTGACAGAGAGAGAGAGCACTGGAGAGCACTGTAAATGTCAAAAGAGAGGCAGAGCGTTTGATTCATTTGGCAGTGCTGCCAATCTGTTCGTAAATTTGCGCGCCACTTTAAATCTTTATTTAAAATTTGGTTTTCGTTTCTTAGCTAAAATACATAGGTACAAACATATGAAAATATATGTTTATGACAAATTTTCGGACCTCACTGCAATAGTGGGTCATACAAATAACAACGCAACGGGGGATAATCCTTGACCCGGCGTCTTAGCCAAACAATTGCTTTGGCTGTAACAAAATTGTTTGCTAACTTTGCGTTTAGCGCGGAGTCCGCTGCAAAATGCCGTTAGTTCCAAAAATGCTCATGCACACACACACACAGACACAGACAGCTCACGACGATGATGATGATGACGAGGAGTCCGAACTGCTGTCACTGGAGCTGGAATCGCTGCTGCGTTTGCGGCGACGTGTCTTTTTCTCATCGATAACTTCGTAGCTGGGCAGCGTCGAGTTGCTTGAATCCGAGCTGCTGCTGCTCGTCGAGCTGGTTGACTCCTCGATTACGGCCTCGATCTTGCGTGACTTTCTGGAAAAATGATATGAGATGTTCACAAGCAAACTAATCGCTGAATGGCACCTACTTTTTCTCAGGCTTTTCGGCGTTTTTGGCGCGTTTCTGTTTCTTTGCATTCGCCAGATCGCAATCGCTTGGCGAGCTGCTAATGTTACGTTTCGATTTCTTGGCCTTTTTGTTGTCCTTGCCGCTAGCCTTAGTCGAATACAAATTCTGGGAACTGGCAGTAGAGTAGCCTGTGTCCTTGCGCTTGCGCTTCTTCCTATGGAAACATAAGTCCCAATTTGCATAAACAACACATATGGAAAAGCAGAAACTCTCTCACTCACTTGTCTTTCTTGTCCTTCTTCTTCTTGCTGTAACTTGCTTCCGGTTCCACGAATTCCTTATCCTTGGCTCTGTAGATGAAATAACGAGCTTAACTGATACAACTTTCGCTTCATACTTTCTTTACTTACTTCTTGATCTTCTTTTTGACATCCCCACCCCTTTCGTTGGATATCATGTAGATGCTGTTGTGATCCGCGTCATGCACACGCCGCCTCGACTGATACTGACGCGCCTTCTCCATGCGACTCTCCCGTCGATTCTTCCAGAACTCAGCATTGACCACATACAGACGATACAGTTGCAGAATAATGACCAAGGAGTTTTTGCCTGGTGGAAGAAGAGATGCATAAGAATACTCCAATCGAATGATTTGCTCTCGAATTTCTTACAAGTGAAAAACACATTCATATAGTTGATAATCTTGTACTGGAATATGATTAGCAAGCGGAAGGTCAGGAAAGGTGCATCTTGCAGTATCACATTAAGCACAATACCTGGCAAAGGATATAGTTATTACATTTGTATCACAAAAATTACTTATTAAGCTACTCTACCCCACACATCGATGCCGCAGCAACAGTTCTGGCAGCAGTCCGTGTGTCTGCAAGCGAAGGAATTATAGCAATAATTTCTGTTAATCTTTATTGATTGCCACTCACTCTTCCTTGTGATGTGAGCCACTGCCTCGCGGTCGTCGTCCCCTTGTGGCCGATAGCACAATGGTGAACTGCATCAGACTCCAGGACCAGATGCCCAGCGTAAGGAAGACCAGAAAACCAATGCGTGCAATCGAGTCATCCTTGTAGGAGTCAAAGAACTCGATTATATCCGCCGCTGTTCCAATGTAGACCAACAGTAGCTGGCTAAGCTGATCGCGCGTCAGATCGCCCTTGGGCAGCAACCAGCGGCCGACAATGAGGATTAGCATGAGAAACTGCTCGATGAGCGTGGTCCAGGTATCGGGACTGATCACGGGCAACGTGATGCCGGCATCGTCTAGCAGATCAGCCATTGGAGCGATGGCACTGTTGTTGACGGCGCTGCTGCCCGTGACGCTGCCGCTAGCGACACCCGCAACGACGCCAACACTTCTGCTGTCATTGATGGCACTGCTGGCATTGACATTGGTCAACGAGCCATTCATCAGCTGCAGCCGTCGCTCAATCTTGTCAAGCTCGAGCAGCCAAATAGCCGGCACAATGCTGCTCAGGTAGAGAAAGACCGAGGGGCAGAACCTGCAGCAGGAGAGGAGGGTGAAAAGGGCATGAGCAAACAACAAGTCAGAGTCAAAGTAATGCGGCCTCTCCCCCGTCCCTCGCCCAACTGCGCCAAAAGGTAAACAACTAGTGAAAGACCCAGACTAACAACCTGGCCCAAAGTGAAATTCCATTAAAGTTTTTACTACGAAGACGGCGTGGGTGGGGGGTTGGGGCTGCCCGGAGGAGTGGTCATTGTGTGGACGGATACGCTGCGCTGAGCTGGTCTTCCTTGAGGGTAGTTTTGCGGCCACGCACACACACATTAAACACATGATTTCACTTTTAATTGAAAATCAAAACTCGAACATGACGTCAGCATCAGCCGATTTTTGTTTACATTAGCTCAAACTCCGCTGGGATAAGGTACTCTCCCGGATGGGCAATAGACAGACAGCACTATATCTATAGGTTTCTTCGCTTACCAGCGCCATTCCTGCGTCTTCTTGATCATTATCGTGAAGATGCCCTCGAGCAGCAGCAGCAGCAATGGTCCACATAGTGTCCAGTAGATGATGTCGTTCTTGAACGTGGTCACCTGCCAAATGGCCAGCAAACTGTGCGCGCTGAATATGATGCGCGTGAGAATAGCCTTAATCGTTGATATTATCTTGGCCATGATCACATCATCCGAGACAGCTAACCAAGCTAGTCACAAGCTTGCCTAGAGACCAAAATCCTGCACGACCCGAGCAGTTGCCCAATCCGACTGCACGCTACGATGTGCCAAGCGCAACTAAATTGACTGACAGCGAAAATCGCAGGTCAAATGCTTTCATTAGATGTTTAAACGCTTTTTAAGAAATTAAGGACAACGCAGCGGATAGTGCGGCGATACAGAACATAAAGGCGAGTAATTGGTGAATGAACGCAGTCGCGTGGTGCTGTCGCTCTTTGCTGAAACCAAATACTCCCACGTTAGTCCATGTATGTGTGTGTGTGTGTGTGCCAGTCACAGTCTATCTGTGTGTGTGTACGAGTGCTTCATATTAGCAAATTTCTCTGCGGGATACATTCTATTTATTTAGCAAAGGTGGAACAAAAATGCATTCATAGCTAAACTGCAAGTGATGCAATTCATTTTGGAGTATGTAAATTTTTACGATTATTTTTACTATTATAAATAATTTTACTAAAAGAACTTAATCTGTTCTTTTCAGTATTCCTTTTGGGCGCCCCTTTAACATAGAAACGGCCCTGGTCATGACTGTTCAAACTACGCCGGACACACGCGTGCCAATACGGCACACATACTGTAGGTCAGACGCCCGTTAAATACTTTAGGTTTAACTGTCTTTTCGCTGTCCGATGACTGAGACTACTAACCTGCCCGGGACGACCCACAATTGCAATGCAAACAAATCGCGGGTGTAAGAGCCACAAACCTTGGCAATCAAAAGCGCTGTAAGTTATAGTTGTCATTAACCACCCCCAGAGATGATACCGATGTACTGGCTTATATGCCATAGCTGGGTCAATGATTTTTTTGCACGTGAAGATACTAAAGCGGGTAATGCGACGTCAACATGCGACCAACTGTTGAAATTCCAAGTTCGATCATCATGAATGACTTCGATTTGATTTTAAATTTTAAAAGGCGCCATTTTTGGTGTTGCCAGAGTGTTTTATTTATGTCCGCAACAAAAAATACTAGATAATCTGCGAGTAATCGATAATCGTAATAATCGATAGTCCGGAATACAGACTTATCGCCTGATTTCTTCTACCTGAATCAAAACAAAACACGTGAAATTTTATTAAAATTGAATTTTGTTTAAATAATCTCCTAAATATGGCATCTTCGGATGAGTCTTCGGTGGCATCGGAGCATGATGCAAGCAGCGACGATGAAACTCAAGTAAAGTTACTTTTTCAAAAGGTCAAGCGCAAACATTTTCATTGTTTTGTTTTTAGACTGCGATTCGTGAGGATTTGAAGGGAATGACTTTCGAAGAAATAATGAAGCTCAAGGAACAACTAGGAGCAAAGGTCTACAAGGAGGCGGTGCTAGGCACTAAAAGTGCCAAGGTGAAGAAACCAAAAGCCAAGTCCGAACTTAAACGTCTCAACAAGAATCGACCTCGCGAAATAAGTGCCAAACGACAAGTTCCATTTCTCGGTGCAGAGCTACGCTCTGGGCGTAAAAAAGATGTTGAGCTACGCGATCCACGATTTGATGAAAGAGCAGGCAGCTATAACGTTGATAGTTTCAAGAAAAACTACAAATTTATAACAAAAATACGTGATAAAGAGGTAGGTCAGTTGAAGAAGCAACTAGACGATGTGAAGGATGACGAGGAAAAGAAGAATATCAAGCATACAATGCAAAGACTAATTAACAAAAACGTAGAGGACAAAAAGTGGCAGATCAAGCAGACCATAATGAAAAAGGAGCGCCAAGAAATCCAGAAAGCGCACGATGAGGGACGCCAGCCACACTACATCACAAAGAGTAAGTTGTTTATGGACTTTGAAAAAAAAACCAAGCTAATTTTCAATTACGTTACAGAGGAACGCCGCGCCAAGGAGTTGGTTGCTCAGTTCGAACGTTTAAAGAACACGGGAAAACTGAACAAACATCTGGAGAAACGGCGCAAAAAGAATGCTGCCAAGGACCGGAAGCGCATTAGCATAGAATAGATATCTAAGTTTTGTATAAATGTATATTATTAACAATTAAAAAACACTCGCAAAGAATAATTAGCCCGTTCTCAACATCTTGGCTTCGCGCTTCTCTTGCAGCTCGCGTCGCTGCTCTTCGACGATAAGTTTACGCTCTTCCAGGAATTGTCCATATTCGGTTGGGTCCAGATCTCGGACAATTTTAATACCACATGTTCGCGCAATTCCGATAAGCATTTCACACATTTGCTATGCAAAGAGAAAGAACGAAAATGAATAGAGAATAAACGCAAGTCCAGCATCGGCTTACCTGCATTGTAAGCAGCGCATTTGGGGGATCTTGTATTTTGATCGCTGCAATTTCATACAGGTGCTTAAGAGTAATCATGCCGGCAACTTCCCGTCCAGGTGTCATGGTACCTCGCTGAATACCTGCTGCCTGCTTAAGGAAAAATGTCGCTGGTGGGCTATGTATGACCAGATCGTAGCTGCGATCGCTGTTCATTGAGATCCGACAGGGCAATGGCACGCCCTCCTTCATTTCCGCAGTTTTCATGTTAAAGTCCTTGCAAAACGCAGCTATGTTAATAGCACGCTGCAAGAGAAATAATAATAATATTTATTGAGTCCAAGAATTTGTCTTTCTGTTAAATGAAACGCACCTGACCCAGCATGGGACCCAGCGGCGGACCCGCTGCCGCCATTCCAGCCGGTATATTTGTTTTTAATTTTGTTGTATGCGTCACTCGCTCTACGGTCTTTTTTAGTGATTTTAATTTACCGGCTGCTTTTGACATTTTAATTGATTTAATTCGCAAACAAGTTGGAAGTTTAGATGTTATGCAAAGAACTGTATGGTGAGGCGGTAGAAGAAGACGAATCAGCTGGCGGTATGTTGAACCTGATTGAGCTATCGGTAAATAACCTATCGATAACACCACTATTATTCATATTAAAATTATTAAAACGAAAATATGTGTAATTGTCTTATATTTTTTTTTTATTAATTTTTTATTTATTTATTTATTTATTTTATTCATATTATGTACAAATTACGTGGAGCTTACTTATTATAATTTAATTTTCGATGTATTCAATGAACAGTCACGATAAACACCGTAAAAATACTTTTTAGCAATCACTGTTATGAGTTTTGTGCGCATCTCTAGTCGGTATAAAAAGACGCGTTTTACAAATCAGAATTAGTTTATTATTGTTTATTAATAAAAACAAACTGAAAGGTCTTTGAAAGTAACAATGTCTATCGAAATTGAATCAGCCGAGTATGTATTACATGTACTTCCTGCAGCCCAACTTTTGCTAACCGTATTCACCATGTATTTTTAGCGTCATACGTCTGATACAACAATATCTGAAGGAGTCAAATCTGCTTAAAACACTACAAACATTACAAGTAAGTTATGGAATAGAAACCAATACGATTATAACAAAGTGTTTCACTAGGAGGAAACTGGCGTTTCGCTCAATACAGTGGATAGCGTCGACGGTTTTGTGCAGGATATTTCTAATGGCCACTGGGACACGGTGCTTAAGGTAACGCAATCGCTGAAGCTGCCAGATAAGAAACTACTCAATCTATATGAACAAATAGTCTTGGAATTAATAGAACTGCGTGAGTTGGGCGCAGCGCGTTCATTACTGCGTCAAACTGATCCAATGAGCATGTTAAAGCAGCATGAACCCGAACGCTACATTCATCTAGGTGAGCATGAGGTGCTGGTCCTGCATTGAGAACAAGCTAATCAATTGCATATTGCAGAGAACATGTTGCAGCGTGCCTATTTTGATCCCCGTGAGGCATATGCGGAAGGAAGCAGCAAGGAAAAGCGACGAACAGCTATTGCACAGGAATTGAGCGGGGAAGTACACGTTGTGCCCTCTTCTAGGCTCCTGGCCCTGCTTGGCCAGGCACTTAAATGGCAGCAGCATCAAGGTCTCCTTCCTCCCGGTACAACCATCGATTTATTCCGTGGCAAAGCAGCGATGAAGGATCAAGAAGAAGAAATGTATCCTACGCAGCTCTTCCGACAAATTAAATTTGGCGAAAAGTCGCACGTGGAGTGTGCACAGTTCTCTCCAGATGGACAATATCTCATTACTGGCAGCGTGGATGGTTTTCTGGAAGTGTGGAATTTTACTACCGGCAAAGTTCGAAAGGATTTAAAATATCAAGCACAGGACCAGTTCATGATGATGGAACAGGCTGTGCTGGCACTAAATTTCTCACGAGACTCTGAGATGGTTGCATCTGGAGCCCAAGATGGTCAGATCAAGGTGTGGCGAATAATAACGGGGCAATGTTTGCGCAAATTTGAAAAAGCACACACCAAAGGCATTACCTGTCTACAGTTCTCTCGCGACAACAGTCAAGTACTCAGTGCTTCCTTTGATTACACTGTACGATTGCATGGTCTGAAGTCTGGTAAAATGCTAAAGGAGTTTAAAGGCCACACGTCCTTTGTCAATGAGGCTACTTTTACACCTGATGGTCACAGCATTCTGAGTGCATCATCCGACGGCACCGTCAAAGTTTGGTCCCTGAAGACAACTGAATGTGTTGCTACCTATAAGCCACTTGGCAATGAACTGGCCGTTAACACAGTGCTTGTGCTGCCCAAGAACCCGGAGCATTTCATTGTCTGCAATAGATCGAATACGGTTGTTATCATGAATATGCAGGGACAAATTGTACGATCATTCTCGTCGGGTAAGCGTGAAGGTGGTGCATTCATATCGGCAACCCTTTCTCCACGAGGCGAATTTATCTACTGCGCTGGTGAGGATCAGGTGCTTTATTGTTTCTCAGTCTCTTCTGGAAAACTGGAGCGTACCCTAAATGTAAGTATAGTAAATAAATATTAATTGGTATAGCCATGGATATAAACTCTTGATATTGTGTTTTACAGGTACACGAAAAGGACGTCATTGGCCTAACGCATCATCCACACCAGAATCTACTAGCTAGCTACAGTGAAGACGGTCTGCTAAAGATATGGAAGCCTTAATTTCCTTCAGTGTTTCTCATATACTTGCGTACTAAGTTTTATTTAGTTGTCCTACCACCTATAAAAATATACCTAATTTAACTACCCAACCAAATTAACCGTGTGTTTTCCCAGTCGTATAAGATCTTATATTTTCTCATGCCCTGCAGCAATATCGTCAATCATGTATCAAACAAATTGACTTTAATTAAGAATTATGCAAAGCCATAATAAAAGCAACCGCTGTAATCCGCTGTCTACGTTTCAATTGGTGTCTCTACGTTTAAATTAGTCAATCAACTGTCTTCGAGCGATCCAGTTGTGCGCGCAGCTCAGAGGAATTTTATTGTCATCATGAAAAGCGATGAAATAATCGAGAAAATACGCAATAAGCTTAAGGAATCGGATCCTGATAAACGGACAGTGGTCAATACGTTTCAGTTTAATTTCACAGATGCCGATGGTAATCTTATCAAGAGCATGGGTGAGTTTATGCCATCGACAAGCAATTGCCCTACTTGCTGACCATCTGACCCTAGTCTTTGATTTTAAAGCTCTGGATATTTATGAAGGCAAAGCACCCGATGCCGATGGCAGAGTAACCATAGCTGATGAGGACTTCTACTTGGTGGGTACCAAGCAAACAACATTTGAGAGTATATTGCAGCAGGAAAAGGCCAAAATCGATGGTAATACGGAGGCAATCAATAAAATGTTGGATAAATTTCGCTTGAACTCGCAGAACTGAATTCGAAACCGCTTGAACACTAAGTGAAACACCTGTATTTTCATGTTTGCCGTCCCTTAATGAATTTTATACCTACACACATATTGCATACCATCAACAAAGCGAATAAATAAACAATTTTAATAGCATTAAAAACATTTTATTATTTGAAAAACTTTCTTATTAAAGTTTTTGCTTTGTGTTTCTTTTAAATAATAGAACTTGTATGTGTTTGGTTTAGTATTCATTTATTTAATTACCTTTATTTATATTTAATGTTAACATGGAATTGTTTTTGTAGGTGTTTTTGTTCAATTTTAAAATTTTGCCATTTAGTCAACTATCTTTTGCTAAAGCGCCTCGTTCTATGCCAATTAATGCGCTTGGTTTTTGGATTTGGATTCTTTGCTTTCTCTTGGTATAGGCTTTACATATTGTTTAGCATAATGTTCGCATCGTATTTTCTTGCTTTGCTTATGTTGTAGATTTAATTGTAAATTTAACACTTGCTTGTTTAATTTAACTTTGTGTTTTGTTTAGTAAACGCTTAGAACATTTTATGGGGATTTTGACGTGTGTTTCTTGAACATTTTTATTTAATTTTTCTTGTGTTTAGTAAATAGTTCTTTTTAGGTTACGTTGCATTTTTTCTTTCTTTCTTTTTTATTGCTAGAACACAAATTAAATTTCTTTAATTAACTAATTTAATTGGGGGTTCATTTTAATGTCATACAACAACAAAATTTACACACTTAAACTAAATATGCATTTATTTGTTATTTTTTTTTGTTTTTCTTTTCAGTTTGGGTTTTTATTTTGTTTTGCAAATATTTAAAAATAATTTATTATTCCTTATGAATTAGTTGATCTTTATGCATTTCGCAACAATTTAACAACGTTTTACTTGTTAAGTGTATTCGATTTATGTATATATATATATTATGTTTTGTTTAACACCTACATAATGTTAATTGTTATTTTTATTAGTTATTATTTATGTTTTGTTTAACGTTGAACTTTTTTAGTATTTCTCATTTATTTAAGCATTTAATATTTTTATGCAAAACGTACGAGCGCTATGAAACCAATAATTGTTTTCTCAAATTTTTTCTCGTGTTCTATTATTGTTTTGATTTTTACGATTTCAAAATTCTTAAATAAACAACTTAGAATTAAATTGATAACATACATACACACAAAAAGAAAAACATAACCAAGAAAATCATAATACTTTTTTCTTAATTTTGGCCTAAATTATAAATACATATTATATTTTGTTTAGTTAGTTGTCTATTAACTTTTTGGGATTTTAATTTACTGTAAAAGTTCTTATTATCGTTCTCTTTAGCGTGTACATTTTTATAAATAGTTTGTTTTTCTTTTCATTTTGTTTGTTTGTTTTTTTTTTTTTTAGTTTTAATGTCGCTGCAACATTTGTTTTTAAATGTCTATAAAAATGTGCTTAAATAGACAAAAATCTTTGAGTTTATCAATGTTGAAGTTGGCAGAACGCGTTGAGCGGCGCTGCTAAATTTAGTTATTTGTATTAATTACGTTTATTTATTTGTGCAAAACTCTCAATCGGAGAATCTTGCGTTTGCGTTTAACTTTGCTGGAAGATACAGGTTTGATAGTCACTAATTCTTTTATTTATTTATGCATTCATCCCCTTGCACGCGTGTGTGTGTGTCAGAGTGTGTAATTGTTAAAAACTTTGATTTGTAAACTTGAGCTTATTCAACTTGAGCTTGTGAAATGTGTAAGTGTATGTGAGTGTCTGTGTGTGTGCTTGTATGTGTTTCGCTTATTGTAAAAAAATGTGTAAATAAAAGTTGTCCGCGCCTGTAGGTCTAGGTATTTATTTATTGTATTGTTTTATGCCTTTTACTTTAATGAAAATATTCATATTTTGCTTGGTTTTTTTTTTTGCATTCAAATTTATTTATTCATGTGAGAATGTGTATTGTTTTAATGTTTGTTTTTTTTTTTTTGGGTTTTTTTCACTTTTTTTTTTTGGTTGGTATTGTTGTATAATTAATTCAATTTATGCTTCACCTAAATATTACTCGTATCAAATATAAAAATCAACAACTTTTTGCGGTCTCTTGTGGCTAAGAAAATGCTTTTTTCATGTTCACCGCTTGGTTTACCCATCCCATTACATTCCATCCTACATATTCCGCCTTCTGCTTTCTGCTTTCTATACGCGTGATTGGCTGCTGCCTTGTTATCCTTTCCGGTCATACGTAGTCGCTATGTGTATAATATAGTATGTATGCATGTATGTATATTTAAATGTAATTATTATTTGTTGCCTGTCGTCGTTTCGTTCAACGTTCATCGTTTACCGCTACTACAATATTTACGCCCTACTGTACTGTTTTTTTTTTTTTTTGTTTTTTCGTTTTTGTCTTTATTACGTTTATTTATGCGCCTCCGCTATAGCTTATTAAATGTATATCTTAATCAATTCGCACTTTTGCATATTTTCTCGTCTTTTAGGTATTGTTAACTTTTGAATTTTTTCTTGTTCTCTTGTTCTGCTTTCTCTTCTGCTTCTTCATCATCTTCTACTGTTGCTGGAGTACATACAATACGCACTGCACTCGCCCTACCAATAGGCCTTGACGTAAAGCGCACTACAACTGAAACTAACGATAGAATTGCTTGGAAACCCAAAGAACGTAGTTAGACATTTGCCATTTGGTTTACATGGTCGATGTTATCCTCGTCGAAATGCACATCGTTGATGAATATATCCGCGGCCAGCTGATCTTCGTCCAACTCGAGGTCGTCGTCGTCCTCGTCGTCATCATCATCGTTGGGCATCAGGCCGTGCACCATATCGACGCCGGCTATGCATATATGCGGGGGTGGGGGCACACTGGTCGGCGGCAGCGGAGCGGGCGGTATGATAAGGGTGCCGCTATTGATACCGTGCAGGCTGCCCGCAATGCTCGCTCCGCCGCTCTGCAAGTGCCGGCGACTGGAGCTAAGACCGGCTAGGGGACAAGCACAAAATGAATTAGCTTAGTTTTGAGTTGAGTATCGCATGTAGGGCACTCTTTACCTCGAAACAATAAGAGACATAATACAAATCAAAGAAACCCTAAAACATAAAACAAACAAAACAGAAAATATGAAAACAATCTGCAACATCGTTCTCCCTTCATCCCCGTCCTTCTAATCCCCGTAATGCTTACCCGTTGCGCTCGTCTGCGAATCGTAATGTGCATTCCGATGTAAACCCAATTGACGCACGTGATTCCTACGTTTTCTTCTGGAGTGACAGAGTGTGCATAGGAGACAGATTAGGGACAAGACGACGACTAGTGTTATTATAATTAGGACGTCGTGATCCTCCTCGGCCGCCTCCGATATACCTAAATTGGAGAATCCAAACGTTAACAAACCAAAGTACACAATACGTAGATCCATGTAGTATATGTGTCAATGCATAATTGAAGTAGTATATACAGATAGTCGGATATAATATCCTTTTATCTGTTACTTATCATGACAAAGGCTACGTAGTGTTAATGGTTTGCTAGCTAATGTTTTGATTTTTTTTGTCTTTTTGTTGATTTCGTATGCTGACTGTGCTTTGGATGTGTTAGTATGTTAGAGAGTTGATCTTTATCATGGTAGTATTAGTAGATGATTCTCATCTTAATTTACCACACAAGAATTTAGCGGGAAAACAGTTGGGTGCGCAAAATAAGAAAGCCAGAATAAACAATGATAAGTTATAATCATTCTCTATCGACATGCTCTGAAAAAACTTTCCGAATTCTACTGAAAACTGAAATATGCAACAAAAGATAAGAACTTATTACGGGGTTAGTTCCAAAAGTGGAGGCTCGGGGGAATTTTCAATTATACAAGTATATATCTTGCAACATCATTACGCAAATTACGATGCGTGAGTCGAGTATAGCGAAAGTTGTTTTTCAAGAGTGAAGGAACTGGGGTATTCGAGTGTGTGACGGTGGGGTGGGGGTGGGCGTGGCGTCTGTGCAAGTCATGATTGTGGGCTATGGGCTGTGGGCGTGGGCGTGTGCAGCGATTTGAGACAAGTTTATGCAGGACTCACGTGTTGTTTATGACCAAAGTATTATGTTTTCTTTATTCTTGTTTTTGTTTTTGTTTTTCATTTTGTTTATCTTATTCTTAGAGATTAGCATTTTACTTGACGTGTAATTTTTGTTGGTTGGGGAAATTATTTAAAATTCGTGAGTATGTTTTGTTTCGTTTTTGTTGTTGTTGTAATCTTAGCGTTTTATTGTAAAAGTTCAGTTTTCATCACTTTTGATTCTCGTGGCAATTCCCTTGATTTAGCAATCCAATTAGAAATAAATGTCAATTTCTTATCTTTTCTTTGTTTATCATGTTAATCTTATTTTTCTTTTTTTAAGTTTTTTTTTTTTATAGTAGGTATTGAGCACAATTGCCGTAATTGCTAAAACAAATGTCTGTAGAAATGTGGGCAAATGCGTTGAGTTTGCGTCGCCTGGTGTTTATGGTTTAACGGGTTTCATATTTTATCAGATCGAAAGGATTTTCAAATGATTTAAGGTTGCAAGTTAGTTCAAAGGTGGAAAATCACATCGAGATAGTACAAAAAAAACACAAAGAATAGAGAACAGAGAGAGGAAGAGAGAGAGAGAGAAATAGAAGAAGACAAGTGAGAAAAAGAGATAGTTTTAGTGTGGGCGTGGCTGTAGAGTTAGTATCACTGAGAGTTCGTTGCTTGGTTTAAGGTGTTCTACGATTGGGACTGGAGATGTTTAGAGAGTGAACTAATTGAGAGTAGAGTAGAGTAGAGTGGAGTTCTTAAGCCTTGAGTGGTGGAGCGCAGCAAGTTTATCTTAACTAAGAGTTTTCAAATAGAATTTCAAAAAGTTCTGGCTATAAAAATCAAATCAAAGGATTCATAACTTAAAATATACTTGATGAAATTCTGGTGCTTACGATTTTAGAGTTCTGAATTGATTTAGTTTACAGTTTAGTTAGTATATATATATATAAATTAGATATAGTTTATTTTAGCAAGTGTTTCGTCAGGTTCAGGTTTAAGTGATTATTATAAACAAATGAAAGGTGTAAAGAAATCAAGACTATGTACTGAATGAACAAACTTTCGAGTCGAATTTCGAGCTCGCATAAACAAACCACAAATGAAAAGTGAACTGAAACTTAGACTGAGACTGAGACTGAAAGAACCCAAAGAAAGAAGTATACAATAAAACGATAAGTTGGCGCATTAAAGTAGATCAAAAAGGAAAATAAAAATTGAACTGAACCGTTCGACTCACTCACGACTCACAATGCAATTCGTCACTATCGTCGCCGGGCCCACAGTTCTTGACGCCATCGCAGCGCAGCTTGTCCGATATGCAGTAGCCCGCCGCGCACTGGAAGTGGTACGTGGACTCGCAGAGCAGGCCAATAGATGGTGGACCCGGCCCGGAGTCCTGTATCTCAGTCCATACGATGCGAAAGCCCTGCAAGTATGCCATAATTGATTGCATTTCCGTGCAAGGCGAGCTATCTCCTCCTCCTCCTCCTCCTCCTCCGTCCTTTTGTTACTCACCTGTGCGCCCACCGTCTTGTCGCTGGTGGTGAAACTGATGCGAGCCGTTTGGCCTGTGGAAATGTAATGCCACTGTTCGATGGCTGGCTTCTCGCCGCACAGCTCCACAGGCGGCTGATCCGAATCGACGTTCACCCACAGCCGCAGCACAGCAGCCGGACAGCCTCGACCTGCAGGCAGAGTGAGAGAGAGAGAGAGAAAGATAGAGAGAGAGAGTGTGAGCTATAAATTGATTTCACTTTGAGATTGATTGAAATGGATTGTTCCATACCCGCCGGATCACCCTCCAGGCCAAACTGTTCGAAGTTAATGGATAACTTGTAGCCGGCGCGTGCAGTCATAACCCAATTGCAGGCATTGGAGGCCATGCCACGTCCGGGTGCCTTGTAGCCGGCCGGATAGTTGGGCGAGGTAATGATGCCCGAGTCCTCATTGCTGAAATTGCCACCACAGTCGCCCGCATCGGACTTGGCCGATTCGAAGAAGTAGCGCGCCTTGAAGCCGCTGGCCACACTCTCCTGATCTGTATGCAACGTGATGCGCAGACCAACCGCACCCCGCGGGCTCTCGACGGGTCCGGGTGCTGTCAAACCACAGTAGCGTCCGAGCAGGCGATCGTTGTTATCCCTATACACGACATACATTTCCAGCCAGTCCTCAAAGCATGCGCCAGAGCTGCATTTGGAAAAAGGATAAACATAATCGGTCTCTCTCTCTTTTCCTCTCTATCTGTCTCATTCTCTCTGTACGTACCCATAGGAACCCGCTGTAGCGTTGGCATTGTTGTCCGCCTTGATCTTGAAGTGATCGAAAACAATGGTCACCTGCTCGTTGTGCTCGGCCAAGAACAAATAGGAACAGTTTGTGTCCGACGGATAGTTGGAGGGATAACGCGGACTGTTCAGCTCGCCGCGCTTCTTCGAGCTGCTTACGTAGGTGAAGCTGCAGGTGCCGTCCGGTGCCGCTGTGCCGGGTATCTTGTACTCCGTCTCAAATGTATACTTGCCCTTGAAGCCACGGCCTTGTAGCTCACCCGAGCTAAAGACCATGGCCAGCCGCGGACCATCGCTAATCACGCGCTGCGTCTCGTTGCCGCACAGCTCGTAGTCGAACTTGTCATACGCATCCGCAGTCTCCTGACCCTTCAGATAGATTTTCAGATAGCCATCAGTACAGTTGGATCTAAGAGAGGGCAGGGAAGAGATTGGAAGACATTGCTAAGTGCTTAGTTGCAGCTGAAAGTCAAAAATTAAACTCACTCGCTCTTGTCCTTGTGCTCCACTTTGGGTATATTGAAGGCAGTGAACTCCAGTCGCACACGCTCCAGATGCTGTGCATCCTGCATGCCATAGATGAAATATCTGCGAGGGTAAATCACCAAGTAACATAAATAAGGGTATATATATGAATGGGAACGTGTTCCCTGTCACATCGGGACCAATCTCTGTTAACACTCACCTACACACAGTTTTTGGTATATATGGATAGGGATAGTTGGGTGAGAGCACAAATCCAGTTGATTCCTTCTTCGATAAAATCTTTTGATCACATTCTGAGCCACGTATGTGAATGCCATCATTTTCACCTGATGGATGCGATTGTTTTTGTTGATAATTTAAGTTGCATTTCGAAATTTGCATAGATCATTCGATTTATAGTTGAAAGATTTAGATAGATCATCCAAATGAAGTCGATAGTTTAGATAAAGATGAAAATTTGCATAGATCGTTCGAGCCATAGTCGAAATTTTAATAGCGATTTAGATAGATAATCCGATAAAAGTCAATAGATTCAAAGAGATGGAAGTTTGCAAAGATCATTCGATTACAGTCGATAGTTTTATTTAGTTTTATATAGAGCATCCGATAAAAGTCGATAGTTTTGTAGAGATGAAATTTTGCAAAGATCGATAGTTTCATAAAGTTCATCCGATTAGAGTCGATAGTTTGATAGAGATGAAAGTTTGCACAGGACATCCAATTAAAGTCGATAGTTTTATAGAGTTTTTTTTTCGGGATTTTCGAAGATTTTGAAGACAGAGTGAACAGAGACAGAAAGATAATTGCGCAAGAAGTAGAGCAGAGATTAGTGAGAGGCAAGAAAACGATAGTCGAATATAGAACACAGAGTACAGAATAGATGCAACATAAAGTAACAAAAAGCACAGCGGAAATGCTGCAAACACATACACTGATGCCTTGAATATGAGTGTGTTTGTGTGTGTGTGTTTTGTGTATGTATGCATGTATGTACGTGCATTTGGCGGCCATTTTGTGGTGTAAAATAAACTTTTATTGCCCACTACAAAATGAAAGCGACAAAGGCACGACACAAAAGGAAAACAAAAAATAACAAAACAAAACTGAAAGCCAAACACACAGATTATTCACATTGTCCGTGGGCAGGAAGATACTTACGTATAAAATCTAATTTAACAAAACTTTCGCTAAATTCATAAATTCCTTTAAAGCCACGATTCTGCGTATTGGCGGTGCGCGGTAGGGTATAAAAATGAACAAAAAGGCTCGACTCGCTCGAATACAAGACTAAGTTTCTTTGCTGTCCGCAATATGTACCGATTAATGCTGACGAATTGTCGGGACCATCGTACACTTTCACATAGTCAAATGGGCAGCTGTTTATTGTAGTTGTAGTTGTAGTTGTAGTAGTTGTAATTGTTGTTGTAATGATAGTTGTTGTAGTTGTTGTTGTTGACAGATAGCAGTAATTTGGTAGAGATTGTAATAGCAATTTGGGAATAAGCATAGAATAGAATTTGGGATAGAATTTAAATGAATTTCAATTTAAATGCAGATAGCACGAAGTACAAAGTGTGTGTGTCTTAAGATGTGTGTGTGTGTGTGTGTGTGTGTGTAGGGTGTGTGGGTGTAGGGGTGTGTGTGTGTGTGTTAGCTGCCGGTCAAAGCAAACTGTAGTACTTAATTTGCTTTGATTTTGACTTGTCGTGAGATTTGTTTGTGTGTGTGTGTGTGTGTGTGTGTGAGTGGGGGTGAGTTCTCAGTTGTTGTAGTATTTGTGCAGCATTAGGGGTACTCACTGTGGTCCACCAAAAAACAGATCAAAATCACGAAACTCTAATCTAACTCTCTGATTCGATTCACCAAGAAACTGATATGTGCATGACATATCCTTCGGATAGGCACCTGGATAGGTTGGCGATATGAGAGCGCCAGTTTTATTGATACTCATGCTAGGCGTTATCGTGTAGGAACATGGCGACCCGGCAATGGGTATGCCAATTTCATATTCCGCTGCAAGAACGTTTTGGGTTAGGTTTGAGTTTAAGTCAATGATTGGCAATGAAGTTTCACTCTCTCTTTTTTTTTAAAGGGGTGTCTCCACCCGACTTACATGCATTTATAAACCTAAACGTGCCCTCGAACAGGTCCGTCGACACATTCTTGTTGCTGAAAAACGAAATGGCAACGGCGCGGTACATGGAAATGCGACGACGCGGCGGTATTGTGCCACAATAGCGACCGCCAAAGGGGGAATTGATCAGCTCCGCCGGCTCGGAGGATTGCACCTCCGAGTAGATATCCATGTACTCATGAACACAGCTAGAAGAGAGAGCATGGAGTGAGAACTCAATATAGAGATGAGGCTATTTCCCTCACACTTCACACTTACCTTGGTAATTCACCAACGGCCGAACCGCTACGCAAGAAGGCAAAGAAAAATGTTGAGCATGAAGAGAAAATTGCACGGACAGATGACTGAAATTGATGGTACTTACTCTGGCGGACTTCCTCTTAAATTAAAGGATTTAAAAACTACTTCGACACGCTGTCCAGGTCCTGCTAGGAATGTGTAGAGGCATTGGCGCGAATGATTGCGATGGTTGTGCAGCAGGGGCGCCGTAAAGCTGCCATTCTGTGGCCCGCCGATTCGTGAGACGAACGTTTGATCACATTCTGACAGGAACAAACAGATAGAAAGAGAAAGAGAGAGAGAGAGAGGGAGAGAGCGGGAGAGAGAATGGCACAAGAGCAATGTGCGGTTTTGGCTTTGATAAGTCGAATTGTTACAGACATCTTCGCATCGGTTAGATATATAGCCACACACAACAATACAAACACATACACAGAACGTAGCAGTAAAACAAGAGTTGAACTGTTTTGGCAGTCAATGTGTGTGTATGCGTGGAGGTGGGGGAGTGTGCGAGTATGTGTGTGCGTGTCTGCTGTTGGTTTAATTGTGTGCTGTGTGTGTGTGTATGGTATGTGGGTGGGGTGTATAACTAGAAAGCGGTTTCATTTCCAACTAAGTCAACTTTCAACTACGGATAGACACTTAAATGTAACTGTTAACTACGGGCTGCGCTGCGGCACACGCACAGGCACACGCACACACACAGAAACAAGTACATCGAGAGAGCGAGAGAGTGAAAGAGTGTGTTTCGCTAGTGGCGCCACCTACTTGGCGATTTAGTGGGCCGCACCGGCGCCGCCTCCAAATATGCCACAACCGGCTGCATCCAAGGCATCTCGCTCTCGCCCTCGACGCCAGGCGACTTCAAATGCGCTGTGGCGGCCACTGAGTGGTGGATGGAGAGGAGGTTGGTTGGTTGGGGCAGAGCAGGGCAGGGCAGAGCGGAGAGGTTGAGGTTGAGGTTAGTTTGAATTTCGGTTACAGTTCGGAGTTCGGAAGTCGGGTTGAGGTTATGTTTTGCAGGTTAAGGAATTGGATATAGTATATAGACGAAAGACAAATACATGATGTTAATGAGATGGATTCGCATCAGTTTCGTCACTTGTTAAACTGTCTGCTAGTCTGACTACAAGTATTTATGTTATGCTTCACACATGTATGTATGCATGTATTCGTATAGTATATGAATAAATCAGTGTGTGACGTGCAACATGGAAAAACGCTTCGCTGTTTATGACACACACACACAGACACGCAGACACACACCATGCCAGAGCTGATCTGAGGTGTGGGCCAACATGATTTTTCCATAATGGAAATAGAAAACTGTTGTAACTAAGCTGCACCCAAAAGTAACTCACACCCACGCACACTTAAGCTGTCATGCACACACACACACACACACACACACACACACACAAACAAACACAGGCACACACATGTGCGAGAGTTGCATTGATTGCTCGGGAGACATGGCTGTTTATAAGCACGGAAATTGTGAGCAGCTTTCAGAAAGTTTTATTAAGCACACACAGAAACACACACAAGCACACACGCACACACATACAGATGGAGCGTATGCTCTCTCAAGGTGATTTCAGGCTGCAACTGGCTCCAGCTGTGAGTGCACTTAATCCGCTTTTCCCCCTTTAGACAGCGCATCGGATCAAAGCGCCTTCACGCGCATCTTTCGATTCCATAACTGTAAATGGCGTTTGATTATGTTGTCAGTGGCAGAAGCAGAGTGGGAACGAGACAGAGAGAGAGGGGGAGAGGGAGAGTGGCAGCAAGTGCGCGCTCAAAGAGAAGAGTGCGGTGCACCGACAGCCTGCGGTTTGTGGCTTCTAATTAAATTCCATTTTGAGCACATAATAAATGAGGCTGGCGCAGCTCCTGCAGCAACCTCCTTGGTGCCATTTGCCAACATACAACAGCGAAACGAGGCGAAACCAAAGCAAATCGATGCGTTTTCCTATAGATTCGCTTAAGTTGGCCATATTTATTATAGAAGAATTTTAATAAGCGTCGATTGAGCTGCTGCATTTGATTATTTCCGCAGAGTTTTTGCTCTGCTTGCATATTGAATGCAGTTTTTAATTCATTTTGCGCAGGTTTTTTTTTACGGATTTGTGGGTGCGGCGCGGTGCGTGTCGTTTGCTGTTCCGCTGTGTTGCACATTATGCAGTGTAAACTGGGACAGCCCACGTAGGGATGGTGTAGGGGAGCTGGTGAAATGCGATAAATACGCGACATTAGTGCGTGGTTAGCGCGACCCTCGGGTGCACACGATCTCCCAGTGACCATGGGCGGCCATGGCATTGCAATGTCAACCGCAACGAAATCTGCCAGACGGAAGAGGGAACAAACTGGCACAATGTGCCACGCCCCTTTGGGCGCAGCACTTCCTCTAACCCTGACAATGACAATGCGCAGTGTCAATAAATTTTATGCAGGCGCCATTTGCATTGGCATAAATATTTTTGTTGGCATCCTTGTTGCTGCCATTGTTGTTGCTGTTGTTGCTGCTCTCATGCCTGGGCATTATGTTAATTTATGGCATTTGAGTGTGCGCGCAAACATAAAAATGCAGCATTTAATTGCGCATTGTGCGACTAAAACAATCAGAGACCGCAAAATGGCAGCAATAATCCGCGTGCAACTGTCGTGTAAACAGCTTGTCAGTCTCCCCCCTCTCCCGAAATATATTCAAAGTTAACTGTGCCAAACACATGGCTCACACACACACCTTCGTGTATGAGGAACAGGTGTAGAGCAGCATCTGGCGTCGCTTTGCTCCGCTTACAAATTGCTCTCCGAGGAAACATTTGGACTAAATGCGAGACGCCGACGAAGATGTCAATAGATTCTGTCAAGGGAGGCGCACGGGGAGTGGCAACTTACATTACGCTAATAAGTATAAGTACGCACACACACACAGAGAGAGATACCCTACAGCGTTGGCAGCATCATTTTGGCTAAAGCTTTGACATTTCTAAATATTTTATTTCGTTCATTTTATTGTTTAATTGCAAAGGGGAAAAGTTAGGGAAATCTCTATAGAACTACCGTGTCGCTTGCCTAATTTATTTCACAAGTTGTACAACTCGTTTCGAACACTTTTGTCGGTCGTTTTAATCTCCAGCTGCGCTGTCTGCGACGTCTGCAGCTTTTGTCGACTGTTTCGCTTTGCTACCCGCTGAAAATGTCTGCGCTTTGCTTAGCTGCTTCAAGGAACACCCAGGGCACTCACGCACACACACAAGCACTCACGCACACACACAGGCACTCACGCACACACACAGGCACTCACTCACACATACACGCACCCACCTCTTGAAAATTTAATGGCCGCCACTGCTGTTGGCACTTTGAGGGCCACCGCCCGCTGCGCCAGCCTGTTCCCCTCCTGCTACCTCCTCTCTCCATCTTTGGGCACCCACAAACACCTCAGTCGAACAGCTCGTGTTACAGACAATTTGCGTTAAATTTACAAGCAGCGCAGCCTGCCGAATCCTGGCAAGGAGATAGACGACGACGACCATCGAGATACCCAGGCCCAGACGGTTCCTGCTGCTTTACGGCCTGCTCTCATTGTTATGGCCCTTGTTGTTGTTGTTGCTGCTGCTGCTGTTGCCGTTGCGGTGACGTGCAGCAGCGGCAGCAATTAAAGTGGATTTTCACGAAAATGAGTTTTCCTAATAGTTTATTTAGCTCGAAAATAAAATCGTGACGGTAAAATGCGTTGATTAAGCGACGCGCGGGCGGCAGGCAAGGGCGACAGGTAAGCCAACGCATACTGACGAGATAAGCCAAAGCTGAGCCAGCTTGGCATCTGGTTGCCATGGAGACATTCCGCAAGGAGACAGGTGTAACCACAGCAGGTTCGGCACTTAGAGCTGGTTATCTTCATCTCGATGGGCAACATAATTATGCATATTATAGTGCAAGGTCGGTGGGCTGAGGAAAGAGGGAGGGGGGGCAGGCTAAGGCCGACTGGATTTATTGGCTAATTACATTGAAGCTGGCATATCGTGAGCTTCGATTAATTGCCACTTAGGCTGCAAATTGCAATTAGCCGAAATATGCCGCATGCAGTCAATAGCTTAAATATCACGTATACGCCCCGCTGGCTGGGCAGGCGTTTAATAAATATTTAATCTGCACAGCATACCCAAGCTTTACCCCAACTGACATGCTAATTGACTTTCCGTTCACGCAATGTTTCAACAAATGTTGGGTCATTCCTTGGAGTAAAGGTGGCAGGTGGCAGGCAACTTGCCAAAACGGACGCCAACTTTGACTTGGTCAACGCTCGAGTGACTTGCTCAAAAGGCATTTTCCCCATTTCCCATTTCCCTTTTACCATTTCCCTTTACCATTTCCATTTCCATTTTAAGTTTGATTTTGATTTTTATTTAAATGTATCCTCGAAGCCACTCGACATGGGGCAGCGCAGTCGAAAAGTTTGCAGCAGTTGAATTTGCATTGAGTATATTTATGCACACACACACACACACACACACGCACAGACGCACGTACGCACATATACTTTTGGCTGTAGCACACTCAAAATTGCTGGAAATCGCATTGCTGCGCCCTCCGCCTTCCCTTGGCTCTGAGTCTAAATAACTTTCAAGTTTCGCAACGACCGATTGAAGAGGACTATCAACTTCTCGAGGCACGTTCGAACTTCGAGGCGAGACTTGATCGATAAGTGGGTAATAATAAAAGTGATTGCGAAAATTACTTACGCTTTTGGCTGGCTTGTTGGAACGTACCTGCAACGAGAGAGAGATAGATAGAGGGAGAGAGAGAGAGAAGCGTCAATTAAAGTGAGTAAAGTAAGGCGCAAGCAACTTATGACTAGCGCATTAAGAGCGACTGCCATAAGGACTGTGCTCAAGTTCGATTTCAAAGATATGTGTGCTTGTCCGCATCATTAGATGCAGATTCGATTACAGCTTGGCTTGCAACATGCTCGGGTTTCGCGTGTCTTGAGGGGGGCATCTACACACAAAAGGCTCACATGGCGTCTTTAAGAGTCGCCGCCAGCCCGTGACCATGGCATCAAAAAGAATTTGCAACAGACATGCTGCAGCCCCACAACACCAACAACTACACACAACAAACACGCCTGGTAACTATCTACTCAATAGGCGCCATTATGCATTCTGCTCGTGTGGCTGCCACTGTTTGTAAGTATGTGTGGGGGGCTGAGGCTGGCGGTGGGGATGCGGTAAGTGTGCTGAAGCAACTCATGTTGCATGCTGCTAATCAATCATGCCTTCGCTGCAGTCGCAGCAACTGCTCTTCCAGCTGCTGCTCTCAATGGGCAATTATTGATTGATGGCAAGTGCACAACGCTTGCCTAGTTATCCCTCCCCCTCCCTCCTCCCACTTTCCATTGCCCCTTTCAGCACTTCGACAGTGTACGTTGGGCGGGAATCCTTCCTCAAGTGGCCACCTTCTAACCCTGATCTAGTGGCCTTTTTGTATGGCTTCTATGATGTGGGGGGCTCTTGTGCCTCGCCGCCTGTTGTCGCTGCAGTCGACTGCAGCTGCAACCCGTCAATGTTAAGATCTTAGACATTGAAATTGCCTGGTGTGAAAGCTTAAAGTATTAGTTTGTTGTGCTGTCCAAAAGTCGGGCAAAAAGACGGATGCTTTTCCCAATAAAAATGGCTAAGTCAGCACATAACATAACGACAAAGTAAGGGCTGATATTATGAAGGACATTCTATGAGGGATTCGCATTTATAAATTAATTTCTTTATACACATGTTTATGAATATGTTATTATCACATATAAATGTACTTTGAGGCTTTATTGTTTCACTTGGCATTCATGACAGTTCTAATCTATAGAATCAAAACATATGAAAAAGTTAAAATACGGGTATTAGATCGTTGTATTTAACAATAACATTTGACAGCAGCTTTTATTTGAATAGGTATTTAAAAGTTTTAAGTAAGCTCTCAAATGTTTAAGAACAGATACGAGAAAACAAAAGAATAATTATAAATATATATAATAAATATATAATAATTTTATATATGTACAGCTGTGTTCTTAATAATAGCAGTGCTTATTAGCTGCAACTTTAAACTTAATTTTATATATCAAAAAGTAAATGAATGTTCACAAATTAAATTTTGTTTAAATTTTGTGTTTATTTTAAACAAAAACAAATCAATTTATTATTCAAAGTGTTGTTAATTTTTTTTACATTATTAATTAAAACAAAAAAGTGCTGTTTACAGCTGTTCTTAGCAATAGCAGTGTGTAACGAAAACAGTGGAATTAGTTGAAAAAAACATTGTAGAACTTCAAAAAACTTCTAATGTTAATAATAGTCCCTAACGCAAAACCACTTATATTTTATCAATTAAAAGTCTAAAAAAAAAAATTTTTTGGCTTATCAAGATACGCACTGCTATGTTAATGAACAGCCAAAGACTGATGCTTCTAGCAACAAGAGTTGTTCATTTGCTTAATTCTCGCAAACCTAACGGGATTTTTTCGTTTCTTCCTTGTACACACTCCATTCTACAATAACAATGCGTACAAGTTGAAATATTCGTAACGGAACTTGAAAAAAATCGCATTGCTTGGTTGCACTTCTTGCACTGCTATCTTTGTGAACACAGCTGTATATATAATAATTATAAAAAAAGTAAAAAAAATTATAAATATTTTTTAAATTCATCACATTGAACAAAAGTTTGTAAGTTTTTTTTAATTGGATTTTGGAACCAATGCAAAACAATAATAAAACATAGACAAAAGAGTTTAGTAAGGCAATAACATTTTTTTCCAAAAACAAATCCTTAAATTTTTTACCATAAGTAAGTATGGGTAAGTTTACAAATTAAGCGACTCGCTTGTTTTTTCCCCTCTGCAGCTTATACCTGCTGTGGAAATAACAAGCCACGTGGAATGTGTGTAAGCGTTTTTTTCACCGCAGCCGCAAAGTAGGCAACAAAAAACTGCGTGCGCATTGAAAACATTCAAAGTTTTTTTTTTGTCTTTGATTGTATTAGCATATTATTTGCTTTAAAATTGAAGAGAACAACAAGGTGTGTATGTGTGTGAGTGTGTGTGTGGGGGGGCGGAGCACAATAAATTTATTCAAATGAGTCATGAAAATTAAGTAAAACTACCTCATCAGGCAAGTCGTAGTCACGTTTGGGGCCGTGGTTGGCTTAACGAATCCGCGAGATGTAGATAACACAAGGCCACGAATGCGTAAGACAAATAAAACTATAAATATGGATGTGCCCTGTAGCCCCTGCCCCGTCTCGCTTTTGGTTTCGCTTTTCCTTTTTGCCGTTAGCTAACAACTGTGAAGATTTTATTTACATAAGTGCCTGCGCACGTGTTTGATATTTCTTTTAGTTTTATGCCAGACAATGTCGCGAACATATACAGGCACAGGCAGAGGCACAGGCACAACCACAGCAACACCCAGCGCACACATGCTTATACAGCCGTTGCGAACGTTGATAATTCAATAAACTAAACAAGATTCTGCACAAGATTTATGGGTTTGCTGAACCCACATATTGTGCCCGCAAAACGCTTGAGTAGGGGAGCCCAAAACAGCGCTGAGGGGTTTATAAATCTTAATTTCGGTACAGCAACATACACACACACTCGCACACACACACACACACTCGCGCATTTCGAGTGACATCAGCAGTGGATTTTGGTCGCTGACAAAGGACCTGCTCATTAGAATGCTGTGCGAATAGAAGGGAGTCTATTTTAAAATTGCCTTGTGTCATAAACAGTGCCCAGATGTTCTACGTAAATTGTCGACACTTATGCTCGATAAGTGTCCGTACAAGGTGCGAAACGGCGTAGGGTGACACGAGGTAGACAAAGGACCCGAAACGCAATATGAAATATGATCAGAAATCTGTGTATTATTCTTGTGGCATAGCGCAGTTTCGTTTTTAAAACCCAACCATTTGTTACGCTCGTGTCTGTGCTGCAGGCAGGTTGTACTGCCTCGCCCCCTACTCCCTACTCCCGCCTGCTGCCTTAACGTGCAAACATTAAATTGATGGCCTCAAAGGCAGCAGCAGCAGCAACAACAACTTTTGCTGGCTAGTCGAGTCGAGTCGAATTGATTAATTGACAGTTGACTCAGCGCCAATTTCGAGGGCAGACTGTGTATGTGTGTGTCCCTATCTCTCTCCCTCTCTGTCTCTCTCCTTCTCTTTCTGCTGGTGTGTGTGTCCAGCATTTTATGTGTCAATAATGGGAAAACGCGCGAAAAATGCTCTCAGTAAATTGACTTTTTGCCACATTTGAAAGAAGTGCATTAAATTTCGCTCGATTAGACACACAGCACACAGCCGTGACATTTGCGCCATTTGCTGCCCGGACTCGTTTCCGTTTTCTTGGACATCTTCTATCTACAGTTTACACATCGCTGACTGCAACAATTGACACTATCTGCGAATGCAAATTAACGCAATTTTACAGTTTCAGCCGCAGCTGCTGCATGCAAATGGGGCCAAAACAAACGCTGGCCATAAGAAAGTTTTCCCTCGGGTTAGACTCCGCTTGGCTGGAGGCGGGGGCGGCGGCGAGGGCGGGGCGTGGCAACTGCTTATGTGATTTGGAATTCATTTCTGCATTTAGTTTGCTTTCGATTTTGCTTGCTAATTGAGCAATTTCCTTTCGGGTAATTGCTTTTTGCTGGCACTATTGCCCCTCGCATAGGGTCGCATAGTGGAGTCGAGAATGAGAGAGGGAGAGAGAGCGAACGAGAGCGAGAGAGAGAGAGATACTTATTGGTTGCCTAATACTAATCGACAGGCTACAGACCTAATTGCAGTCGTACAGGCTGCACTAGCAAATTGAAAAATCTCAACATTTGCATAATGCTAACTAAGTTAACAACACTCGGGCACGTAGAGGATATTGAGTATGGGTGGGTTAGAGGGAACGCAAAGGGGCGAAGGGGGCGGGTCACTGCACAAATTGTTGATATGCTAACGCGTTGGCATAAAACGTGACATCTGACATGAGGTCGAATTTGCTTCATAAATGCGTGTGTGCGTGTGTGTGTGTGAGTGCGTGTGCTTCTGTGTGCGACTGTGTGTGCTTG
This sequence comes from Zaprionus ghesquierei, assembly GCA_018904095.1. Lineage (NCBI taxonomy): Eukaryota > Metazoa > Arthropoda > Insecta > Diptera > Drosophilidae > Zaprionus > Zaprionus ghesquierei. Next base: position 493,906 of record JAEIGP010000103.1, on the reverse strand, counting down.
CGTAAATATCTGCATATAAACATACTTTGCCAAATGGTAGCGAAATTCAAAATGAAAGCTTACCTACATGGAAACGGAGGCTGCCTTCAGGAAGTGTGGACTTTTATGCGCACTCACACACACACACACAGGTACAGACAGTCTTCACCTCCACCTAAAGCTAAAGGTAAACCAAGCGACTTGGCCTAATCTGCATAATAATAAACCACACCCACACCCACACAAACACACACAAACCCAGAGACCTTCGCACAAAGGTACATAAAAAGTGCCAAATTGCCGCCCCACATCGTCACCAGAGCAACAGAATTGCTTAGTCCCTGCGTACTCCTCTCCTCGACTCTTCTCGGGGACTGTTCTCTGTGCACTGTGCCCACTTGCCATATTTAATATTGTGTAAATTGAATTTCCATCACTTTATGATTACTTGACGCTCTCAGCCGGAAATACTTGCATAACGTGCCACAAGGTCTGTCTGGTCGAGTCGACACGAAAGAAACTCAAATCGAATCCCGTTTCGGGATGATTCAAAACAAAAGACGAGACAAGACGGTCTTCATTCGAGTGGAAAATCATAATTTCATATCAAGTTGACGATGCTACCACATACACACAAATATCATGTGCGACTCTCAAAATATCTCAACCGTACCAGGAGTATCTTTTGCAGCTAAAATAGTATAGTATATTTTGCAAGACATTTTGGTATGAAAGAGATGAATAATTACAATGTAAAGTTAGGCTTATACTTTTACAGGGTATTCAACAGTCGACAACGTTCGCAATTGCTGTGTATGTCTTCACTTTGCTCGTCCAACTTTAACAAAAGAGACCTTTTTGTGCCAGTTTGCCCAGGGACGAACAACAAATAGTTCCATCAACACGTACAGCGAAGCAGGTAGACCGCCTCGTAGCTCCCTCTGCCCCATAGATGCGCTGTATTTTAATGTACAAGAGCTATAGCTACATACATATATCCTCAGCCAAAGCTACAACACTAACGAGAAGAGACAGCCGCATTTCAATTTTAATCAACTGACGAGCATCATTGACAGGAGCTGAACCAATAAAACTTTACTGCCAGCAGCAGCAGCCACAGTTTATGGAGTTGCCCTTTTTTTTATAGCACCACATCGGCTGCTTGGGAATTTATAGCAGTGAGTAGAGGAGCTCCAAGCTCCGACAGTTTGCATTTGCCAGGATTTGCAGCTGCCACGTGCTCAGGTGTGAGCACTTTATCCGGCCTGACCACGCGCTATGCAAATGCAGGTGCGATGTCTGAGCTGCAGCTGCAGCTCCCCAGACAGACAGACAGACAGACTGTATGGAAGGGGGGGGAGGTAGACATGGCACACGTGCTGCATAGTTTCTGAGCTCCACAAATTGCCAGCTGAAACATGTATTGATATTGAAATTGAAATTGAAATGAATCTGTTGGCAAGTTGTCGAACGAGTGCTTCGAGTGCGCCACAAAGCGGCATCACCTTGCCAACGCCTGGGCAGAGGGGGGTGTGGAGGGGGGGGTTAGAGTGCTTCATGTGGCACATTTACAGCACTTGCAACATTTAATTAAATGTTTTCCTCTTAACAATTTGCGCATTTTTCTTACCTTTGCTTTCACCTTTCGCATTGTTGCCCACAAAAAGTTGTTGATTTTATTTTATTATATTATTTGTTTAACCGGATTGGCATTGATGTTTTTGTTATTAATAATATTTTTATACAATTTGTTGTTATTAATGTAAATTAAGAGAAACTTTTGCTTATAGCACGCGCACGTTTTACATTGATTTTAATTGCATTTTCGATTAACGGATTCACTTTTAATTATGTTCGAGTAACAATCATATTGGTTTGTATGTGCGTGTGTGTGTGTTTGTGTAGATTATATAAGCTCGTTGGCTTTAACACGTTAGTATACACCGAATAGTCAACTAATTACGTAGAGGTAACCCCAGCTGTTTGCTACAATATGTTACACATAAAACTTATCCAAAAAGTTATGTTTGATATATAAAATGCATATCATTTTTGGCTACAACTATGACAACAACAACATGAACAACACGATGCGACACGCGGCGACATGTCACGACTTGTCTTGACTTGCCTAATCCTGTATGCTGTCTATGAATCTGCTATATAACTCTGTTGCTGTTTCTAACAAGTGCAGTTCGGCCACAACATCGTTTCGTATTCCATTCATCATTCCATGTCATGCCTATCCTCATACATATGTATATAGTACAGAAGTTTTATATATGGTTAAAGTTCTGTTTATATCATACTTTATGCTGCATCATTTGCCATTGAGCTCTGTTGGGTTCGCTTAGCTATTGTCCAATTTCAGTTTCTGCATCAGTTTGCAGCATCTTTGGCATTGGTGGACTTTGTTGAGACAGTTCAGGTTCAGGTTCAGATTCAGGTTCAGGTGTTAATTATTAATTCATTTTCTTATGCGCCGTTTTGCGTGTGTATAAGTTGTATGCAACATCGATAAAACATTAATAAAACATCAATAAAATTGTATTAACAACACTTGTATAAAATCGCGAATCTTTCGACGGTTGGGTTACACATTAGTATAAGTACATTTACATATGTACATACACACACCGATATATATATATATAGTTATATATTTGTTGGGTTAATATACTTTATAATACGTAATAAGTAAATCGTAACAACACTGAAGAAACACACGAAAGGATACTGGATATCGATGGGTCGATGTGATCGGCATGAGAAATTTTCTAAATTTTGTTATAGATTTCATTTGCTTAAAGTTTTTCACGTATGCTAATAATTTCACATCACAGCCAATGGGTACTGACGATGGGATGCTCTTTCTCCTCGTTCTCTTGCTCTTCTCACTCCTTGCTCTCTGCTTCTCCTCCTCACTCTCCCGCGTTCGAATCATTCGCCTCATTTGCCTCATTTCTCTGGTGACTCTGGGTTCTGGGTTTACATTTATCTTAAGTTTACTGCTTGACATTGATTACGACGGCGATCTCTGTGTTTTATTTTACTATGGTTTCGTTTGGCCTTGTTTTCTGAGCCTCTGGAGTTAGTTGCGTGGCAACTAACAGTTCGAGCTCCTTTGTTATCCATCTGGGAAATTGCCAGGTCCCAGCTGGAGCATGTCTCATTTGGGCTCCTCAAATTGCTGCCCGACCACTATGATGATCACAATGAACACTGCGAGCAGAACCAGGATGCAGCAAATGGCCACAGCCACCATGGCGCTGTTACTCATCTCTGCGCTGCGAGTTTCTCTTGCTCCGCCTTCGATTTACAGTGCTCCGCTCGATGGGATCAGTTGGTAGCAGTTGCCGCTGTGTGAAATACAAAGCATTTGCATATTTCTCTCTCCTACCCAAAATGTTTGTGCACAATTGAGATCAGCCTTGAATGGAGCGTGCTCAGTCCCTATCCTCAATCCTAAGCTCTGGCATTGATATATGTATTATGGTGCCCCCCTTCCTCCTTCTCTGTCCCTTTCTCCCACGCTGTCAGCCCTTTTGCTGCGGGCGACCCGAAACAAATTACCAGTCATAAATTGTGAGAACTGCCTATCAGTCGCTCGACTGTGCGTAAAACACTCCCGCCGGCTCCATCCGGCGCCATCGATTGCCCCAGCTCATCCCATTTCCGTTGCTCGCACTGACAGCTTGTGGACAGCCCAAAACTTGTCACACGTCTGCTCGTTCCCATTGTGCAGCAGCAAATCTGATTGTGTGTGTCTGAGTGGGTGCGAGTGTGTGTCGGTGTGGAAATTTGCCAAAAATCACAAGCAATTTCACTGTGTGCCTTGTCTGACCCTAAGCGGCGATTAGTAGAGTGTGTAGACAGTAAGTGTGTGCGTGTCACTCTGTGTGTGTGTGCGATGATTAATGCACTGTGCACTGTGCGACAACATGCTGCACTCACTGTTGGACTAGTGCTACTGCAAGTGTCTATTAACTAGCCAAATCGCTGCTTAGCCAAGAATAATGCGCCATAATGCCATTTACCCCGATGTCCGACAATTTTTGACTTGCCTGAAATGTTTGTTTAGCTCTGTGCAAACTTATCGCTGCAAACAGGAATTCAATTAACCCGAAACAAAGCAAAATATAAACAAAAACTTATATTAAAATAGAATTCTCTCTCAATTAGCCTAAGCACAGCATAGCCCATCAAGTCCTATGTAATTGTAGCATATAAAAGGTTTCATATCAGCGCTCTGATATTTGACCAATTTAAGAGGACCCACAGAAAGAAAAATGACAGAAAAAGGGAAGGAGAAACAAAAACAAAAACAAGGGGGAGGAGGGAAACGCTTTTCATAAGTTTTACAACCCCCGTGCAGAAGCAGCACCTTCTGCTCGACTGAAAGGTGAGCGGCATCGGAACATGAAAACTAATAAAGCCCAACCCCGGTGACCCCCGAGGGGTCGCAGCTGTTGCAGCAAAAACAAGTGAAAATTCACAATTGAATATGGAAAAGAAAAACTGAGGAAAACTGAGAAAAACACAAGCAGCACTCGAGGCAGACAGCGCGTTTCGGTTAACATTTGAATTTCGATTTTCAGCGACATTTAGCAGCAAAAGTGTAGGAAAATCAAAGTGAGGCCAAGCACTCGCATATTTTTCAGGTTCATTGCACAGCAAGAAGCACTTGCTTGGCCCTCACTCTGTGGCCTCTGTGCCCTTTTGGCCACTGCGTTATTTATAGACTGGCTAAAAAGGCGAGAGATGGTATTAATTAGCCGAGCCGCGAAAATAATTTGTTATTCCGCATTTGACTCATCATTTGCAGGCCTGCCAATGTTTCAGACAGGCAGACAGGCTAACAAGCTCCATCCCCACCAATCTTCTTCTTCCCTGCGTGGCGCCGCTATTTGAATATTTTAACGTTATTTCATGTGGCCGGGTCCGGCGCGCTGCTTTAATGTCTGTCAGCTTTTTTATGCGCTTGTTTTTTACTTTTAGTCAAAACGCTTCGTCGTTGCTTTCTTCCATTGCCTTTCCCATTTCCTTTCCACTTTTCGGTTTTGCGGTAATGTTGTTGTAAGTAAACCTGGCATAGTTTGAGGCGAGCCTCGCTTTTGTTTTTGCTTCCGTGTCCCTTTTGGCTGTCCCTTTGAATTGGTCAATTAATATTAATGAAATGACGGCCAGGCACACAGATCCAGCTAAATGCTCTACACTTCTCTCTGTGCACACACACGCACAGTGTGAGTGTGTTTTTTTTGATAAATGCTGCTTGTGTATAATTTATACGGCATTGTCTGGGTCCATCGAGTTGAAAGTCAACGGCATCATAAAAGCGAAAATGTCATAAAGCCAAGCGGAAGGGCGTTGCCTGCTGCTGTGGCTGCTGCTGCTGATCAAAGCGCTTTGTGCGCTCGATTATGTTGTAATAAGTCAATTTATCAGTTTATTTTCAGCTTACACATGAAATCTGAAGGCTGAGCAGCAGTGCCGCTGCTGCCGCTGCTGATGCTGTAGACAGTGCGTATACGCAACGTGCGGACGAACTGACATTGCGTATACGCAACGTGCGCGTGTGCGTTCTGCTTGTTTATGGCATGCATTGTTTGAGTTTTATGACAAACGATAATAAGCCCACTGTAGAAGCCTTTATTCTTTCTCTCTCTCTCTCTCTTCATCTCGCTTGCTCGCTCACTTTGTGCTGCCAAGTGTGGCCAGAAGACAGTCTGAAGCAGTCAGAGAGACTGACAAGAATGGGGACACTTCAAAGACTTTCAGCACATTTCACTGACACATATCGCCTGTCGGTTTTGTCTATGGGTCTTAATTAAATTAGCGACCTTCTCCCTGTCCCCTATTGGAGGGAAGACAAAAGCAGCTGGAAACGACAGGACAAAGCAATAGGCAAGGCAGCGCCCAGATGACAGCATGTCACCCAGCAGAGCCCGCAAAGAACTAGGCTCAGCACAGCCCACATATTTCTTCACTCTTCCTCTCCCTCTCCCACTATCCCTCTATCTCTCTTCCTCCCTTTACTTTTTTCTCTTTCTTTCTCTGTTTCGCATTCCTTGGCATGCTGTGTGAAATAAAATACAATTTGCAATTTCGTAAGTTTTATGCGCACATTTGCAAATTTTGCTTATACTGTGTGTGCGTGTGCGTGTGCGGGTGTGTGTGCCAGTGTAGCATGACGGCGTCAATGGAGCTGAAACTTGAACTGTTTCTGCGAGTCAGAACCAGCCAAATGACAGGCCACATCACGCCGGAGTCATCTTCGACGGCTGCGCATGACGTTGGCGCAATTTGTCTGTGAAATTTGTGACGAATTCAATTTGTGCGTCCATTTAAAGTGATCAACATGAACGACATCAAATACTGTTGGAAATTGCATTAAAGCATATTGCATTGGCATGGCAAAAACAAAAGGGGCCAAAGGGGTTTAAGGACTTGTCGCTGGCCAAGTTCAACTTGCCTGACTGTTGACCTTGAGGCGTTGGCTTCAAGTGGCGCGCGCAACGGGCGGCTTTGGCTGTGCGGCCTGGGGACAAACAATAGCCGCATAAATGCTTTAGAAGTGCTTTAAGATTGTGCCCCGCATTCAGCCTCTCTCTCACTCTCTCTCCCTCTACTGCGCTCTCTCTGTTGCTCTCTGCTTGGCGGCAGCTGTTGTCTTGCCATGCGAGCGCAATGTCAAAAGTCAAAAGTGCATTAAAATAATTGCACTCGCTTCAGTCGTCGCACTTGGCAATGGCCTTAAGCGAACAGTTCTGATTTTTAAGCACATGCTAAACTTGTTGGCCAGGTGTGCGTAGGTGTGCGGGGAGAGAGGGTAGGGGCGTGCGTGTATTTCCGCCAGCGACTACACTTAAACATGATTTCTGTGCCGGCATTGTCTCAGGTTTTAGACAAGCGTCTGCCGCTTATTGCTGCACAAACTAAAGCGAAACGAGATTTATGTGCCTCATGGCTGTCGCGTAGGTGTATCGGTGCCTGTGTGTGGGTGTGTGTGTAGTGTGTAGGCTAACCTCGGCAACACTTGCCCTTGTACGCCTCAATCCTCCCAACAATAACATGATACTGTATTGTGCTCTCGCTGCGTTCCTGCGCTGTCCTGTTGCATGCCTCGCTTTCACTTTTGTCGCTTTGAGCTGCTGCTTTAAAAGATTACGCAAATGCGGCACAAAGACATTTTTTATGTCACAAAAGATATCGCTTTATGCCACGTCGAGGTATGTCCCTCCAAAAAAAAAAAAATATATATAAAGACCACCAAGTGCTGGCTCTGTTTCTGTCCTATTGCCCTTCCTCTGGCTGGGCTGGGCACTTTGTGCTCTGCCACTCAAATGAAATTGATGAAATTCTTGAGTGATTCATATTCTCATTTGGGTGCGAGTACTCGTGCTCGCACTCACTCGCATTCAGCTACAACTGAGTGCTCACTTTGAGTGCTGCGATTGGCCGCGGGCTATGCGAACATTTCCATGCGAATGAGTTCAAATTCAAACCCAAAATCACATGTTTGTATTACACACACGTGTGTGTAACAAATTAAACTTGCAAAAATATTGAAATCAAAATGAAAAATCAACGAATGAGCATTACAGTGGGTACAGTCAGTCAAATACTCTGCATTTAAATATGTCTGCGAAGTTAAAACAAGAATGAAAGAAGTGCAACCTTCTGCTTGCCATAGGTTCTATAACCATGCAGTCCTTCCGTCATTTCCTGCCATTCCTATGATAACAAGATATATTTTCTTACCTATACTAAATCTACGCTAAACAAAACCTTAAAGCCTTGGCAGAATAACAAGCTTGCAAGCAACGGTTAAAAGGCTTTGCTACTCTTACATAGCAGCTGGCCAATCTGGTTATTTATTATTATAGATATATATTTTTAGGTCAAAAGCACTTTATATTTTTCTGCCTGGCAAGTACTCTCTCTGCCTGGCTACTCTGGCTAGGTACACTTTTGCTTAGCTCATCCACTCGGCCGTTGTGGCCAGGCGACCTGCTACGTTTTATTGCAATAATCATGCGCCATTAATACTTAATGTGGCAGAAAGTTTTCGGGTACCGCACATTATCAGATTTTATTGAATGCGGCATAGTTCCCCCTCCCCCCCCACGATGCTATCTATCTACTATATGCTGTAGCTACTTATCGAACTAGGCTGCTCGTTTGACTCATCAATTTCCAGGCGTAAATTCATAATGCAAGAAAAGTTTCTTTCTCTTTATTTCTTCGCTGTTTTGTGCCACGTAATGCTGTCAAGTTTTGCAATCGATTGTGTTTTGTCTTTGGTTTGATTGACCGCTGGCAGTTAGAGTGAGAATGACTCGAACATCTCTCGATGGCTAATTGATTAGATTGTCTAAATATTGGCAAAGACGTGGCAGCTTCTTGTGCACTTTTCGTTGTAAATAAATAAAATTTCTTGTTAAAAGTGATGTCATTTCAATTTGGCTAAGTACATTGGGACCAAAGTCAATAGCCAGGGGTATTATATATAAACAGTTGATCGGTGTCGGAGATATATTTCAAAGTTTCTGTTTTATTAAGAACTTGTCAGGCTCGATTCATAAGGTAAAACTTAAATCAATTACAATTAAAAAGGTGTTAAAGTGACTTTCAAGCTCAGCAGTGCGTATACTTAACGATGTTCTTTGCCCCCGTTAACATCGCATCAGTTTTCAATTACTTAACAATTTGGCAGCTGAAATTGAAGCTTCTTAGAATTAATAAAGTGTCAAGACACCAATTAACGAGCTTAACAACAAACTCGGACGGCTACTTTGCAAATTGCAGCCGGAATCTGCAAAACTTTGCGCCGGAGAACAACATCAAACGCAAAGTCTGCTGCACGGCAGCTTATTATGCTTTAATCAGCTAACTCATTAGCGACGAACCGGCAAACCAAATATAATTTAAAGCAATGGGGCGGGGACGTTGTTCCACATTTTCCACGCCCCCCAGAGCTACGCCTAGTCCCCTTAACCCGCGGGTTCTTCCTCTCTGCTAGCTGCTAAAGTTGGCGAGTTACAAACTTTTTGCTTGGCAGCCATCAAGTTGATATAATGAAAAAGTTGCAACATTTTTCTATATTTTTCATATCACATGACAGCAGCAACAGCAGCGCCAGCAACTGCAGCAACAGCAGCAAATGTTGCCCAGCTGCAACTGGGCGAATCTGGCGCTGGAGAGCGCAAAAAACCAAGTGAGAACGACACTGGGAACACTGGATTCACTCATGTGTGCGAGGGGCGCTAATTAATTTCGAGTTTTGGCTTCAAAAGTTGCGCATACGCAACGTGCGACCAATGCCAATGGGCGAAATTATAATAATTTCTTCATAGAAATGGAAAAAATGCCCAGAGCCCCGGAAATAATCAAAAACAACAGAAAAAGGACGAACGGAAACTTAGCGAACCCCTGGGTCCCCTGCACCGCACTTTTCCCCATTTCTATTACCTGTCGCCGCCTGCCGCTTAACATTTTCCTTTGTGTTTCATGCGGCAAAAAGTTGCTGCAAACGGGCAACATGAGAGCAGACGATAAATATTTAGTGTGCATATACTATATACCCTATATACTTGCAGGTATGTATGTGGGCGCTGCGATGTGTAAGTTTTGCGGGGTCGGCATGAAAGCTGGGCGAATGCAGCTCATTATGAAGTACTTAGTTTTGTTAACCGTAGTGGGAAATTTCGTACATAAAAAACCAAAAGGGCCAATGAAAATTTTAATGTGCGGCACGCAAAAACCAAGCGACACAAAAGGAATAGATAATTTATGCGTCTAACCCACGCTTCTTCCCAACCTCCTCAATCTACTGTACAAATAGATACAGGCCACAATCAAATACGCCCGCTCAACCTTTTCCTTCGCTTGTCCTTAACATTTGCCACACGTAGCAACTTTTATCTCTTCATTAGCTACAAGCCAAAGCACCTAAAGCACCCAAAGCACGCAGCAAAGGACTCCAGACCAAACAGGTGGAAGCGATTGCGATTGCCTTTGCTTTGCATGCAAAGGGTTGTCTCGCCCATTCATTCATCCATCAATCCATCTGCGAAGTGTTTGCCTATCACCTGGGCAGACAGGTAAACAAAAGCAAGTGCAAAACATCGAACGATTGCCAATTGATTGACTATTTGCACAGTCGGCACGTATCAATGCGGCAACAATTGCTAACAATTGCTGTAAGTCAAGTCAGAGAATGTTACTGTAGCTTCAAGTATTCGAGCACAATACAAAACAGGCAACTCGACAGGTTCTTGAGGCAACTTCTCAGGCAACATGAGTATCTAATTTTTAGGATTTTTAGAACATGCAGTGATAACAGCTTTACGCGCAAATCCCGTGGGATGCTCCCCAAGCTGCTGACTTTAAATTCACTTTTTCTGTTCTTCTTCTGCCTGAGCTCGTCATACCTTACTGCAACTTGGCATGCAACGTCAACTTATAAATCCCCTAACAATGCATTTGCTTCTCCTACCCAAGCACTTGCAATTACTCGTATTGTCTGTCATATCACATAGGAGATTACTATTCGCATGTGTGAGCTCTCATTGTTGGCCAGAACCGATAGAAATCATTGGCAACAATGGGGAATCTACTCGAGTCTCGATGTGAATTGAAGTAGTATTTATCTTTTGCTTCAGATTGGGGCAACAAAATTGATTTCAATTTCGATTTCTTTCTTCCTTCACAACTAAAATGACAAGACCACTTGAAACTCATCTTATATTATTCAGCAGATTACGAAGCATTACAGTTTACTGCAACTACCAACTTTCCTGCCCCATTCGTATCTCAATTGTGCACAGTCATTTAATGATTAAGTTTCAATTACATTTTATATATTTACGCAAAATCCACTGGATATCCTCAATGTATCGCTTGATTTGGCTTACAGCTAAGCTGTAGTTTTTTTTTTTTTTTTTTAGCGCGCAAAAAAATGTTTTAATTAAACAATTGAAGTATGCAAAGTGAAAGAAAATTAACGCGACTTTCGATAGTTTCTTCTCAGATTTTAAGCGATGCCAAAAGTAACGGTAAAGCTGCTGCTAAGCTTGACACACGATGCGTTTGTAATGCGACTTTGACTGCGATTTCGAATGCGATTTTGATTGTGTTTTCGGTTTTTCGGTTTTTGTCTGAGTGCTGCGAAGCGACTGGCTGAAGCGACTAGCGTGCTTGGCCGACTGTCATCGACTGAGTTGATTCGGGTCCTGTAGTCAGCATTTAAATGAGTCGACCGCACGACCGACGATATCTCATCAGAGAAAGAGCGAGAGAGAGATGGAGAACGAGAGAGCGCGCCGTAAGCTTTTGCAGTAACTTCGTGTGTCCTTTGCTTGGTTTATTCGTTTCGCAGCGAATAAATCTTAAATCAAATTGAATTGAATTTATGATGCTTTTTTATTCTTATTTCTCCCATGACTCAAGCAAACAAAAGCACCTGCTTAACTGCCCTAAAATGATTTCCCTTTTCGCCCTGACTAAGCGGCAGTTTGTGTCGTTTTGCTATTTATCAATGAGTATTTGCAGCTCAAATTACCAAACAAGGCGCAACATCTGCCCCCAAGACACTTGCGAAAGTCACTAAACAATGACAATAAACAATTGCAGGGCTCGCTGATAAACAGGCTGCAGGTGATAAGACGTGCCGCTGCGCATAGTGCGACGGCGCGAGCTTTGAGAGAGCGACAAAGGGAGAGAGAGAGAGAGAGAGCCGCAGCTTCTGAGCGTACAACTGATAAGAAGTTGCCAAGCCGAACACTTGAGTTTACCTTAATCGCTGCTTAGACACAACAAACGATTATTATTATTATATTATTATTATATGTAGTACAAATGGTTGCGTAATATAAGCTTAGCTCGATAAGGTGTCCACTATAGTGGTACATAAGATGCTGGCTAAAATAATAATTATCATTGATTTCCTTTTGTTGGCTTAGCAAGAACCTAACCTCCTCTCCTCCTCTACAGCTGCCGACGCGCTATCGAGCGAGGATCGTAAATTGAATTTGGCTAAGCAGCTGCTGCTGCAAAATTGTCCTAAACAATTATATTCGCATTTAATTAATAAGTTTGCCGCAGCGGCAACAACAATGGCCACGAATCGGCTTTCGAAAAAGGTCGTCGCCCATTGTCTCCACATTTGTCCCAAACTTTGTGAAAATGTTTTCATTTTTTTATTTTCGTTTTCAGTTTTGTTTTGTCTTGTGAAAAATGAGTAGAAGTTGCAGAATGAGAACACACACACAGACAAAGTAATGCCAAAAAGTTGGCACAAGGGAGACAAGGGCCGGCCAGGCTGGATTCCCGGGGCGATGGCCAGTTTTGTAGGTCATTAAATTGGTGCCCTTTTCATGTCGATAGAAATAATGAGCTGCTGCCTCGTCTCGTCTCAATTTGCAAATACGTATTGTCCGAGTTATTTAGGCAGCCAAACGAGAAATAGAAACGTAGAAGAAGAAGCACAACAACAACTGGAGGCGCCTTGATTGCCAGCCCCACCAAGGACAAAGAAGACACACACACACACACACACTGTGCACTCAATTAGTTCAGTGTGTGTGTGTGTGCAAGAATGTGCATCCATATACCATATACAAGCCGTGATAAGCGCCAACTTACCTGCATAGAACAAAGGTAGCAGATTGAAGACAATAACAAGCGGAAATACAGTGCGTGCAAATCTTTGCACATCCATAAAGATTTTGACAGTCCGTGAGCCCAGCCAGGTGCTGGCAGCAGTGTCGTTAGCGCAGTGTTGATAGACAGTTCGTTGTCGGTTTGTGATGGTTGCTGTTGGCGGCGGTGCTGCTGCACATGTTGCTCGTGTTGCTCGTGTTGCTCGTGTTGCTGTTGCTGCAGGCTGCAGACCTTGGCCGTGTTTGATTTTGGAAGATAAGCGTGATTGTATTGCTGGCTTATGTTTAATGGCTGTTGTTTTCCTTGTTGCTGTTGCTGTTGGTGCTGGTGTCGGTGTTGTTGCTGCAACAGCGGCAGCAGCAGCAGCAGCAGAGGCAGCCAGAGAAACAACAGCAATATGTTGCCATCCCGCAACGCAAGTGCCAATAACGTTGTGGTCGTAATTAAAATTAACACCATGTGCACCTGCGACAGGATATTGCGGATGTAGTTGCTGCAGCTGCTGCTGTCCAAGTGTTGCCGCCATTCGCTGCTGCTTGTCAGAATTGCTGCCGTTGCTGTTGCTGCTGCTGCTGCATATTGTCCATGGCCAGCTTGACGCACCTTTTTCACATCGGCTCGTTTGTTCATCATCAGCTGCTGCTGCTGCTGCTGTTGTTGTTGTTGTAGCTGCTGCTGTTGCTGTTGTCGTTGCTGCCTCGAGTGCTGTTGGCGTGTGTTGCTGCCATGTTGTTGGCGCTGCGTTAGCTGTTGCTGCTGCTTTTGCTTCCAATTTTCTTTGTGTTGTTGTGCGACACAGAAACGCTTCACTGTCAAATTGCTTCCGTTTATGGTTGTTGTTGCTGTTGTTGCTGTTGTTGCTGCTGTTGGCCGTGTGTTGTTGCTGCTGCTGCTGAAGCTGCTGTTGTAAGAGTTGGCGTGTTGTGAAAGAAGTAGACTTGTTTGTTGTTGTTGTTGGTGTGTTATAGAAATGTCGCATCTGTGCTGAGGCCATGTTGTGCCCTGAAAGAGACAGTGAGAAAGAAAGAAAGAAAGAGAAAGAGAGATACATGAGAAGAGAACGTTGAAAAGATGTCACACAGCGTAGGGACAACACACCTACATACCCCGCCCCTTAGGGACGACAATCAGCACCACCCACCCACATCCAATGCAAACACACAATATCTCGGACTATAGCAAACTCATGGGATTTCAGTTTTGATGGACTCGGACTCGGACTCGGTCTCGGTCTCGGACTTGGATAAACGATGCGCCAGCCATTTAGAGGCGAATCGGGGAATCCCTTTGCCTTTGTTGCGCGTTACTGAGGATTACGCGCCACAAAAACATTCCGTTGATGTTGTGTGTATTTAGGTTATCTCCGCCATCTGCGCTACTTTTTAATCAATTTCCATCGGCGATTGCCGACGGCAGGGCAAGCCTTTGACGTTTTGTTAACCACTTCTCGTCTCAAATGAGGGTTTACTTTAGCAACCTTTTTTTCGCCGATTGCCGATGGCTTTTTGTACCCATTCGAAGTGAACTTAAGCAAGAAAAGCAAATCCGTACGACAGTCAGATACCCAGCGTGTGATCATAGTAAGCATGGCAATTGGCGAAAGATTAACACGAGATTGACAGAAATAGCCGAGAGAGAGAGCGAGACAGATGGAGAGAGAAAAAGCAAGGTAGAATTGGAAGAGCAGCGTGCAATATGCGAAGAAGATAGAGAAAGGATCTACGGGCTGGATGGAAATACATATGGTTTACCCCAATCTAGGCTGCACCAAAGCTACAAATCGAATACAACTTTTGAATATCAAATCTACATGTGTATCTTTTAATTAAATTTAGTTTAAATTGAAGTATAAATTATAAAATAGAATACATAAATAAAATTGTTAACATGTTAAACTTCAGAAACCGAAATAGATTTTAATGTTGAATATTTAAATTAATTTTAATAATATTTTAAATTAATTTGTAAAAAAATATATTTAGTCTTTGAGTCAATTTGTCATGGGGAACAAAAAATAGTTTCAATAAATTAATATATTTTTTAGATAAGAGACATATGCAATTATCTGTAGCGAAGAAAACTTTATTTATATTTATTCTTGGGTCACTTAATATATTTATTTTTTTATTATTTAAATGGATTCCTTATCAATTTGTTGTACTGTTTGATTCAACTTAGACAGCATTTCGTTGTTTCTCTTTCGATTCCCTTGGTCTGCCTGAAAACCTTTCAACTTTAATCCAGTCTGGACACGTTCTTAGTATCGCCAATAATTTTTTTATAATAATGAGACCTAGTTAAGTCGTTGATAATATCTGATCTACGATACTTGCCATATTAGTTTTAAATAAATAAATTATAAATTACGCTAATATTAGTTTAAGTTATGCGCGTGCCTGTAAACAAGGTTCTGCCTTTTAAATACCTTTCGTATTCAAGATAAAAATGGTTAAAGCTTTATTTACAATGGAATACCTGAAGTTTTTACAGCTGAAAGTTAACATTTACATTTACATGCCGCTTACAGCAGGACTTACAGTAGGTCAAGCAGAGCTTTTGCTTGCTTACAAAAGTTAACTGGCTTAGCCGCACGAAAGCTCACAGCCAAGTCACCTACTGGTGCTGTGTAACCTTACAGGCAAAAGCTCTGAAAACTTTTTGCCGTTTGTAAATTTTATTTATTAACATGAAAGCTTATTGAGGCTAAACGCCTCAGCTGCGGAATAATAATAAATTATCTTCAAATGCACTAGATTAGGCTAGAGTCCAAAAGAGCCACGCCCACATTCTCAGGGCGCACATTTATCAAACTGGACGAGCAAAATAGCAAAATTTATTCTCATTTTTCTCACTATTTCGCATCACGCCTCACTCCGGGAGCTATCTAACCAGACGGACAGACAGGATAGGGTAAAAAATGCAACAACTCGCAGAGTTGACTATGTTGGGGCAGGGGAAAACAGTGGGACAGAGGGACAGTGGGATAGCGAGACAGGCGTAGCCACAGTAAGAAACGACGGCAGAGATACGGCAGCAACAGAAAGCGGCACGCCTCGCACGCAGGCATAAAGTGCTTGTAATCAACGTAAAATTCCACACACTCGCACTCACACACGCAAACGCACACACATGTCACTTGCCGTTAACGCATTGAGTGTCCTTTGCTGCGTGAGGCCAGCCCCGAAATTGGCAACGAAAAATTCAGAAAACCGCAGCCGCCGTCCAGGCTCCTTGCCTACCTCGCCTCGCACACCCTTTGTCTAGAAATGTCTGCAATGTTGCACTAATGCCATCAGGACACACGCGTAACTAGGTGAATGTGAATGGAGCAGCTATGGCGAGGAGGGAGCGGGGTGCAAGGATGTGCCAGTTGCGACTCAGTTGGCGGTATCTGTTGCCAGCTTTGCGGTTGCTTCCTGCAGCATTTCTACATATCTACGGAGCACATTAATTTTATGTGTGCGAGTGTGTGTGTGTGTGTGTGTGTGTTT
The DNA here is from genome assembly GCA_018904095.1 of Zaprionus ghesquierei. NCBI lineage: Eukaryota > Metazoa > Arthropoda > Insecta > Diptera > Drosophilidae > Zaprionus > Zaprionus ghesquierei. Next base: position 477,773 of record JAEIGP010000103.1, on the reverse strand, counting down.
TGAATGAGTGTGTGTGAAGGTGTAAGTGCACCTGTACCACACTGTGTCCTGCTAAATAATTGAGAGCACGACAACGACGACAACGAAGACTGAAAGAGGACGGCAGAGCTCGCAACTTGTGTCTGGCAGTTGATGTAAATGCAGAAATCCAGTTACCGCATAATGCTTTATTTTCATGCAGATAGCACAGCACACACACCCACACACGCCCCACACCGACACACATATAAATTTGTATGAAATTGTTGATTTTAATTGCAGGGAACAGCAGAAAAAAGAGACAAATGAAATGACATTTATTTTGTGTTTTTGCATGCTTACGCTGCATATTGTTTTGGGTGTGCTGCTGTCACACACGCACACACACACACACATTCCACATTTGCCTATTGCTGTCCTTGTCCAGCCACCCACGCAAACACACACACATCAAGCGAGAGACACTTCCCGTGTAATTACAATTCTGTCCAGTTGGGCAATTTATCGGTGCGACTCAAAGCCGCAACTGCTGATGCTGCTGCTGATGCTGCTGCTGATGTTGCAGCTGCAATTGCTGCCTCTCAACAAAAGAAAGGCGGCAAAAAAAAGGGGGAAAAAGACCAAACTGTGGAAAATTAAAAACCAGCCACAGCCAATTAGAGGCAACCAAAGCGCAGAAACCACTTCAAAGTGAGAACAGAAAATAGAAAACGCAACGAGGGAATGAGGGAATGAGGGAACGAGACTGCGAACACAAGCAGCATGAGAAATGGAGATGAAGAAGCAGAAAATACCGAGTTGACTGTTAAGTCAAAGCAGTGAATACACTCACTATGGCATTGCAGACAAATTTGGCATGAATATGCGAAGGGCATTCAAGAGATCTCGTTCTATAATGGCAGAGAAACTGCCAAAAATAAATACGAAATTTTTACGAAATTCATAGAAGATTTTTATCCTTTCAAAGTTGTGATATAGAGAAAAAGAAAACAAAATAATCAAAGAGAGAATTATAATATGATTTCAAGTATTTACATAACACAGAAAAAAAGAAATAAATTTGAAAAATATTGGAATATATTTTGAAAAATTTTCTACGCACCCTCAGATCTTTAAAAGAGAAAGCTTTACATTTTAGATCAGGGAGATAAAAAAAGTAGCTTATTGAGTAGTTGAGTACTAATAATGGAGCATTTTGGAATACATGAACGATATATTATGTAACTATATCCAAATTTGTTAATAGACTCCACACTCTCCGCAAAGGTAAACTGAAACAGCTTCGACATTGATGATGGCTAATTGAAAAATGTTCTTTGTGCTGTTTTAACAAGCAAATTGAAAACCACTTGCCAAGGGCGTGCGGCACTCGTTTAAAATAATATTATAAATAAATAAACAAAATAATTAAAAACACACTTCACACACATACACACACGCACGCAGATAAATGTTTTCTCGCCTTGAACTGTTGCTGTTTCGGTGTCTGTTTCTGTTTACGTTGGACGCGTGTGACAAACATTGCGGAAAAGCTGAAAGACTTAACGCAGTGTTGCTGAGTGCCAAATGGGCTGTCTGCAACAAATGGCGGCGCTACAAAAAAAGAATGCAGCAGCAGCTGCAACAGTAACGACTTGTGCTGCAAGGTTTTCCTCTGCATGCTTCAACACTCGCGCGAGTTGCTCGCATAAATTGAAGCAACTGAGTGGGAGTGAGAGTCTAACTGACTGACTGAGAGACTGCACAACTGACAGACTGCAAGAGCCACGCTTAATGTGACTATTAAAGCGACTGACTAACTGACAAAACGTTGGTTAAAGCGTTGGCTACTTAAACGGATTACGCCTTCTGTTTGCTGTGTTACTGCACGGCACGCGCAGTGCGTGCTGCATGTGGGCGTGGCATGTTGCTGTCAACTGCTGTTATTGTGCAACAACAGACTATATAAATATATACATGCATACTGTTTGTGTGTGTGTGTGTGTTTGTTGTGTCACAGTGTGTCATAAATATTTGCGCTTTTTTCGCCTGCGTTTTTTTTCTTTTTTTTTCACTTTGAGTTTTTTTTTCCATTCGCAGTTTTTGCATGCAACTCAAATAAAATGCATTACGAGTGGGCGTTGGCAAGTGGGCGTGGCATGCATGAGTGCATGCCAGACTGGCTGCCTGCTGCTGGTTGCAAGTAAATGCAATATGCATGACCTGGCTGCAGAGGAGGACAGCAAAGCCAAAGCCAGGGCGCAACTTCAGCAGCGGCAACAGGATCATAATCACCATCATTATCATCGTCATCATGATCATCTGGCTGTGGAAATTAGTGAAACGCAAGCACACACTACGGGCATATCTCTGTCTGCCTCTGTGTGTGTGTGTGTGCAATGGGATTGTCGTTGTTGTTGCCATTGTTGCTGTTGTTTGCTGCAGCTTCTCCTGCTGCTGCTGTTGCGAGTGTTTCCGCTGTTGCAGCCCTTATGACAAATGGTAATTTAAATTTGGCTTTTGTTGCCACACAAACACGCACACGCACACGCACACGCTCTGACACTGACACATACACATACACATAACCTTAATTGCCTGTGTGTGCGTGTGCGCCTCTAAAGCCGCATGCAACGTTCATTATGCTTCAAAAATAATTTGTAGTTTTTAATTAGAAAACTTCGACACGGCTCCCTTTGTCAGCTTTTGCACATTGCCATGTATTTCTATCTCTGTCTTTAAGCTCGACGCGTTATGCAATGCACATTTCAAAAATTCGCAATATTTTACGGCATAAATATGCAATGCTTTTGCTAATAGTTCAGGGCACAAGCGGCGTATGCGTAATATATGAGCTCTGCGCACTGCGTGCAGTTCTGAGCGTATGTGTGTGTGTGTGTGTGTGTGTGTGTGCATGTGTTGGGTGTATGGCCAGTGCATTGGGGCCAGCTGCATTTCTCATGCAGCACTCTGCAACTTTTTCTGCTCCCCTGGCGATTGTGTGCCCCAAAAAGTAGGCAATGCTTTTCGAGACCTTACATAATCAGTGCAAAGTGGAAGTTATGTCTGCCACACACACGCACACCCACACACACACACACACATGCGTACATTTGTCGTGCTGATACTCACCATATCGTCTGCATTTAGAGCACTTGGGTACACCACGTCCTAATCACGGAATACACGAAGTTTCTGCAAAGAGAAAGAGGCAAAAGTGTGGATCAGGTACAAGAGTTTGTCGAAAGTTGCAAGCTGCTGCAATGGCAGTGGCAGCTTTCAGTTAGCAAGTGCAGAGTACAAGTCAATGGGGAAACGAAACATTTGCCAGAGTTTTATTTTCTGGCCAAGTTTCTCACTGAAGTTTACAAGCTGCTGTCAAAGTTGGCGTGGGAAACGTTAGAGCGAACAAACTGAAAAGGTGGCAGGGGATGCCAACTTGCTGGCAAAGTAAATAAAACAAAAGCATCAAATCAATTTCACAGGCGAAAGAGAGAATTAAGCAACGACAGCGAAGCGTGAGTCCAAATAGATAAAAATGCCAAACAGACAAGCGCGCACACACACACACACGCACACACGCACACGTGTGACAAAAGTGATGGCAGAGGCACGCGGGAGGCAAGTGAAGCCGCAAACAAATTGTTAAAATGTTGAGCTGGACGCGAGAAAGCGCTGGAAGCGTAGAAAGAGCGGTAGAAGGGGGGAAGAAAGAGAGATGAGGCCCGCAGGCGACGGCTGCGCTTGCTGGCATTGGCAGCACTTTGAGCCCGAGTCCCAGAGCAATTTATCATCTCTATGTTTAAAATTTATTACATTTATTTTATGTTGTTTCCCTATTCTGCTTTCTCTTCTCTTCTGTTCTCTTCTCCTTTTAACTGTTTTCTTGTGCCATTTCATTGTGCGTGTCTGCGGCTCTCTAACAATTCCCAGACAACACTTTAAAAAGCCAAAAGCAAAGTGAAGGCACAAAGAGTGACGCGTAGAGCGTAAAGTCTTGTATCTGTACCTCCCCCCTCCCCCCTCTCCGTTCCCTTCTGTTATCGTGTCAAGCTTAAGCTGACTTATAGCCTCAGCTGCCTGAGCACTGTAATTGAATTTATCGCCGTAGCCAGTATTCATCAACGTCTGCAGGACACAAGACGAGGTCGCCTCGACTTACAAATGCCACGCGATCAAATTCAAGTGCCGCACAGATTATGCAATTGCGCATACGCAGTGTATGACCAAAAGCGAGCTTGAGCTTAAATTCAAATTGCTGCAACGATAAGGTCATCCCTCACTCGTCGCCCCCTTCCTCGCCCGTTTGATTCCATCTACCCCGCGCCAAATTGCTCGCGATATCAATTTGCTGGCAAAGCCTTTGCTTCGCTGGCAGCTTTAGCCACAGCTGCAACAGAATCCGATTAGAATGCCATTCGAGCCCGCATCGCTGGGCCACACTTTGGTCCATTTACCTACCACTTGCCCACTCAACTGACCCCCATTCGCTACCCCCACACCGCGCTCTGTCACGCCACACAAGGCTCTTGTTTTTCCATGTGCGCCCAGAGAAATTGTTTAAAATTGTTGCTGGCATTGTTTGTCTGTTATTCTGTTTGGATGAAAACCAAATCCAATACCATGCAGTGGCTGCCAAAAAACAAAAAAAAAAAACGAGCCTGTTACCACGACTGTCCCCCCACCCCTTCCCCTTGCCCCACCCTTGTCCACTCGCCAATGCAATGGCAAACCGATGGAGCGCGTTGGCAAGCGCCCGCATACGTTGTGTATCCCAAAATAATTACAACAACAAAGTTGCCCACACAACACACACACACACGCGGGGGCGCACACACGCAAATGTATTCTTTATGACCAACATTTGAACTGATTTCCACCATAATGCCATTTACCATCATAGCCGGATAATGAAATCAACGCCAAGTCAGCAAATTTAATGCAATTCCAGCGCAAAATTAAATCAATTTCCCTGCAGATGTTTAAGCGCAGGCGTTATACGCTGATGAGGTATGGCTGGCGGAGGAGGGGAGCAAGGAGAGGGCGTGGAGACAGGACAGTACCATAAGGTAAAGGCATGCTGTCTACTGGTCGCGAAAAAGGCTGCCACTTTGCATTTGGCAACATACTTGCCAAACAATATAGATTGCATTTAACAACGCGCTGACATTTTTGAGCAATCTACCTATACCTGCTCATGTGGGTATACCTTCTTTTTGAGCTTACCTTCCTACCTACCATACCTTCCTTTTAAGCGGAAATTGAAAAAACGTAGGGCTAAATGATTAGCACGATATGATTTGCACTCGTGCTCACGTAATTAACCTATCAGTCGATGTCTTTAAAATATTTGTCTCAATATAGAAACATGAAAGAAAAGCTAACTTCGGCACGCCGAAGGTTTCATACGCTTGCAGTTACTCCAAATAATAAATCGGACGATAGATTCTATGGTAGCTTAACGATATATCTGTGCGATTTTAATAAAACTTGCATAGCATTTAATGGACATACTTAGACATACAGCTGTGTTCACAAAAATAGCAGTGCAAGAAATGCAATCAAGCAATGCGATTTTTTTTTTCAAGATGTCAAGTTGTCAATGTGTACAATGAAGAAACAAAAAAATCCCGTTAGATTTGCGAGAATTGAGCAAATGAACAACTCTTTTTGCTAGAAGCATCAGTCATTGGCTGTTTATTAAAATAGCAGTGCGTATCTTGATAAGCAAAAAAAAATTTTTAGACTTTTAATTGATAAAAAGTAAGTGGTTTTGTGTTAGTAACTATTATTAACATTAGAAAACACTAAAATAAATTAATATTTTTTAACTTAGTGTATATCAGAGAAGTTTTTCGGCCAATAGGTTCTATGGCAGCTACTCAATATATCTGTCCAATATGGCTTGTTCCAACTTATTAACAGTGTGCAGCAAACAGAAGCATGTATACCAAGTTTCATTTAGATAGCTCTAAAACTGAGAGACTAGTTTGCGTTGCAACAGACGGACGGACGGACGGACGGACAGACGGACATGGCTAGTTCGACTCCCTTGATGATGCTGATTAAGAATGTATATACTTCACAGGGTCGGAGATGTCTTCTAAGGTGCGTTGCAAACCTCTGCAATTGTATAAAATAATCCCTGACATTAAGATTTACTTTTTACTATAATATATTACTCTGAATATATATCGGAATATGTTCTTCCTACGTAAATAAGTTATTTTTTTAAAAAGGAGATTAGATAATCTTTTTTATCTATCATCACCTTTCATAAAAACTAAATAAATAATAATAACTAATAAGAAAATACGCATTTCACTCTGATTCGTAATTTTTATGAAACAATGCTTACGGATTGTGGTTAAAAATACACAACAACTAACATCTAACAACTCAAATTCAAGCATAATTCGCAGAAATCTTACTATAAACTATGAGAAGCGCATAGGGAGGCGCTGAAAGCTAAGCGCCAAGTTTAACAGATAAAAGTACATAAACCTTAACACTATACGAGGGTATTTCAGTTTAAGCGAAATATGCAGAGGCGCCTTACTTAAGGTTATGAGAAGCGAATATAAAAGCACTGTTAAGCAAGGAAACAAATGTTAAATGCGCTCAGTAGTAAGATACGCTCTTAACTAAGAAGATATCACAGCTATCATCTATGCTCTCTTGCTCGCACACACAAATAAAAACTCACGCGTAAAGACTTCCAAGGAAATACTAAATATAACAGAACTTTGGAAAAAGTTTACATGACAAAATTCTGTGTTTATTGTTCGATAGTCGTCACTCTATGCGATTGTCATAACTTTACGTACGCCTTCTGCAAGTTACGCTTAAATTTTAATACTTTTCCAAGGTGGTAAGTCCTATTTACTTTTTGTGCTTTACGACCATTCGGAATGGTCAAAGAAGGGTCGTTGTACACATGTATGTAATAGGCATAAAAAGGCGTGGCAAAATTTTCAAGGTATATATATTCTTGATCAGAATCACTAGCCAAGTTGGTTAAGTCATGTCGGGCTGTCTGTCTGTGTGAACAAACCGATACAAGCTATTATAAAAGATATAGACCAAATGTGGCATGAAGGTTTCTGTATATTGTTTGCTTTACAACTTTCTTTCAAATTTTAGATGGCACGATTGATCACTGAGTAAATTATTAAAGTTATTAGCTTTTACTGACTCTTACTTTATCGAGTAACTTTCAATGTTTGCCTCTTCTGCTTTTCTTAACACTCTTTTTCTGCGTCTGCCTGTCTCTCAACCGCAAACAGTATTGCATCACTAATCTATCTTCGTCTTGTTGCTCCTGTCTCTTGTCTATCTCCCTACAACCATGCTCTCTTTCTCGCACCGCAACCATATCCAGCTGATGCATCAATTTGCACAAGTGAATCGAATTAGTCTTTGAATCGGCCTGCCTGCTGTGGCCCCCGCATCGATTTTGCCTGTCAGTGGCTTTTGCAGTTGCATTCGGGTGCAATCAGACGAATCGCCCAAATGAAAACCGACGGCGCAAAGCGTTGAGTGTTCCATTAATTAGAGGCAATTGGTCGCCGATTATGCTTCTGCGGTCAACATGAGCTGTCTGTAGAGCAAAAGGGACGTGGGAGCAGAGCAGCATGACAGCGTCTGTCATAGATTGTCACCGTTGCGTGGCGTGACGGGCGGCGTAATCCATTTGTGCATGGCCAAATTGAAAAACAAGAGCCGCAATGGCAGTTGACAAGAGATAAGCACACGCTGGTGCACACAAATATGATTCATACTTGCAACTGGCCGGGGGAGACGGGCAGCACCCACTGCCCCGTCTCCAAGGATGGGAGGCATGCAACATAAATTTTCAAAGTGCAAGTTGCAAATTGCTTGGCCTTCAGGCCCGCAGCAGCAGCAGCAGCAGCAGCAACAACAACTGAGCAGCCCAGGCCAAGCCAGGAGAATGTGCACATAATTCCGAATTTATTACGAATTTACGTGCCGTGTCACATGATGCATGGGTTACAGCGACCTACACACACACACACTCACACACACCGACCAAGCCACAGACCCACACGCTTACAAGAGGAACATGAGAGGAGGCTAACCGAGCACAGGTAGAGCGGAGTATGCTGGGCGAAGCCGTGTTTGCTCAGGTATCCGTGGCACGTTGGGGGCGTGAGTGACATGCAAATAAGGTCACACACACACGCACACACACATATGCGACAAGCGACAAGCGAACTGGTTACGTCGCTTAAGACAGCCAACGCCTCGGCTGTAAAACAGCCTTTGTTTCCACTTCCGCCTACTGCTCTGCAGTCAATGTCCACCTCCAGCTTCAGCTCCCCACACACACACACCCACACACTCATACCTGCACCCACTGGCACGCCCACTAGTTTGTCGCTGCTTAGCTCGTTCCGATTTAATGCATCATTGCTTGGCATTTCAAATGCAGCAGGCAGAGAGAGAGAGGGAGGGAAGGCAGCTGCCTCCCAGCGGGCAGTGCGGTCGTTTAGCCCATTCAGGACGAAAGAATGTTATGCATTTGTGTTTGGCTTTTGTGTCGCGCTGCTGCCTGTAGTATCCCGTTAGCCTCCTGCAGCGCCGCAGCTAGCAAGCAACTCCCTGCCTGTTTCGCCATTGTCCTTGATGCTTGTCGTGCAGCCAAAGGATGCAACACACAAAAGCTGTTAAAATGATTTCAAGAGACCAAGACGAAGACGAAGACGAAGCACCTGACTGCAACGCGATATTAAAAAGCTAAAAACCTAATCAAATTCGAGTTTACCTCGTTGACGACGTGCTAAGCGCAAGAGCAGCTTACAATTTTGTCTGTGTCCCTCTCTCTGCTATGTGTGTGTGTGTGTGTGTGTTTGTGTGTGCACTTAAACAATTTAACTTTGTATGCCATCAAAGAGCTCGTTGCGCTTCACAGGAAATAGTTATCAAAGTCTTTAGTTTGCCATCGATTGAGCCAGCTTAATGTGATATAAGAGCAGAGAAAGCTGATAATAATCTAAGTGCCAAATGGGCAGACCTATAGAAAGTGCTTGGGTAGAATTGAAAACCTTTCTTCCAGCAAAATTGAATGTAAATGAAACGAAATTGTGCTTTCACATTGCGCTGCGCCATTCTCCCGCTTTATTGACTCTTGTTGCTGCGCATAAGCAATGCAATTAGCCAAGACACACACACACACACAGACACAGACACACCGAGCAGCAGACACTCCCCCGTACTACTTACATTTATGCTCGTTGCATCGCATGGCATCAGTTGCTGCTGTTCCACTTTGGCCATGTCCTTTCGCAGTGCTACATTTTCAGTTAATTGCTTCAGTTGGCAAGCAAAAAAGTCCTTTGTTCCAATGTGCAAAATGTGCTGGCTGCTACAAAAGCTGCTAAAAAGGAAGAGAGAGAGAGAGAGAGAACAGAAAGAGAGTAGGTAAAGTGAAAAAATGTGGCAAAAACAATGATGGCCAGCAAGGCTCAAGGCGAAGCGAATGCACTGTTGTAACAAGCATATATCTCTGTACATTCACCCAATAATGTAAATAAATATATACTATATATTATACAGAAATAAGGCTAATCTTAGCTACGGCATATGCTCGGCCAAAACCAAAGCATATCAATGATATTTGCCATGCGTCTAGCGAGTTGTATAAATATATATTATATACATGCTATGTGCGTATGTATGTGTGTGTGTGTGTATGTGTGCTAGCATCAAGACGATATTAGCCTTAAATCGCCGTCGTGTTGTCTTTGCTCGTTTGGCCGGTCAATTATGCCGCTCACGTCGCAAAGTCCATAATTGCCAAAAGGCTATGCAAATTGCGGCCAGCCGCAAAGTATGCAATACAAATGTAGACAGAGCAAAGAGCGAGCGAGAGCGAGCGAGAGCGAATCTCAATGGAATTAATTGGTAAGCCATAGACAGACGTTGGCAGAACATAACAAGAGCGCGTATCAATCTCGAGCATAACAACAAAATCAACACACACGCACACCCGCACACACACACACACACACACACACAAGCACAAACTCGCACTCGCACACATGCTTAGGACGTGCGGCAGAGCCGACCAAATTACAACCAATTTTTATTGCTGCGAAAACAAAGGCGCAGCATATTATCAGAGCAACAACTACAACAAAAGCAGCAACGGCAACGACAACGGCAACGGCAATCACAGGCAACATGGCAACAAAATGGCGGCAGCAGGCGACACGGGGCGTGGCTCGCCCTGACGTCTGCACGTTCCACTAACAATAAATGATAAAACATAAATTCGCGCGCAACGCAACGCACGCATTGGCAACAAGCAAACACACACACAGCCCACACTCACACCTACAAGTGTATGTGTGTGTGTGTGTGTGTGTGTGTGTGTGTCATATCGTTAAAAGTCAATTGTAAACTTATGCGTCTCAGGGCATCAGCTACAACTACTTGCACACACACAGACACACACACACACACACAGACGCAGCCGAACTGTTCGAATCATAATGCCGCCTTATCAGAAGCATTTAAATCAAGCGTTCCAAACGACTGCGACGTCAGCTGAGACGCAGACAGTGGCAGAGAGAGAGAAAGAGAGAGGCTGAGCCTGAGCTTGGAAGAAGCTGCTGCTGCTGCAGTAAAGGAAACCACTGAAGCGGCAGTTGGATAAAAGTTACATTGACATTGCCAAATAAGCAGCGTCGACAGCGACGTCGACCGCGACAGCGTCAGCGACAACGACTGCACACACACACACAAGCTAACGTGACGAAGTAGAGCAATATATAGAGAGAGAGAAAAGGAGAGAGCGGGGGCGATTGAGAGCGCCTGCGCTGCGCAGCGTACACCAACGACTAAGAGAGCCACACACTGAGCGAGAGAGCGAGAGAGCCAGAGCGCGTGAGAGCGTGACAGAGTCGGAGTCGGAGTCGAAAAGGAAGTCAATTTGGCTGCTGCTGCTGTCGCCCTTTTTTGTAATATTCTCCACGCATACCGCAAACATTTTTTGTTGTTGTTGCTGTTGTTGTTCTCTGTTTTTACGTTTACCTTTTGCCATTCGCCATCGCTGCGTCGTTCGTCGTTTGTCGTTCGCCTTTTGCCTATTTCGCTTAGCTTGTTTACGCTTTGGCGCATATGTCGCTGCAAATTTGTATTTAATTACGAGCCGCACAAAAGTAGACTACACTTTTTTTCATTCTCATTTAGTGCGCGCCCCCTTTCAGTGAACTTCTTTGTCGCTTTCTTTAGCGCTTAGTTTGCTCAGTTTGCTTAGTTTGAGCTTGCCAAGCTTGCTTTGACTTCTTTTTATTTCGCTCGGCAGGCGCAGCAGCAGCCGCTTAATGACGTAACAATTATCTAGGCTCATCGGAGTACGCCCTTTATGGCACTCTCGGGTGCGCTTCTGTGGGGCCGTAGGCCGTCAATTGAATTGCCGCACACATACACACACACACACACCAGACAGAGCGAAATAAAGACGCTCGTTTATGGCATACAGTGTCATTTTTTGACATTTAATTAAAAAAGACAAAACTATGCTGGGCTAAACTGTGACATTCTTACAACGCCCGCAGCCTTGGCTGGCCTCCTCAGCAACCTGTGCCGCCCTTCAACTAAACGTTTTGCAAATAACTATTTTTTATTCATAAACAAGAAGACAACAACAAGATGTCACAAAACGTAGCACACTCTAAGCGACCACTTAAGTGTGTGTTGCTTCACCAACAACAACAGCAACAGCAACATCAACAACAGTAAGGAGAACAGCAGGAGAGTAGCAGTGACAACGACTACGACAATGGCCCGCAGATGCAGCAGATCTGCATCCCCCCCCCTGGCACGCCCCTTGCTCGACCAGCTGGTCACGTCCAGTGTCTGCATAAGTGGAGCGCATGAATGAATGAATGACTGAGTGAATGAGTGAATGAATGACAGCCGGACAGACGCTTCGCCGCTGGCAGCATGAGTGGGCGTGGCCGCTACTTAGCCAGTGCCCCCATTGTTAAATGCGGCTGCCTCTGCTGCTGCTGCTGCTGCCGTTGCTGTTCCTGCTGTCATTACTCGACATGCCTGTTGTAAGTTTGCCTCTTGTTGTTGTTGTTGTTGCTGCTGCTGTCATTTTCATCTAAGTGCACACAAAGTGCGCTCCAAAAGCGACCAGGTTCCCTTCGTATTTGTTTGTGTCTGCTCGTTTGCACACGAGACACACGCACACACACACACACACACACAGACGACACACACATATACACACTCGTTTTTAGGGTATTTGTTTGAGTGCATTGCTTGTTGCTTTTGTTGGAGCGTCATGTGGTTCATTCTTTTTTTTTACACTGTCGTTTGTTGTCTCTTCCCCCTGCCCCTCCGCCTGCTTTTGTGCTCCCACTGTGTCATTTGTGTGTGCGTTGATTATTTTTGCATGCCACTGTGTGTGTGTGTGCGTGGTCGCAGCATTTTAAGCCGCTGGGCAACGCGGCAAGCACCAACATGGTTATTTTGGTTTTTGGTTTTATTTTTTTTTTGTTTTGTTATGCTTATTTGTCTGTTGCAGGCTAAGCAGCTGCACATGGCTGATAATCGCGACCCCGACATGATGCGTGCTGTGTGCGTTGACAATTGACGGGCAGTGTTATGTAAGGCTTGACGTTGTGCAGCATACTTTTAGGCTGCGATTTGAGTGTGCTTCAATAAACCGTAGCATACTTTTGCGCGCCAGCACAAATCACAAGACGCAAAGTCGCTCTAGCATAATGTTGAAGTGTAGATAGAAAGACAGGCCAGATACAGGCACAATGGGGTGCGACAGGGTGCGACAGCAATACATTCGTAATTAAGAAAGTTTGTGTCTTCAAGAACACTTGAATGAAATTTTAATTTATTTCTAAACTGTGCGCTCTGGCATTGCCATTGCCATTGCCATTGCTATTGCCATTATTGCCACAGTTGGGCGAAAACAATAGTCGCAGCAGCGAGGCACGGACGTAAACTTTGCCAAAGCGTTGACAAAGGCGCTGGGAAAGCAGACAGACAGACGAACAGCTAGACAGATTGACTGACAGAAGGATAGACGGACCAACTGACAGTTGGATAGACCGTAAGTTGAACGTGTTCTCGAAGACGCAGGCTGCGAAGGCAGCCATTAAATATTTAGCCTTATCACAGGCCGGTTTTAAAAAGGCGCTGGCGGAACATGTTGCGGGTTAGGTGGCGTTGTGAAACGCTTAAGCTATCAACACGATATTCGGTAATTAACCCTAGCTAAATGCGCTGCTATAGCCAAATTATGCTGCCAGGCAGACAGACGGCAAAGCCGACAAATTTCGCTTTACTCAGCTCGCTCGCTCTCTCCCTCTCTCACTCCCTGTTGGCCGTGAGGCGCTACGTGAGCCATGTTAATGGCCTCAGCCATAGTCAACAACAACGTCAAGACGAGCGCAATGCCCGCAGGAGCCACTGTATATATGTGTGTGTGTTGGGCTGTGTGTGTGTGTGTGTGTGTGTGTGTCAACTGCTATTGTTGTTGTTGTTCATTTTTATTTGTTTCGTGCATTATCGTGATTAAAATTTTGCAATTTTTAGCACAGTTTCAGGCGATGCTACCACGCCACCGCCGCCACCGTCGCCACCGTCGCCGCGTTGTCATTTAACATTAACAACTGTGCAGCTTCCTTATCAGCGACAGCCGCTCCCCCTCTCCCCCTTTCCTTCCCTGCTGCTCTCCCCTTACCTCCTTACCTTGCCCAACCCCAAAACCCGCAAGTGCGCTATCAACAAAGAGCACAATACACAGTGGCAGCAAAAAATGTGAAAGAGAGCGAAAGCGAGATGGCGCGCAACAGCAAGAGCGAGCGCAGTGAATGGGGGAAGAGCTAAGGGGGGCCACAAAGAGATAAAGAGAAGTCTTAAGCCGCAGCTCGCCCAGCGCGAGAGAGGCGAGTATCGCGCGGGCTGCACATGGAGAACTGAGTTAACGACGCCGCTGCCTCTGCCACTGGCGCTGCCGCCGCGCGCTCTTTAGTCGCGTTTTTGGGCCGTCGACACGCCGCCGACACATTCTTGCGACTTCATGCTGCCTGCCGCAGCCGCAGCCGCAGCCGAAAATCGCCCATTATCCATTTTTATTTTATCATCAATTTTATTACGCACAAAGTAAAGAGGCGCAACCGAAGTTCGCCGTCGCCGTCGCCGTCGCTGTCGCAGTCTACGTCGCTGTCGCTGCCTAAGCTAGCAGCGGCAGCAGGAGTAGCAGCAGCAACTTGATGATGTAGCGCAGCGACGACGGCGGCGGCGGCGGCTCATCAGTGAAAACAACAACAAAGCACACTCACGCATACTCCAACCAACACACACACACACACACGCACTCACACACAGAAACAGCCATGCTGAGAGCAGCAAACTGAAGACACAACACGCCCTTTTTGATTTTCGTGTTCGCATTTCTCTGCTTTTTTTTTCTTTTTTGTATATAAATTTTTGTGTGTTTTTTTTTGTGCCACTTTTAAGTAGTTTTCCCATTGCGCTGCGGTTTGTTAACTTAACATTATTCACCACAACGTGGTGGTTGTTGTTCAAGTTGTTGCAGTTGTTGTGGTTATACGCACCTGCAGGCAGCGCTGCCTGTAAATATCCTTTTGTTTTGTCGTTGTTGTAGATGATGATGATGATGATGTTGCTGCTATAGTTGTAGTTGTGGTTGTTGTTGTTGCTGTTGCTGAACACTTTTGTTGTTGCCGCTGCACGTTGCTTGCCTTCGCTGCACTCTCGACTATTTGCGAAAATCCTTAGTTAGGGATTAAACCGTTATGGAATAGGATTAGCTGCACTGCACTCGCGACACCCGCACGCGATAACAGCGATTTAACTGCCTATGTAGGTGTGTGTGTGTGTGCGTCTGTGTTTATGTTTATGTGTATGTGTGTGTTAGTTAGTGTGTACGCTACTAGCATCACATTCACATCTTGCAGCCAGGCTGAAGAATTCGCAACTGAATGGCATCTTAGTTCGCCAAGTCGCAGAAAGCACATCGCAACGCGCTCATTATCACGAACTGAATCTTCAATTGGCCGCACAATAAACCCAATTTATTATAATATATTTTGCTTGCATTCGTCTTGATTGAATCAAGAGTGAGGCAAATAAGATGCTGCTTTAAATTTAGTTTTCGAACACCTTAACAAGATCTAATCTAAGTGAACTAGTACACAACTATTTGGGGCTCTGGCGGGCCAGTTGATCCACCCCCTGGCTCGGCAACTTGTCGTCCTCGTTTTGATTAGCGCTTATTCAATTGAGAATTCGTGGAAAACGTTTTCACATAATTCGCATGGCTAATTATGCTCGTAAAGCGGGCAAAGTCAAAACAAAAAGACCTTCAGCTGTCGCTTAAGTAGGTCGCGCCCCGGAGACATAGGCTACTAGCTGAGAAAAAACCTAACTATTTTTACAGATTTATTTCAGAAATCTTTTTCAACACTGTAGCTCTCTCTAACGTTTTGCGAATTCACATGCTTCTGTTTTGTACATTTTCTTTTGACCCTTTTTCGTGTTGTTGATAAATTCGCAGCATCTTTTTTTTTTTGGGAGCGGCCAGGCAGAGCTGCGTAAGTCCAGAAAGCTTTTCTCTTTTCCGTTCGTTTCGTTCTGCTGTGTTGATAATCTGTGGCCAATTATTTACAAACATTTTCATTTTACATAAAGTACCAAGTACCAAGTGGCAACTGGCTATATGCGCCTTATTGGGCTGGGCAGACATTCTTTTTTTGGGCGTTCTTTGTGCGAAAATTGACTTACGCTTGCGAGCAAGTGTTTTTCGGGATTGTTTTTCTTGTTCATTTTCTTTTAAAATGTTTCTTCTTTTTCTTTTTACTCGGCTATGCTTCGCTCTGTGACATAGCATACTTTTGGGGGTTGCGGTGCGCCCGCCTGCCAGAATCCGAGCCAAACCGACAACAACAACAACAACAACAGCAAGAAGAAGAAGAAGAACGGGGACAACAAGGAGAGCTCGCGCATATGTAACCGAGCAGTAAATTTTTCAATTACAAAAATGTTGTCTTTGTTGTCTGATTCATTTCGCAAAATGGCACACTGACCCAAACACATACATACACACACACTGACACACATGGAAAGAGTCAAGCACGAGGTGAGGATTGAATAGCAGCAGCAGCAGCAGCAGCAGTGGCACAAACAGCGGCAGCAAGCATCGAAATTTTCTGTTTGACCATCCCCACTTTCCACTTGGCTATGCCTATTCACTTGTTTTCCTTGCTTCTGCTGCTGCCAGTTTTGTTGTGTTGGCTGCTGCTGCTGCTGCTGCTGGTTGTGTATTTTCCTGGACCATTTACCGAGCCCTACTCCGCAATCGTTCCGTCGCTCTCGAGTTACAATTTCACACTGACTTGTCGTCGCTCTGGTTCGGGTTCGGGCGAGAAAACTTTCGCAGTTCGTTTTGGGTTCGCATCGCCTCGTCGGATGCTGTCGTCGGCCTTCGTCGTCATTGTGAAGCCAAGGACTCGCCGGCGCCCAATCTCTTTCTGCATAAGGGCTAAGAGCAGGCGAGTGTGAACAAGCCTGCCTGTCAGAACTGACCAAGTTAAGAGCGGAAAACGTGATGCTGATTAAATACTTGAGAGCGTTGCAGTGCGAGCAATTCATTTAATAAGTGCATAACAATTCGTCGACGACGCAGTAATTGGCTTGCGACAACACGTGTAATTCACAAGTCAGTTATGGCTAAATCTGTTATAACTCAACACAATCAACACATTTTATTTTTTTAAATGCAATATTTTTTCAAAGTCTTGTTTACAGAAGTTACAACTTTTAAAAACTAAATAAATATTGAATACTTTTCATTTGTTTTATAAATATGTAAATACTTTGTAGTGAGAATTGAGATTCTAATAATATTTTAATATTATAAGATCCTTACTTTATGATGAATTTTATCAATACTAAAAAAATAAAATACAACCAAAATATGTAAAACTCATATTTATCGACTTTTGCTGTAACAAAATTAAAACATATGTATAATATAATTTAATCGGTTAAACTTTTTTAAGTTAAGAACTGTTTACAATCAGTCATCCTTTTTACCGGAAAAACTGGTTTTTCCAAAATTTCTTAGCGAAACAAATTTAAAAAAGCGCGTAGGGTGAAATTTAGATTTGATTATATACCGGAAAACGCTTTCTGGTAGCATGACAAGCTGCTATTCCACACACCCATCCAACTATCGAGTTTTGGCACCTACCGCCAGATTTAAAGTCTATATCCGGAGGTTATCAATCCAGTTTTCTGAAACAATTCTGCAAAATATGTATACTTTAGGAGCGAGCATGGCGACTTTTCCTAATAAAAAAACAGATGGTGCTTGTTTTTTTTTTTTGTTTTAATTGCAAATTAAAATAAAAAAGTACTGCCGTTATTGTAAGTAAAGAGGGATATTACGCCAATTTCGCATAACAGTACTTTTGGAATTTTTTCACTACAACTTTTTGGTTGTGAAAAGTTGGCAGCACCGTTCTTAATACTGGACGCTATCGCATTTTAGTTGTATTTTTTAAATACTTATTATCGATAACATCGCTAAGATTGTGGTTTTTGTTGCCATTTCTCCAACTGGTCACACTGCTGCTGAGATACAAAAAAATTAAACTATATTGGTAATCTAAAAGATTGAGTTGTGCATTTTAAAAGTGTCAGTAAATATTTAACAATTGTAAGGACTCTGCAGTGAAAAGAAAACTGGACTTTAAACTTGATAATCAAAAGCGTAGACTACTGTGACGCATTACTTGTCGTCATCGCCAGCCACACATACCACGCAGCACTTTCTTTTATCTGCTACGCCGATGAAAAATCAATAATTCGGTGTAGAGATTAACATTTTCGTGGCGCATCGAGAATAACATATATATATTTTAATTGATATTGTAGCAAAAAGAGGCGTTACTTCAAAAAAAAAAAAAAAAGCAGTCATAACTAGAAACCATACAAAGGCAGTAAAACTTTAATATTTCCAGAGTAATTGCAATGCTTATGAATCACTGCGGTCCTATTATTAATACAAAGCACACTGTATATGTATTTAACATTTTAATTTATGTGCATTTTTTGCTTCTTTCAGTAATTGATACTTTGGAGTGGACAGCAGCACAATCGTCGAAATGGGTTCCCTATTCCGTAGCGAGGAGATGGCCCTGTGCCAACTCTTCCTACAGAGCGAAGCAGCCTATGCCTGTGTTTCGGAGCTTGGTGAACTGGGCCTGGTTCAGTTTCGTGATGTGAGAACAGCCTTTCCCAAGTCATTGCCTAACGATTACATAACTTTGGTTCACTTTGTCGCAACAGCTCAATCCTGACGTGAATGCATTCCAGCGAAAATTTGTTAACGAGGTGCGTCGTTGCGATGAAATGGAACGCAAACTGCGTTATCTTGAAAAGGAAATCAAAAAGGATGGTATTCCCATGTTGGATACGGGCGAGAGCCCTGAAGCGCCACAGCCGCGAGAGATGATCGATTTGGAGGCAAGTGAATAGGCAACTTGCGCAACGCACACAATACATTTTTATACATGATTCCCTTAATTACTTGCAGGCCACGTTTGAGAAACTCGAGAACGAGCTGCGTGAAGTGAATCAGAATGCGGAAGCCTTAAAACGCAATTTCCTGGAACTGACCGAGCTGAAGCACATTCTGCGCAAAACGCAGGTCTTCTTCGATGAGGTATGCATGCGGTTTTGGCTAACATATCTATCTATATAGGCGCGTCGTCAGCTAACCGATAAGGGGAACTTCGTGTGACTGTGACTGTGGCTGTGGCTTTTCCACCATCAGCGGTCACAACTGAAACTCTAATTAACATTCGGCACAAACTTGCTAACCAATTACCCAAATTAATGGCACAACATCTTTTGTTTTTAGTTTCGCAATCTTTCGAGCTACTTTTTTCTTTTCCCTATATCGCACTACAACAGAACAACATTTGACACGTAGCACTTTCGCATACCTACAATAGCTGAACTCTACCTAAGCCTAGTACAACATAAACATGTACATATGTATGTTTTTTTGTGCTTTCGATATGTACGTATACCCTTGCAGAGGGAGCTGTAACAGAAAATACAGCCAATATATCGGTCTGCAGGGGTATTCGCTGTTCGACTTGTTCGAGACATCTCCCAGTTTTTAATTTTAATCTTCAATGGTTGGATTATCTATATTAACTTATTCTTTAACACTTTCGTTTCCTATTATATCTATTATTTTAAGTATGTATGTATATAAAGTTGTGGATATTGATTTTCTAGTATGTATGTATGTATGTATAATTGATTGTTTTATACCTTTGGTTATCTTATTATTTGTTCTTTACGTTTATTTATTTTCCATATCAATCAAATCAATGCAAATGCAATATGCAAAATACCCAAACCAAACGAATACGAATCAAATCCCTGCAAAAACCCTGCAAAATGCAAAACGCACAACCAATCAAACCAATCAACAATATCCCCAAACCAACCAACACCAACACCCATTCTCTACACACCACCACAACAAAAACCACAACAACAACAACAACACGATTTTACGTACGCTCGGTTGTGTTGGCAGTCGGTGCCGATGGTTTATAAATCGTCCACCTCCCACTCATCATACAAATCTCGACGCTATCTACAGATGGCTGACAACCAAAACGAGGATGAGCAAGCGCAGCTGTTGGGCGAGGAGGGCGTGCGCGCCAGTCAGCCGGGCCAAAATTTGAAGCTTGGGTAAATATTGCAAAATCAATGAATTAGTCGATCACTCAGCAATCAAGCAACCAAACAGAACAACCAACCAAAAATACAGCAATGGAAAACTAAACTCAGCATATGCAGTTACCAAACAAAATGAAAACCAAAACCAAAAAATGCTCTTCAAAACGATAAAAAAAAATGAGTCTCAAAGTAATACAAAAACCAAACCCGACTCGCTCGCTCGCTCTCTTGCTCTCATACATCCATGGCCTATGCTAGGTTTCATTATCTGTGTACAGTTATGTTTCCTATCTATCTACATACATATGTATACATTTTTATTATTGTGCGTTGTCCGTGCTTGTGCGTGTGTATGTTTGATTGTGTATGCATAAGGTTCTGTATAGCGATAGCGTATAAGCTAAGGGTCAAAGGTTTTCTCTGGTGATGGTAATTTCACTCTTCCCAACGCCCCACGATCCCCCAACCCAAATCCTTTCAACCAAGCCCAAATCAATTCGTGCAAAATTAATATTTGGTCGCGCGAACAAAGCTTTAATTAATCAGTCAGCTACTAATCAGCTTATAAAATTGTTAAAATCGTGTTATATCAATGTCGCAAAAAAAACTTCGAACATTTTTACAACAATTTTTAGCAAGAGGGCGGCCTGAACCACACCACCGAGTCGATGACGCGCGCCCTCATCACCGATGAGGTGCGTACCGCCGGTGCATCTATGGGTCCCGTACAGCTTGGGTATGTATCGAACCACATACGTGTATCTATGTACATACGCACTACACGTGCCCGCATTGTGCGTGTGCGTGTGCGTGTGCATATGTATGTGTATGTACAAATATGTAACAAAAAATTATTGCTTAACGCCGCTGCCAACTAACCACAGACGCTGTGCCTACGCTTATGCCTAGAAGATATCGAACGAATTCGCATAGAAATGCTCTGCGTCCACGCCCATCATACTTACAAGATCTTGTCTATTGTCCATTGGATTTGAATCGTTTATCAAGCAATAATTTTCTGTACCCCAAAAAGAAAGCAACAACAAGTTTTAAAATTGAACTAAAAACCAAACGACGTTCTCTTCTGCTCCTCTCTTCCCAAAAACAAAAATAATAAAAACCAATACCAAAACCATTCGACAATTGAACGAATATGAACAACAAAATTATTAACAATTTATAGTTTTATGGAAAAATCGATTGAACGTGAGGATTATCTGCCATGGTTGGTATTCCACACACTTCAAAATTAGTCTAGGAATATTCGTTCTCATGCAAAGCGATTTGCCCCTCATAACTGTATATAGTGACACGTCATAGACCATTAGCTTCGCTCGCCGCATTCGCTCCTCGTAATGAATCCATCAAATGCAAAGAAAATCAAAAAATAAAAGCCCCCTAAATGTATATGTTGGCACTTTTCATTCCATGCTGCGTTTCATTGGTAATTCTGCTTGAGAGTTTAGTTTTCCTTTTTAACGTAATTAACCGATGTGAATGCAATAACCCCACGCTTAAGACACGTCCACTAATCTCTTCTATTCTTAGCTTTGTGGCTGGCGTCATTTCACGCGAAAAGCTGCCCGCATTTGAGCGCATGCTCTGGCGTGCCTGTCGTGGAAATGTGTTTCTGCGTCAGGCCATGATTGAATCACCTCTGGAGGATCCTACCAATGTAAGTATAATGAGCTTAGACAACGGGCTCAATCAATTCATTTTCGAAATTCTTTGCAGGGCGATCAGGTGTACAAATCGGTGTTCATCATCTTCTTCCAAGGAGATCAGCTCAAGACACGTGTTAAGAAAATTTGCGAGGGTTTCCGCGCTACTCTCTATCCATGCCCAGAGGCACCAGCCGATCGTCGTGAAATGGCTATGGGCGTTATGACTCGCATTGAAGATCTTAACACTGTGCTCGGCCAGACGCAAGATCATCGTCATCGCGTGCTAGTTGCTGCCGCAAAGAATCTGAAAAACTGGTTCGTCAAAGTGCGTAAAATCAAAGCGATTTACCATACATTGAATCTCTTCAACTTGGATGTGACACAAAAGTGTCTGATTGCCGAGTGCTGGGTGCCATTACTGGACATTGAAACCATTCAGCTGGCTCTGCGACGCGGCACGGAGCGTTCGGGCTCATCAGTGCCACCGATTCTCAATCGTATGCAGACGTTCGAGAATCCACCGACTTACAATCGCACCAATAAGTTCACGAAGGCATTTCAGGCGCTGATTGATGCGTATGGTGTGGCAAGCTATCGGGAAATGAATCCGGCACCTTATACCATTATCACTTTCCCATTTCTATTCGCTGTAATGTTCGGCGACATCGGTCACGGTGCCATAATGGCGCTTTTTGGACTCTGGATGATACGAAAGGAGAAGGGCTTGGCAGCTCAGAAGACGGATAATGAAATTTGGAACATTTTCTTCGGCGGCCGCTACATCATTTTCCTTATGGGCGTTTTCTCAATGTACACGGGTTTGATTTACAACGATATATTCTCCAAGTCTCTGAATATATTTGGTTCGCATTGGCATTTGTCGTACAATAAGTCGACTGTTTGGAATAACAAGATGTTACAATTGAGTCCGGCTACGAGCGATTACGAGGGTACACCGTATCCGTTTGGCATGGATCCCATATGGCAGGTTGCCAGTTCAAATAAGATAGTCTTTCAGAATGCCTACAAGATGAAAATCTCTATTATTTTCGGAGTGTTGCACATGATCTTTGGTGTTATTATGAGCTGGCACAACCATACGTATTTCCGCAATCGTCTGTCACTAATCTACGAGTTCATTCCTCAGCTGGTTTTCCTTCTATTGCTGTTCTTTTATATGGTGCTACTGATGTTCATCAAGTGGAATCGTTATGCTGCCACGAATCTGCGTAAGTTTGCATCCCCTTGAGTGTTTCTGTGTATAATTCCCACTCTTTTTTAGCGCCATATTCGGAGTCTTGTGCGCCATCCATTCTTATTACTTTCATCGATATGGTTTTGTTTAATAAGCCTAAGGACCCACCCAAAGGGTGTGAGGTTTACATGTTCATGGGACAGCACTATATTCAGGTTCTCTTTGTGCTAGTCGCTCTCGGCTGTATCCCGGTTATGTTGCTCGGCAAACCCATCAAGATTATGCAGGCTCGCAAGCTCGCCAATGTAAGTAGATTGCACTCCGATAATTTGTAAGACTGCAGCAAACCCTCACCAATCACCCAACATCACATAACGTTCACTTAACATTTCAAACTTAAAATCTTGAGCATAGATTAACAGAACTACTTTTGTTTGCACTTCTGTTTATTTATCATTTCCCTTGCTCCCAACTAACCAACCAAATAATCCAAAAAAACACGAAACAATCCAATAAACTAAACACCAATCCAAATGCTAAAGGAAGAGGTTAGTCGTGTCGTTTGTTTTGTCACGTAGTTTCAAAAAAGTTACTATAAAATATCACTAATCTTCTCAAACTTACATTTTCAATCAGGTACAGCCCATAACTGGCTCATCCGATGCAGAGGTCGGTGGTATTTCAAATGGTGGCGGCTCTCACGGTGGCGGCGGCCATCATGATGAGGAGGAGATATCAGAGATATTCATACACCAGGGTATCCACACTATTGAGTACGTTCTAGGATCTGTTTCCCATACTGCATCATATTTGCGTCTATGGGCGCTCTCACTGGCTCACGCACGTAAGTTATTTCCTCTACTGATAAAATTTAGATCCCATATTAATTATAATTAAATTTCAGAACTTGCCGAAGTCTTGTGGACTATGGTGCTCTCAATTGGGCTAAATAAGGAAGGTTGGCTTGGTGGCATCTTTTTGACCGTTGTATTTGCATTTTGGGCCATTCTGACCGTGGGGATTTTGGTCTTGATGGAGGGTCTGTCAGCTTTCCTGCACACGCTGCGTCTGCACTGGTATGTAAACTTGCCAATACTGTGTAAATATAATGAATAACCTCTACTGTATTTTTTAGGGTGGAGTTCCAAAGCAAGTTCTACTTGGGACAGGGCTATGCTTTCCAACCGTTCTCCTTTGATAGTATCATAGAAAATGGCAGCGGTGGTGGAGGAGAGGCCGAATAAATAATTGACAGATCTTGAAATGTCACCAAAGCACGTCGAGTCTCATCGCTTTTGAAATTATACATATATAATTGCAGTTATAGAAAAACTATATATATATATACCAACAGATTTAAAAGAAATTTAAACAAAAAATGCTTAGTAACCGTTCAATTAATGTTAAATAATCGTGAATTTACTATCGTATAACCTATTCATATTATCAAATGTTCTACATAGTCTCGTGTATATTGTATATTAAAATAAATAGCTTAGCACCCACCCTAGGGGTCAGCGCAAAAAATGCTAATGACTCATCAATTCGTTTAATGCGTCCACAAACTTTTGCATATTCTCCGTAGCTGGTTCGTATGGCTTGAGACTTTCAAAGTCCAAAGTTGCAATGCTATTGCTGACCTCGTTCACTTTGCAGTAATATAAATAATCCTCGGAGGCAAGTTGCCGCGCCAATTCCAGTTGGTGATTGTCCATTAGATTATCGTTAATAACGATCAGTCCGGCTTTTCCATTATTTAATATATCCATGCACGTTCCGGCACCTGCATGTCCAACAATAACATCAGCTCTTCGAATATCCTCGACATTCGGACGGAACTTGTATTGCTCCACGTCAATAGCATACTTATCACTGATAAGCTGCACCATCTTCTCCGAAACCGGCGAAGAGTTTCCATGTTGCAAAACAAGTTTCTGGCAGTTGCGCTCCTGCAATGCAGACAGAACTGGGTCTGATGTCATCACATTGATAAGTGCATCGAATTTTGTGGTTCCAACGGTCACGTAAACGACATTTAAATGCATTTTGCAATTTAGCTGCAAGACAAACTTAACAATAACAAAGCAAATTAGGAATGACACTTAGGTACCGATATTAAAGTTATCGAGCTTATTATCAATGCGATGAATACATTGCATGCCTATCGATATTTTATTTAGCTATAGATGTCCGTTACTTTCAACAATGTTTATAAATATTAAAATGTGTATTTAGTCGATATCTTTGTATACTTTTTATAAATATCTAAATGAAGAATTTTATCAAAATGCTACTATTACTTCTCAGTACTACTACCTTGCTACTTATTTTTTAGAAACGATTCGTCTTAATGATAATTGCATCCACTCTCGCTTTTTCACCCACACAATACTCATACAAACACGCATACGCGCGCGCTAGCACACTTGCCGAAGCTATTGCTCTTTCTCTCTCTCTCTTTCTCTCTTTCGCTTCGATTTCGATCTATAGCTGTTACGATTATGTTGGCGCTCTTGCTGTTGCCTGCGCTTTCAGTCTGTTCTCGGCCGTTACAGGCGGCGGTTGTGTTATCCTCTCGCCACATTTAGATAAATTGCATTCCTGCACATGCACATACATATGTCCGCGCTCGTTTCGCACGACTAGCAATCAAATCCATCTTCCTGGAAGCACCTCGGCGTCATCGCAATCGCAATCGTTTCGTTTGTTTACTTTAATTCAATTATTATCAAAGCGCGCCAGTGAAAGTGAAAGTGTTGCCTTGACCGCCAGACATCTAGGCGAATTGCCGCCTGTTATTGTGTTAGTGGCCACACTGCAACTGTATGCGGTAATTGCGCGCGTGTGTGTGCGTGAGTGTTAGTGTTAGTGTTATATATGTTTACTGCCATATGCGCCCGCAGTTGCGCCGTTAAACCATAACACAGAAACCGCATAACTGTAACGAGGGCAAAAAAGGGAAAGGAGCATCAAAACACTGGAAGGAGCCACAGGTGGTGGTTGATAATATAAAACGTAAGTGCAGTTATCCTGCATTTGCCATTTCAGTCTCCATTTTTAGCTTGTGCTCAATGCATAATTGTGCCTAATTACAGACTTAATTCGTAAATGTTCATTAATCTATACATACATACATGTGGGCTCTGCAAACTTATCAACACTTCAATTAATTTCGTTTTTATTCCAGTATAATTAAAACTTGTTTATTTTGTTTAGAATATTCATTTGATTTGTTGATGCCTTCGCGCACACATCTTCGTTTTCGCTCAACATTTTGCATCTGCTAAAGATAAACAGAAATTATGTTATTTTCTGTGTTTGTGGCTGTACTTGTGTCTGTTTCTGTGCGCCGGTTTTTGGCTTTGCCATCTTTCGCGCTGTCCAAACCCGTTACCTTGCATGCGTGTGCGTGTGCGTGTGCATGTGTGTTTGCATAAACATTTATTCTGCTTTCTGTACGCACACTTTATAAATACATGCTCTTCCATATGTACTCATTAATTATGGCAAAACGCACGCAGTGTCTTATAAATCTTCATCTGAAATTTTCCTTCATTAAAAACACTCACAGTTTATTGTCATAGACCGCCAATCATAAATTGTTTATCAGACAAGAAAAAAAAAGAGAAGGAGAGAAGACGAAAAAGAAAAGTCTATTTAACTTTGGTTATGCCGAAATTAAATTAGACCACAAGTGCAAATTGGCAAGCTCAGACGAAGATCACCTCTTCATTTATGGCGTCTGGCGACCCCCTAAAGAACTGAGGACAGAGAAACGCCACACAGCTCAGCACATACCAGTAGTATAAATGTATGTATGTACTTAAATACATAAATACATGTATCGATATGAAACATCATGATTATCATAATATTTCATCGTGTAATAAATTCACTTTTTTTATAGTCTCGTGTGGGTACGCAGGAAACGCGTGTGAGGGCCGCAAATAGAAACAGATTCCGATTCAAAGCAAGCCGCGGGGAGGCAAACGTTTAAATGTGTTTTGATGTTCTAATCAAGTGGACTACCAAGAAACACACTCGAGCACAAAGCGAATGTGCAAAACCAGATATATGTACATATGCACATATGTATGTATACTCATGTGTGACTCAAAGGCGCTCTGCAGTTGATGTCCTTGTCCAAAGCTGTTGCCTACGAGCCAGATTCGTCATCATCGTTATCATCATTCTCATAATCGTCATCATGTGGCATACGCATTTGATCAATAAAAAATAAAAAGAATTTCTATAAATTGGAGCCTCGACCCTTGGGAAGCCATTGATAAATGAGATACTGGCGAGGGTGTCGCATCATCTCGGTTTTTAAACGAAGGTCATGAGGTCAGCAGCGGCGCTGCTACGGCTGTGGCCGGCGCTTAATTGTTGCAATTTGCCATAGTCGGCAGATCAAATTAATGCCATAACTTAATTAGCCGCTGTACGTACGATGGACATATGGATTTAAATATTCGCATAAAATGTCAACATACTCGATGGAAAACGGATTATCATGTCGAGGTCTCGTCATCCGTTTTCAGTTATATAGGGTCCTCGCTCTCTCTCCCTCTGTCTCGGCTCTAGACGACACAGTTGGTAATACCTTATCTTTGAAAGTGTTGTCACTTGTCTGAACCATATGACTTAACATATGAATAAAAACGATAATTTATGGAATACCTATATTCGTATATTGTGGGAAAATGCGAAACAAAAACAGTTAAGCTAAGTATTGGGTTCAGCTTTGTCAAGTTTTGTAATTTGAAAGAAATGAGAGACTCTGCTTTACTCTTCTTAATGCCCTTTTTTATAGAACTTTCGTCATAAGAACATACATATGTACATGCTATACACGTATATATACCAATAATCTAGTTGACAATGACCTTTTGATAGCGATAGCCTCACTTTTTGGTGCCGTTGACTTGGCTAACCGATGCTTTTTGTCATCTTTGGGAACAAAAACGAAAATATTTCAACTTTAATAACTTCATTATTATCATAATATAACGATGGTAAATCCAGACAGATACAAACTAAGTGCTGGCGTCATGTAAAACCACAATGTGAGAAATATCATATCATTAATTAAAATCGTTTTGCTTTGTGGAAAATCTAATACCTACGCGGGGAACACCTAGGTGGAATTTCGTCTCTCCGTCTCCGCGCTAGGTTGCGCTATGCATACTATGCTATTACGTAGATTTCTGAATACCCAACTGAAACTTGTATTTTACGATAATGACGAGACACTTGTAAATCTCCAGCAAAAGCTTTGCACTAATATAATACATCAAATGCATCAAATAATAAAATTAAAGTTTTATTTTTGTAAATTTCTCGCTGCAACCTCAAGTGTAATGAATAACACAAATGTATTTTATTGTTCTTAAATTACTAAACGACTTTAACCTACCTAGAGAGAGGTTAGAATCTCTATAATGTAGCTTTAATGGAGTTCAGGCTCGCTATATATATATATATATTTCAGTCGAGTAACGGATAGTAAATGATTTAAAAAAAGAACACATGAGAAACCCATCAAAGAGTGATTCATGTAAAATACCCTCAAGTAATTTGGCCCAGGTTGTAGGGGTTGAAACCGCTTAAGTGAAGAGGACTGAGATTGATAGAAAGGAAATTAACATATTACGTATTACGTGTAGAAAAGTGCAACCTGCAACTGTATATCGAATTACCCGACCCACCACCAGCGTCGCCACAATGTACACTATCAATTAGGTATCGCCTTCAAAGTGGAAGCGGAAACGGATGTGGTGTGCTCTGCTCGCTAATCGGTAACTTCTTTTTGTTGTTTGCAGGTTAAGGCCTCGACATGGTCGTTAAGGATATGCCATTGCATTCGAACGAGAGTCTCAGTCTGGAGAATCGTCATGGTAACACTACGCCCCTGGCCATGCCCGCTAGCAGCACGGGACAGATCCCCACGACGACATTCTCGCAAAAGGGGCGACACTATAGTATATCACTGACGACGGCAGTGATTCTGGCCGCCTTCTTCGCTTGCACTTTGCTCGCCGTCGGCTTTATTGTATACAATTTTGCAACTTGTGCACAGCTTGAGCCCGCATCCGGCGAAGAAATCGTCTGCACCAGTGTGCATCTACGCAACTCGAAGCAGCCGCACGGCGATGAGGGGCCCAAATATGACCAGGATGTTCGCCTGCCGCGCTCCATACGGCCGCTCAAATACAATATCACGCTGGTGCCTCAGATGTCGGGCAATTTTAGCTTTGCGGGCACTGTGCAGATACGTATTCGCGTGCTCGAGGATTGCTACAACATTACCATGCATGCCGAGGAGCTGAATATAACGCGAAATGATGTGGCTGTTTATCGGACTTTGTCAAATGGCAAAACAGATGAATGGGAGCCGGATAGCCTGCGCATCCATAAACAGTATCTCGTTGCCGCCAAACAGTTCTTCGTCATCGAGCTGTACGACAAGTTGCAGCGTGGCACGGAGTATGTGGTGCACATTCACTTCACGGGCATTATACAGGACTTTCTGCAGGGATTCTATCGCAGCTCCTATCAGGTGCACAACGAGACCAGGTAAGCTCATAAGCTGGTCTACCCAAACTAGAACTTATAAACAATTTACATCCATAGATGGGTCGCCTCAACACAGTTTCAGGCCACGGATGCACGTCGCGCTTTTCCTTGCTTTGACGAGCCCGCACTCAAGGCCAACTTTACTCTACACATTGCCCGGCCAAGCCATCTTACCGCAATTTCTAACATGCCAATTGTCTCCAGCAACAAACAGTGAGTTCCGTTTTCTTCTAAGTTCCTCAAATAATTTATTTTCCTTTCCAGCGAATCCCTGTCAGATTATGTGTGGGATCACTTTGCCGAATCGCTGCCCATGTCCACTTACCTGGTTGCCTTTGCCATTTCGGATTTCACACACATCTCATCGGGCAACTTTTCCGTTTGGACCCGAGCCGACGCCATTAGATCGGCTGAATATGCACTGAGCGTCGGTCCCAAAATACTCGATTTTCTGCAAGAGTTCTTTAACCTCGCCTTTCCCCTGCCCAAAATTGATATGATTGCCCTGCCCGACTTCCAAGCTGGTGCCATGGAGAACTGGGGCCTGATTACCTTCCGTGAGACGACTATGTTATATGAAACGGGTACGGCCACAGCAAGCAACAAACAGCGTATCGCCTCTGTGGTGGGACACGAATTGGCGCATCAGTGGTTCGGCAATTTAGTCACGCCCAGTTGGTGGTCAGACATTTGGCTGAACGAAGGCTTTGCCAGCTATATGGAATATCTCACTGCAAATGCCGTTGCACCCGAGTGGAAGCTGCTCGATGATTTTGTTGTTAATGAATTGCAGACGGTTTTCCACTTAGATGCCCTAACTTCGTCGCACAAGATTTCCCAAGAGGTCGGCAATCCGCAGGAAATATTCGAACTCTTCGATCGCATCTCGTATGCTAAGGGCTCTGCAGTAATCCGCATGATGAGCCACTTTCTCACAGATGCGGTCTTTCGCGCTGGTCTCAGCAAGTACTTGCGTGAAATGTAAGTAAAATTTTAAAAGTAACATGAGAAACAAACTAAGACAACCAAATTGATTTTTGCAGGGCCTATAAATCTGCCACACAGGACGATCTATGGCGCTTCTTGACCGACGAGGCTAAGGCATCAGGTTTACTGGATAGCAGTACAAGTGTCAAAGCAATTATGGATACTTGGACACTGCAAACTGGCTATCCGGTGCTAAAGATATCACGCCATCCCAACACAGATGCTGTGCGTCTGGAACAGGTTCGTTTCGTCTATGGCAACAGCAGCAAGACAGACGATAAACTACTCTGGTGGATACCTATCACATATACAACGGCCGCCGAGTTGAATTTTGAGAACACACGACCCACTACGTGGATACCTCGCACGAAAACGTACGAAGTGGAGAATCGAAATCTATCAACAGCCAAATGGTTTATTTTCAATATACAGCAAACTGGATACTATCGTGTCAACTATGACATGGATAACTGGCGTGCAGTTACCGAACATCTAATGGATTCCTCGAAATTTACACAAATTGCGCCTCCGAATCGTGCCCAGCTCATTGATGATGCCATGAATCTGGCCCGTGGGTCCTATCTTTCGTATGACACGGCCATGAACCTAACTCGATATCTCGCACACGAGACAAACCATGTACCCTGGAAGGCGGCCACCACAAACTTTTACTTTATAGACTCGATGTTTCTTAAATCTGCCGACTACGATATACTTAAGGTGTGTGCCCAATATCAAAAAGTACTGCATTGCATAAGCTTATCAATTTTGTTTTATAGAACTACTTGTTGAAGCTGCTGCGCCGCGTCTACGCTGAAGTGGTGGATAAGGACTCGCAGAGTGATAATGAAAACATTCCGCTGCTGCTGAAACGCGCTGAGATCATGGGTATGGCCTGTCATTTGGGACACCAGCAGTGCATTTCAGAGAGTACCAAACAGTTCCAGAACTGGGTGCAAACTCCAAATCCTGATTCATATAATCCGTAAGCTTAACATCCATCAATTCTATGGATTGTTAAATAATCTTTGTGTTTACTGAACAGCATCAATCCAAATATGCGTGGCATAGTGTACTGCTCTGCCATTCAATACGGAACTGAACACGAATGGGACTTTGCCTTTGAGCGTTATCTGAAGACTAACGTGCCCTCAGAAAAGGAAATATTGCTTAGCTCTCTGGGCTGCTCCAAGGAACCATGGCTGCTCTCTCGATATCTGCGTCGCGCGGTCGCTGGTCAGCACATACGCAAGCAGGACATATTCCGAGTGTTTGCCGCCGTTTCCACCAGCGTGGTGGGTCAACAGATTGCTTTTGATTTTCTCCGCGATAACTGGGTGGAAATAAACGCATAGTAAGTTGACCTTTACTCCGTATAGTAAGCATGAATGCAGCTAACTAAAATCCTTATCTATTTAGCATGGGCTCCCAAATAACGAACATTCACTCGATGCTGAAGTTTGCAACGAATCGCATAAACACAAAGTTTCAATTGACCGAGCTGGAGGATTTTGTACGCGATGCCAACTGGGGATATGACAGGCCCATACAACAGATGGTGGAGCACGCGTACATACGGGTCGATTGGATGAACCGAAACTACAAAACAATTGTCAAATGGCTGCAGCGCGAGGCAGGCATGATCGACACCGAAGCCACGTAGAGGCAGGGCTTCACGCCCTGGTGGCTTGACTGGTTCAAGGCTGCAGCAGTATTCCATTTTGCATAGGGCAACATTGGTAGCTTCTATAACTTTTAACACTTGTGTGCATTTATGTTTAAGTATGTATGTATCTATGTCATATGTCCCGCTTAGTCAAAGCCAAAGAAATCACTTAAACAACGCTTTTAGAAACATAAACTCTTCAATGATCACAGGAATCAGCTTTAAAAACAAGGCTCGTTTAAGTCACAACAAGTTTCCCTTTACTTGTAAATTATTTTCATAAGCACTATGAGAATCTTGTACTTTTATTTCGTATATACATTGTATGTACTTGTACTTAAATGTAAATTGAATATGCATTCTTTGTTCAAATACGTAAATTCTGTTCGTTTTGTTCGATTGTGTAAAATGGAATGCTTAATCTCGTTTTGTGGAATTTCTTTGAAATCGATTATAGATCAGACTTAGAGCATTGGAAAACATTAAAGTGCCCACAAAAACGAGCACAGTCCCCAGCCAGTGATATATTGTAAACGGATTACGAAAATATATGATCGAAAATACCAAGGAGATAAACTTTCGCAACGTCAGGATCAATGTGACTGTCAGAGAACTACACTCGGTTGTCAGATAGTAGACAGAACTTATGCACATGTGCTGTGTCAAAACGTTACCGATCAAATAGAAGAGCAGCACGGGCACAGCAACACCTCCTAGCAGCGGTATATTGTACGGCTCGCTGTCAAGGGCCAAAGTCCAATGGGCTTTGACATTGTCGTGTAGAAACAGAAATGCAGGCAATGGCAAAAGGTGTGTGTAGTAAAGGGCTTCCCGAGCGTGTTTCCCATGCCGGCGATACAAAAGCTCCTGCGTGATGCCCATGTACGAGGAGACGAAAAGAGCAAGCACTAGCAACAAGACGCCTACTAGCCACCAAAACATATTCGCCTCCGATTCCAAGTCGTTTGCTTGTTGGTTGGATTTCCCATGCACTTGCTGACTGGAGAAATAGGTGCAGATGAATATGCCCAGCGTGATCATAACAACGGATATGTACTGTCTGAGCTCATACTGACGCTTAAGCACCATGGTGCCCAAGCACATGTTCGAAATCAGACTTCCGCCGCGTATTATCATATGCAGCGTCATGGGCACATTTAAATGAAACACGTAGTTGTTACACACGCTAGTCAGGAAAAACATGGCCACAAGCAGTGCATAGTCTCGCAGGCTTATAACACGCTTCGCGAATCCAAATTTGGACGTAAAAATAAATCCTTCCAGTGCGATAAATGCAAATTGTGCAGCGGTAATCAGATTACCTGCTCCTGGATCTAGTTTTACCAGCGACTCCAAAAACACAACACTGCAGCAGCATCCTACAAAGACGCTAGCTATGGCTAGGCAAGCACTGGCATTCATTGCTTTTACCACGCATTAAGCTAAAAGAACAAATAAATCATTTTAAATGTTAAGATGACCCTAAAAAATAGCTTACCATTGGTTAGCTAGCGATGATACTAGGCACTGAACTGAAAACTTTCTTTTGGCCATGTCAACAAATCACAGCAACAGGTGCTAATCGAGGCCAGTATGCCATTCACATACTAGGTAAATACTTAAGAGAATCGCTCAGCTGATTTAATATCGATAACAGTGTGACCAGCTTTTTTGATGACAAGTTGAAAGCAAGCATTTTATAGCAGTCTGGCATCCTCAATTCACAGCCGCGAATATTAAACCACACAATAAATAACTAAACTAAAAGGATTGCAGATTGCAACAAAATTTATTTTAAATCAATTACCAATTAAAATTTTAATACAATCTATATATAATTAACTTTTTTATTCAAATAAAAGAAACAAATTCATTCTTAATGGATAATGTCTTTAACCGAATCCTAACCAATACAAAATTAGCTCAGCAATAAGGAAAATTAAACCTATCAGTAAGCCAATAGCGTAAGCATATAGGATATCGCGTAGGTCCTTCATCATTAGTGTGTGGCTTTGTCGCGTTTCACCAAGGTCTCGAATGTGAAGACGACCTGCCTGAACCATGTAGAAAAAGCTTTTGGATATCCAGTGATTATATAGCCCAGATTCGACGATTTGAAGTGTATATTTGTGAAGTGGTTCATAATGCGGCGAGTTCTCAGGAATAACCAAAGAGAATGGCACAAACTGAAAATAGCAAAGATCCTCTGCAAAGTAAAACAATTGACTGGAGCTATGTGCCTGCTGCTCGGCATATAAGGACCACTTTGCGTTTGTAGTGGTATACCCATACGAGGTGTTTAAAGAGTTACGCAATGCTATCAATTCCAGCATTTTATCGGTGAGATAAAATACGGAGGCATACTTTGTGCGCATATCAAAGTCGTACTCATTGTATTCGTACCGCAATCCAAGGACACGTATTTTGGAATCTTGTAGTTCTACAAAGCTTCTGATAAGACCCTTCGCTGGTGGCACTATAAACAGTGTGACGAGTCTGCCCTGAAAGTTGAATGCCACTAGGCCTGCTAAAACAAACCAACCTATGCGAAAAAGACGTTTCTGATGTTGCCAACGGCCCCTCAGAAGCTGGTAAATCAGATAGAGTACGACTAGAAAGATCACTGTTAATACCGGTAGGACACAACTGTAATACTCTTTGACATTTATGTATGGCTCGAAGGGCATCATTGTACACCAATTGGTAATTTGTACTGGATACGCGTACTGGTGATAAAACTGACCATTTCGGAAAGTCATTGGCTGTATACTGGTCGATATTTCCACGAGACCTTCACTCGCCAGACCTAGTACTTGAAGGTGAGTTAAAGTCTTTCCCATTTCCGGCATATAACTCAGTTGTAAATGAGCGTTGTGTTTACGCGAATACTCCTCCACCATGTTCCAAACGTAGCCGAGAAATCGAGGATATCCATCGCTGTCGTAATAAAGTATAGTATTCGGCTCGGAAAAATCTGGCTGAGTAATTATTGGATATCCCTTCAAATCGATCATTTTATCAGGGAATAAATCCAAAAACCGTGGTCCAAATTGTTGACTCTTCAGTGCGTATCTCGGATACGCATCAAAGGTGTACAATGTGCGGGTTCGATCGAAATCAGCAAGATATATAGCCGTGTTAAACATATAGTTTTGAAGACAAAAAAGCAGAATACGATTAACAAGGCTCAAATCTGAACCTGTGGGCAGTTCAATCACCACCTTAGTCTGTCGCATATGTTGTAGAAATTTTGAAATAGTGTTAAGTAAATCCTGACGATAGACCCCAGGAAGGCAGGCGAAGAAAAGAATTTCCGAATCAAGAAAGTTTACCAACTTAAAAGATTTCAGTGTAGTCCATGTTAGCCAAGGTATAGTTTCTCCAGTAGCAGACCTCCAAGTAGCCATTGGACAACGATCGATTCCATTTTCCGGAGCAAAATAGAAAATTGTTTTAAAATTGCTGGAGCGAGCAACGGTTGTGAGAAACTCAGCATAGACTATGCCGCTTTCGTTCATATCTAAGGACTAAATACAGTATAAAAACAACTTGGTATTTAAAAGGAAATACTAGACTACAGAGGGTTGTAGGAGTTTAATAAGCTATAAGCGTTTTATGCAGCCTTAGGAATAATGAACAAATTATTATTCTTCAAAACTCATCGAATTCATTTGTTATTTTAATAGTTACGCATTGCGTTTGGATGGTTTTATTAGTCCAAAGAAAAGCAACCAATCTAAGAAAATATATTACCGTAGTAAAACAAGTATAGGCTAGAATCCTTATTGTGGCGTATCTGCTAGTCGAGCAACACGAAGCAATATTCAAATGGAGCTCCTCACAGAAGAGACAGGCAAACATTGACATAGTACACGGTTAACTCAAATAGAAACATTGCCAACGCGACACCTACTGCATATGCATATAAAGTCATCACAAACTTCCAGTTCATCCAGTCGATTGGCTGTGCCCTGACATTGGTACTTAAGTCCTGCAAAGTAGCTTTTCCAACGTCTAACATATCATAGAAGCCATTACCATGCCAAAAATTAAGTATTCCGCTGTCTCGCAAGCGAAGAGTGAAGGCATCGAACTGATGGCGAAACAGCGAGTTCTCCTGGTAGAGCATCGAGATAGGGTTGATCGAACGCATGCAAAGATCGAATGAGTAGCGAAAGAGCGGACGCTTGAAGTACTTCTGGTTTTCTTCATACATTCGCCACTTGTCCTCTCCAATGGTGTAGGCGAAAGAGGTATTAAAAGTTTTACGTAGATTGATAAAATTCATTAGGCTGTCATAAGAAATAAACAAGGAGGCAAACTCAATACGTAATTTTTCTGGATACATGTAAAACTCCTTGCGCCATCCGAGAATCAGCAGGTTTGCTGACTTTACCTCTTCAAATGTTTTGAGTTTTTTCAACTCTTGTGGATGGATAAACATTGCGATAAGTTGCGCTAGCACAGCACAGATTAATGCCAGCTGTATTAGATAGAAGAGCAACGAAATTTGCCATTTGACCCGCCAGCGAAATCTGTTTATCCAGCAAAAGCAGCTATAAATAATGCACAAGTATAGCCACATCCAGGGCGACTCAAACACACCAATCATGGCATCACTTGGGCTGATTATTCCCTCGGTTGGCAGCATGATACACCACGTAGAACCCATTATGGGATAGCTGAAGAACGGAAAATTTGTTTCCGAGGAAAAGCGCGTTGGAAAAATACTCGTCGAGATATCCGCAGTGTCGTTTGCCAAGAGCTGCACCGTAGCGAAAGGCATAGCCCTATGCATCATTAACGATATGTTGTAGCTGAACTTAATTGTTCCATTATGATAGCGTGCGAATTCCTTCATTAGGTTCCATATCATACCTGTGATAATGAAGCTTCCGTTACGAGCCCTACTTACAATTGTAAAGGG
Organism: Zaprionus ghesquierei; assembly: GCA_018904095.1. Taxonomy (NCBI): domain Eukaryota; kingdom Metazoa; phylum Arthropoda; class Insecta; order Diptera; family Drosophilidae; genus Zaprionus; species Zaprionus ghesquierei. The sequence continues at coordinate 441,018 of JAEIGP010000103.1, read as the reverse complement.
TTCGTGAATATTAGGTTCCACTCGAATGGGATGACCATGCAAGTTGCCCAGTTTGTAGGGGTAGAGCATCATGTTTGAATTGTATATTACTTTATCCATTTGAAAGATTGGGTAGTTTCGGTAGGCATAAATATTGCCTGCGCTGAAGAAATCACTCGCTAGCAACAGCACATTTGGTATGAGCAGCTCGTAGCAACGTTGGAGTATTTTCCCTGCAATTACCCCAACTTCCTCTTCCGTTCGACTACCGCAACCAATCTGTAGCAAGATGGGAACCTCTCTCATATGGTTAAGCATGCGACTGAGGGCTGCCAATACATATTTAAATTCTTCAGCTGCCAAGCAAACCAGACCGAATATATCCAAATCTTGCTGTGACTTCAGATATGGCGGCTCGTTTTGAGTTGTCCATAGATAAATCGTTGTCGACAAGTTGTCTTGTTCCAGAATATCTTCAATCCAGCAATGGCATTCTTGAGTTTTATAAAACACCAGTGTGCTAAACCCAAGTTCCCTTCTTAAATGTCTCCAAAGTATGTACAAGTCCTTGACGATAGGCTCCGGTTTGATGGACTGCAGAGCTGGCCACATTTCTACTGGCAACTGTTATGCTATCCATGAGCTTCAGCAGCATTTATAGCGGTTCAAAGTATTGTAGTGTCATGGTTCTTAAGGGCTGACTTGCATAATAACAACTAAGATAAAAACTAAAAGTCTTGATATGAAAACTTAAGTAATTATTCAACAAGTTTTCAATTTATTTGAAAAAAGGGAAATTGTCTTTGTAAAATGTTTGCGTGCACTTTTTATAGAAAGAGCCAAACCCTAACCCAATGCACAATTAACTCGCCGGCAAAGAGCGTTAGACTAATGAGAACACCCATTGCATAAGCATACAGGACATCGCGAAGGTCCTGCGTCATCAGCGTGTGGCTTTGTCGCGTTTCCCCAAGGTCTCGAATGTGAAGACGACCTGCCTGAACCATGTAGTAAAAGCTTCTGGATACCCAGTGCGTATATAGTCCAGATTCGACAACTTGAAGTGTATAACGGTGAAGACGCTCCCGATGCGGTGAATTATCGGGTATGACCAGAGCAAATGGCACACTCTCATAGAAACAAAGATCCTCGGCATAGTAAAACAACTGGCTGGAGCTGTGTGCCTGCTGTTCAGCGTATAGATACCACTTGGTTTTTGTAACGGTGTAACCGAACGAGGTATTCAGCGAATTACGATGCGCTATAAGTTCCGACACCCTATCGGTAAGGTAAAAAGCGGAGGCATATTTCGTCCGCAAATCAAAGTTTACCACATTATACTCAGTCCGATACATAAGTATGCGTGTCTTGGAAGCGTCTAGTTCGGCAAAACTTTTGATAATACCCTTATCGGGTGGCACAATGAACAGTGTAAGAAGTCTACCCTGAACGTTGAATATCAACAGTCCTGCTAGAACTAACCAACCTACAAGAATAAGGCGTTTCTGATGCTGCCAACGATCCTTTAGTAACTGGTAAATCAGGTAGAGCGTGACTAGAAAGAGCATCGTTAATGAGGGTAAGACACAACCGTAATACTCTCTGACATTCATGTATGGCTCTAAGGGCATCATTGTACACCAATTGGTAATGTGTACCGGATATGCGAATTCAAGATAATGGCGATAATATCCTAATGTAGTGGGCTGTACACTAGCCGATATGTCGATTAGGTTGTTGCGGGCTAAGTCCATTATTTGAATGTGGTTTAAAATTTTTCCCATTTCCGGTGTAAAACTGAACTGCAAAGTGCCGTTATGTTTGCGAGCATACTCCTTCACGATGTTCCAAACGTATCCAAGTAATTGAGCATGTCCCTCGCTGTCGTAATATAGAATTGTACTGGGCTCGGAGAGATCTGGCTGCGTACGTAATGGGTAACCATTTAAATCAATTGTTTTATCTGGATATATTTCGAAAAACTCTTGCCCAAATTGCTGACTCTTGAGAGCGTAGCTCGGATATACATCAAAACTGTATAGTGTATGAGTTTTTTCGAAGTCCGAGAAGTATAAAGCCACATTAAGCATGTATTGCTGTAGACAAAACTTAAGCTCACGATTAGCAAGATTAGCATCTTGATCTGTAGATAGTTCTATGAGCACCTTGGTCTGCCGCATATATTGTAAGAAACTTGAAATACTTAAGAGGTAATCCTCACGATAGACCCCTGGAAGGCAAGCGAGTACTAGAAATTCCGAGCTTAAAAGATCGCCCAGCTTAAACGGTTTTACCGAGCTCCAAGTTAGCCAAGGGATCGATTCTCCGATGAAAGACCTCCAATTTGCCATATGACAACTTTCCGTTTGGTCATCTGGTGCAAAGTAAAAAATTGTTGTGAAATTGTTGGAGTGCACAACAATTGAAAACAATTCAGCGTAGGCGAAGTCGCTTGCGTTCATATCTAAAGACTAAAGCAAACGTTCTATAAACTTTTTATATATGTACGTAGGCCGACATTGGATAGCCAAGCAGTTAAACAAACGTTGCCCACAAAACTTTTACAAGTGATATGAACATTGACATAGTGCTACACCATGATAAGGATGAAATAATTAAAAGCAAAGTCCTGTAGTCGGAAACCCATCCTTTACATCTATACATGTCTTCTAGATTTATACCATTGCAGATGGTATATTAATTTTGGCCTGAAGTTTGCAACGCGCCTTAGGAGACATCTCCGACCCTATAAAGTATATATATTCTTTATCAGCATCAATAGGGGAGTGAACTAACCATGTCCGTCTATCCGTCCGTCCGTCTGTTGCAACGCAAACTAGTCTCTCAGTTTTAGAGCTATCTTGATGAAACTTGGTATACATGCTTCTCATTGCTGCAGGCTTTAAATAAGTCGGAACGAGCCGATTTTTGTCATTTTTCAAGATATCGCCAAGACACTTTCGCAATCTACGCCTTAGTATATTTATTCAAAGCTGTGCAAATTTGATCAAAATCGGACCGATATATCGTATAGCTGCCATTGAACCTATCGGCCGATTATTGTAATTTTTCAAGATATCGCTGTGAAACATTTGTGATATATGTCTGCAAAGGTATTAAACCTTCGGTGAGCCGAAGGTAGCCTTTCTTTCTTGTTTTTATTCAATTAAAAGGGAAGGGTAGCAGAAATAGCGGACTAATTAGCAAGTAATCTAAGTAAATAAGACTATCTGATAAAACAGAAGTGATTTCCATGGTACGAAGAAGGTAATTAATTTGATTTAAAGGTAAATGAATATAGGGTTAGTGGTTAGTGGTTAACGGTTGATGTTTGTACAAGTTGAATAAAAAAGTGGTAACCCAATAAACATAGGCTTTACATACAGTATATTTCAACTATAAACGCATATATTAACACGTACATACATCTCCCTCTCTCTCTTGTCCTACAGTCTATGCGACAAGTTATGCCTTATGCGCATAGGTATGCAAGGCTTGGAGGAGTTACTGAACCAATAAAATCGATAAGGCGTAAGGCATTTCTAGTCATCGACTCGTTAAACTTGCACCAGGCGCACATAAGGCGGAAGCTATGCTTCAAATCAATACCAAAATCGCCGATGGCTGCCAATCGTCCCGCAATTTTGAATTGGAGCCAACGTGGAGACAGTGGCCAACGCAGTATTACACGCTGAGGCACATACAAACAGGCAAACACACACATACATACATACAAACAGTATATACTAAAGTACATAACATACACACTGTACATTCAAGATACGCATACGTACTGTGGCGTTCCCTCTAGGAAACGTTTTCGGCCCTTTGAAGGTTTATAAACCTTTTAAAACAATATCTCTGTATGACTGAGAAATATATCTGAGAAATAAGTGACAAATTTCTTATACAGTTCAATTTATAATTTCCTCTCTGTCTGCCAGCTAATTAAAGTGTGTAAATCATATTGAAAACTTCACATTTATTCATCGCAGCATTGCTATCACAACATTATTTTGAAACATAAAAGTAATTCAAAATACGTAAACATTCGTTCTTGTTCATATTCTATTCTAGTTAAAAGAGTATTCAAAACACTCGCATAAAAAGCTTGTTCTTGCGTTTGCGCTGTGTCGCTTCTTTCTCTCTCAATTTTTCCCTCTGCCTTCCGCTTCCTCTCTCTCTCTTTCTTTCTCTCTCACCGAATCTCTCTAACACACGCTGACACACCTTCAATGCGCACAGCTGTGTGTGTGCGTGTGTGCGCGTCGGTCTGTTTTGTACACACAGATGTGCAAATGCTATTCTGACACTTTCGTGTACACTCGCACACACACACACACACACACTTGCACACACTTGCACACCAACAAGTTGCTCTCGTCTAACTCTGAAATGCTCTCGCGCTGCCGCCTGCTATGCTTGCTGTGCGCCTGTTCAAATATTCACATGTTTTCTAATCGCGCTTAGCTGGCGTTAGATTTGCTTTGGCGACAGACGGACAGACACACCGTCGATGTGCACAGATGCTCCGAGCTGCTGCGAATGTGTGCGTGTGTATGTGTGCGTGTTTTTTGAAACATTGCAAGTGTGCGTGAGTCGCAAGGGGAATATGGGGTATTCACAATATTCATTGCGTACCCAACACCATCATGGATAGTCGCTTCAGTTTGCGTTGCCCTTGACTTCTAACTGGCACCAAACCTGAAGTGAGATAGAAAGGGAGCTAAGGATTTCTTCTTATAATAACCTAACCCATTACTACTAAGACTTCTAGTTCTTCCTTCTTGGAAGTAAGTAAGCGTTTATACTTCAATTATACCCATGGACCGACATCAGACAAAGACATGTGTTCTACAGTGCAATCGACATGCAGATTGCAGGAGATGCCCAACAAGTATGACAGTTATCTGGAGCAACAACCTGGCCGGTTGTGATGAACGCCCTTATCAGCGAATACAAAACCCAAACATCATGCGAGGAGCGGCTTCGCCGACTACACAATACACCTCTTACCGGAAGTATCCGTAGGTTTGTCGAAGACTTAGAATCAAAATCATGTACAATATCAAATAAGCTTATGTTAGAAAACAACCATAATAATACTTTATTGTACACAAACCCACTAAGCAACTCAGTTAAAGATGTAATAATGAGGAAGTTGCTAAGTCAAGGTAGAGCCCAGAATTCTTTAAACTATCAATAACAAAATGTTAATGCATCAAACCCTTCTGTCAAATAGATAGTGCTAGTGGCCAATATAAAATGGATATAGATGGAAATTTTTATCAACCAGCCTCGGAATCAGAAAGCGATTCAGAGGAGGAGGAAACCCGTTCCTAAAAATTAAAATAAATATTATAATATAACTCTTAAATGCCTTGTAGACACTGATTCTTCCATTAACATCATGAAGCAAAATTTCCTTGATTTCCCCACAAAACCCTCTAAAATAAAAGTCCACACTATAAAGGGCACTTTAACATTAAACCAAAGCCTTTCGTTGTATCCAAGCAAACTTTTTCCCAATAAGCAAACATTCACTATATTCACGATTTCTCAGAAAAATATGACCTACTGTTAGCTTAACTGTTAGGCTAGGGACAATGGTTTACGATCTGTGGGAATGATACTTTTGAAATATGGGGTGACTTGAAACATGTGACACTAGGCATGTGCGTAAATAGCCGAAATCGAAGGGTTCTCGTTCTTTAATTACATTTTGTACTTAAATTTTAATGTCTATATGTGAGTCTTACAATAGGGTTTTTTTGTTATATTCTAATTTATAATTATGTTATGTGTACGTGTAAGGGTGTTGAAGGGATATGTTACTATATACTTGTTAGCACCTTTCCCATGTTTGCTTATTTTTTGCTTGGTAGCTATAATTGCGCAAATGAATGTGTAGTATATCTCTCTGTATATCTCTGGGTCTCACTTTTTTTCTCACTTTCTCGCATTTGCTTTGTTTTGATATGAGATTTCAGATTCAATGTCGCAAATTCATTTTGAGTGGCCCCTAAACAAATTGGGTTAGCACAAAACTATCAAATATAAAAAAGCAAACCAAAACAATAAAATGTTGATAAAAAATTGTACATAAATGTACTAGCATATCAACAGCAAACAGCAGGGTCTTATCATCCCGTAAATGCTCTGCATGCCATGTGTGATACTTAAAAGTGCTAAATGTTCTGCCAACTAATCTAGTAATAAACAAAAAGCAACTTTATGTTCCATGAACTGTTATATAATTTTATCAATTATTTTTATTTTAACAAGTATTATGTACGAGTAACCCTATTAGATTAGGCTCTACGTAAGGCTGTATAAGATCCTCCAGCAGATCGACCCAAGTCAAGCAGCGCAATTTGTGATTCATCACACTTGTTATTGAGTCGATGTGGAACTGCGTTGAGTGGCAGCTCTACATATGTATAACATTTACATAAGTCGCAACCCTACTGACCGTATGACACACATACATGTGTACACCCGCAATGCACAGTTATCTGTGTATGTTCGCGCCCCCCATGCACAATTCGCAAATCGCTGACATTGAACTCTGGCAGAGCTGCTTGCGTGCTCTGATCGCCTGCCGCATCGAGCCGAGAGCCAAGAGATCGCAAATTCCGAAATCCGAATGGAGACTTTAGCGGAGAATCGACTTCAGACGCCTTTATCAGTTGGCGAGCGAACGCCGAGCGAAAAACAACACGGAGAACATCGGCATAGCGTTATATTAAAATATTGTACATATAGTAAATACGTTTCCCCAATATCAACTGCGCAATGCTGTGGCAAATGCTCTGCCTGTCGCTGTCGCTGGCCGCATGGGTGCATGGCGTCGAACAGGGTATGTGCATGTGCCATGAAGATGCCGGATATCCGGCTTAACTTAAATCGTATCCCTTACTCAACAGCCTACGAGACGCTGCGTGAACGCATCATGAAGGCAGAACAGATGTCGTCTCTGGGCGGCAACTTGTGGCTCACATCGGATGAGGAAAAGGCCAACAGCATCCTGATGAATGCCAAGCGTGCGGAAATCGCCGAGGGGATTAAGCATCCGGAGAAATATCCGCCTGCGATGCACTTCTTTCAGGCCAAACAGTACATACGGCAGAGTGAGGTGTTCCGCATCATACAGAAGATGCCCAAGGGCGCCTTTCTGCATGGCCACAACACGGCCATGGTTAGCTCCAAGTGGATCATAAGCAATCTGACCACCACCAACAATCTCTACACCTGTCGTGACATAAACGGTCTGTTGATCTTCACCTACGACACGGCCAGCTCGAATTGCCACAGCGAGGAACAAAACGTCTGCACGGAGCGCATTAATGCCGAGGATCGTCATCAATACGAAAGGCAGCTGGAGAAGCACATCAATATGCATAGCACAAGGCCGGAGAGTGAGTCAGATAAATTAGTATATATGTCTACAGCTTTATTCGATCCCTATCCCCAGATCTGCTGCCCGACAAGCGCAAGATTTGGACTCGCTTTGAGAACATCTTCACCACCGTGGATCGCCTCTACAAGTATCAGCCCACCTATTGTGTCTACCACAAACGTCTGCTCGAGGAGCTCTGCGAGGACAACATCATCTACGCCGAGATCAGAGCCTCCTTATCGCCTGTAAGTACGCAATATGGAGGGCGACCATATATTAGACTAATCCCGTGTTGCCTGCACAGCTCTACGATGACCACAATCGCACATATAGCTCACTGGATGTGGCCAATCTACTGGAACGAATTGTCGAGGAATTCAAGGCACATCATCCCGACTTTGTGGGTCTCAAGGTTATCTACGCCAAACGGAATCGCGCAAGTGAGGAGAAAATGGCCGAGAATATTCGCACCTTTAAGCAGCTGCAGTAAGCCAAGTTGTTGCCAACTTAATTTGTGATCTCAATTCATGTTCTACACTCCACAGCGCCGCAAAGCCCAACTTTATCATAGGCTTCGATATGATTGGCCAGGAAGACACTGGCAACTCGCTAAGCAAATACGTGAACGAGCTCTCCGATCTGCCCAGCACCGCCAACTATTTCTTCCATGCAGGCGAGACAAGTAAGCGAGTCTGCAAGTGTTCATCCATATCTAATTTAATATTCCTGCATCCCTTCAAGATTGGTATGGCCGCACCGATTGGAACATGATGGATGCCATCTTGCTGAACACCAAACGCATTGGACATGCCTATGCGTTGCCCAAGCACCCGCAGCTATGGTCCACCGTCAAGAAGCGCAACATTGCCATCGAGGTGAATCCGTTGTCCAATCAGGTCTTGGGTTTCGTTTGGGATCTACGCAATCATCCCGCCAGTTTTCTGATTGCCGAAAACTTTCCCATTGTCATCTCGGCCGACGACCCCGGCGTGTGGGGAGCCAAGGGCCTTAGCTATGATTTCTACTATGCCTTTATGGCCATGGCACCCGCCGAGGCCGATCTGCGATTCCTTAAGCAGCTGGCATTGAACTCCATCAAGTATTCGGTGCTTACATCTGTGGAGAGGCGCAAAATCAATCGAGTGTTCCAGAGAAAGTGGCAAGAGTTCATTGCAAATATCTTAAATCCCAAGTTCAAATAGATTATACAAGTGTACTAAACTAGTTCCTAAGCGAATACACAAAGAGATTAACATAGAGAAGATTAACAAGTTGCTAGACCGCATTAGGTGCAAACCAGCCGTGGAGGCACTTAGGCACAGGTCCGTTTGTATGAAAATCGCAGCGTCCTAGCTCGTTCATGGTGCGGGCACAGAGCACAATGAGTCCCACATAGCGATCATTGAGACCGCCGACCACCATGGAGGCCACGATGACACCATCATCTTCGCTTTTTGGTTGCGGCGAGGGAACAAAAATCGGCTCACTTGGGTAGACATTATCCTCGCACCAGGTCAGACACGTTTTGCTCTCCACGTCTACCTTAATAAGCTGTTCGGAGGCATAGGTAATGAAACGCTTGACAATTATAAGTAACTCTGCTTACCGTGCCCGGATTGTGTGCATCCACATCGGAACTAATCGCATAAAAGTAGCGATATTTCTTGCCGTTATATCGTTCGTAGTAGATGCGAGGCGTCTCGCAGCCCCAATCAAAGAGCATCTCGGGTCGCACAAATATTCCATTTGATCCTCGGTATGCCTTGGCATGACTGTGCTCCAGCGTTACGAGATTAATGCTGCCCTCCTCCTCGTAACGTGTCCGCTTTGAGGCCACATCGGGTTCATCCTGCTTGCTGCTGTTGGTGGCCATGTAGGTAATGTCGGCATACTGGGAAGCAGAGTGCTTTAGACGCGTCGGCTGCGACGGCCGTGACGGCGCCAAGCCAACCAGCGACATGGACTTGACCAGTCGCCGCTTGCTTCCGCTAGCCACTTCCGCACCTGCTCCCAGTGGCAGCACAAAGCGCAAAGGACGACCACGAAAGAGGGTAGCATAGTTGGGATTCGTTTGCATGTTCACGATGGCCTCCAGGTACATACAGTTGATCATCTCGGGATTCTTGTAGCTGCAGATGTCGATAACCACATGGCCATCCTGCTCGTAGGCATTGATGATGTGCAGATAGAAGAAGGCTTCCGATTCGTAGGTCTGGACCAGTTTGCCGCTCCTACGCTCGATTAGATGGAACAATGTGGGCTTGTCCTCGTACCACTTGAGGCACGCAGAAAGATTCTGATTGTACAGCTGTGCCTTGATGTACTCCGTAAGCGACACCGACATGGGCTGCTCCACAATCACAAAATATCGCTCGGTCAGGCCGAAGGTGTGCATATAGCCGGGATGCAGTTTCCAGCGACACGGCAGTGTGGCCACGATATGTGCATCCTCGAACATTTGTTGACCATTTGGAAAACAGATGACGGTGTATGCCGGACCAGACTTGGTCATGCTGGTGCCCAGATTGTAGACTGTGCCGCTGGGCAGCACATGTGGATGCGAGGTATGATTGACTATGCCCACAAAGTCCGTGGTGCGTATGCGTCCCTCTGTGGCAAGTGTAACTGGATTTATGCTGTAAGTTCAAATAAACCTGGCATTCGCGGAAGATCAATCAAAAAATTACGTATACGCACCGGTGCATAAAAGGCGTCTCTGTTAGCGTGTAATACTGATCCCCAAAGGGATAAATCGATATCATCGAGTTATCCGTTCCACTATCTGGCCGAAAGATTGCACCAAATTTGTCGAATATCGAATGACAAGGATCGGGCACAGCTGCCGTGCCGAATTCTGTGACTACTATGCGCTGGGCTGCACGATTCTTTCGCAACGTTTCGGTGTCCACAAAGCGATTCTGATAGGTGACCCGACCGCCCTTAATGGCAAAGCGATGCAGCAATGCGGAACAATCAAAGAGATGGCCGAAACTCATGTCGCCCACCTTCCAGCTGCCGGGGCCATTGCGCAACAGGCTGCCATTCAGCCATGTGGGTATTTGCCCACTAACATGACCCTCGATGGGCTCCACAATCTCCTGCTCACACGAACGCAGCCAGACATCGGACGAACAGTTGGGATAATAGCGTCCATTTCCATCCAGCCGCGTGGCCTCTGGATCATGTTTGCTCTGGTCGTAATTCACCTGTGGAAACCGGGAACAAAAAAGTGTTGGGATTAGCGCACTATTGATTCTCGGCATCAGAACACGATTATCGTAAGCTACGGCTTAACGCGAATTAAGCGAAACCAAGCCGCGAATCTTCGCCCTTCCACATTGCACATTCCACGTCGGGTTCGTCAGTTGTTTTTGTTCCCATTGCTTGCGCGCATATCAAATGATTTTCCCCTCAAACCGAACTGACTTTGTTGAAATATTTGACAATTATTTGGATTCCTTTTTTTATAGATTTCGGTATAGTTTTCCAAAATTTTGTAGTAAATTGTTATAGATATATCTTCCATTTCAAACCAACCGCAAAGAAATCGCGCATAAAGCTCTTGAAAACACGTGCGGACATTGCTTGACAGAACGGTAAGAAAACACAACGCAATCAGGACTTGTTCGTGAAAGTCCTGCACGCTGCACTAGCAATGCGAACTGTGCTGTGCTGTGCTGTGGAAAACCGAACGACAACTGACAAGTTTGCCAAAGTGGTCGCACCTCGTCGACGTTTGTTGTTGTCATGAGGGCGGCAGACCACTGGGCGGAGGCAGCGAGGGTGGGCGACGGTGGGCAACAACAACTGACCCTACGCCAGTGCCGCGGCGGTATTCATAATTTTGATTGACAGACTCGCACGCCGTAAGTCGCAGCACATGCACACATGGGTTTCGCACTGTGTGCGTGTGTGTGTGTGTGCAAAGCAAAACAAAAACCGAGCATTTTTGCCGCTTCGGCGAAGGGAAGATATTGCCCACTGTAACTAACATTTTGCTCTAGGCGTAGCGTCGGCGTCGGCAGCAACGAAATTTAATACACTCCACCGACTGACTGACTTTGCCGTCTGACCTTGTTGCAATTGTAAGGCGCAGTTGTATGCAAATACTCTTTACAAAGACATTTTCTTTTATTTTTCCTCTCTTTTTTTGCAGAAGCCACAACAAAACGAAGTTGCACGTAATCCGATATAATGTTGAAGTAAGTGTAAGACAAGTTGAAAATTGCCTAAGCATGTGCCTAAGCATATATGTAGCTATGTTTGTATGTGTGTGCGTATATGTGCAGATTTGCGCATACGCCACGTGGGCACAACGAGAATTTAAGTGGATTTAAGTTCATGATCGAATCAATTATGGGCTAAGCTATAGAGCAAACAATTGAAATACGTTCAGGTGCATCTCAAGTAGCAGCAGGGGCTAATTTAGAGCAGATTGGGAGAGCGAATCTCAATTGATTCCAATGCAGCTGGCGTGCACATCTTGAGACATGCAGCTGCAGGAATAGTGTAAATAGATACAAGCATATATATGTTTACATATATATTTATATTTATGTACTATATTTCATACCATATATGGCAATCGCCGTTGTAGCGGAAATCATTTCCCTAACTTGACATGAGATTGTTTTGATTAATTTATATGATACATGAATATATATATGTATACATATATATATTAATATGCACTTAGTATATGCAATAGTAATGGCTTGTGTGGCCACAGTTCAATTATGCTGCACAATTTGTTTCAATTTAACGTAAGTGCTGCCACTTGGTCAGTGTTGATAAGCGAGTTTACCAGTGCTTGGCAACACTTGAGAGTGCCAGTCAGCTGTTCGCGGCTGACAACAGCCAAAAACAAACGGCGCAGAAAAGAAGCGGCAGCAGAAAGAGACAAACGAAAACATTTTAACTTACGCATTATATCTGCAGCCACAATAACGAAGAAATTAAAGTTGTCAGCGTATATGATCCATGCAAGACCCACAGATGCGTGGAGAACAGTGTTAGCTGCGATACATTCCCAACTAACGGCAATAACAACATCGAGAACTGCCTCACCCATTGCGGCTGTCCCTGCAGTATGAGCGAACGCCGTCCGCCTTCTGTTGGTGTCGGCGCTCACACCGGCGGCAGCAGCAGCAGAATTCCCCGCGGTGCGACACGTCCTCGCCAAAATGCATCGCCACGGCTCAACCACCCATTTGCGCCCGTCTTTCATGAACGCACCACGAATGAGGATGATGCCTTGCTGTCCAATACTCTATGGAAGCTGGCACGCAAGACGGGCACATTGAATTTGACAAACAAGGGCATGGCACGAGGTAAGCTCTGATTTGCCTCTGTTTATCTCTTTAGTTGCGAAACCTGTCTGTGTGTGTGTGTTTGTGTATGTAAGGTGTTGTGGTCTCGGCAGAGCGTATGAAACGCTGGAAGTCGATACTAAGAATGCAAGCGGATAGGGTAGAACAGCCGCAGCAGCCAATATGGAGCGGCGCTGTCGATAGCAGCCCCTTGGGGTTCATATACATGTTATGATTGTCATCGAAATCTCGAACTTGGCCCTGACACGCCATAGACGGTGCCGTGCAAATTATACGCTTCGCTTGGCAGCTTCAGTGCTAAAAATTTCATTTAGACATTGTTCGCGCCCCGTCAATTGCTTAGTTTGTGCCGTGCGCTTGCTGCTCTCGGAAGTGTCGCTCGACCTGCGTTACCCGCATTATCCTTCAAGATTGCGTCCTCTAGGCGAACACGCAAGCAGCTCACATCGTTTTGTATGTGTGGTCCTCATCTCCAGCAACGACGACGACGCTTCTATCAGATACGCGAATTTCAGATGGCCTCGTCGGCCGATGAGCTGGAGAGCGAAGATCCGGACGATGAACTTGAACTAGATGACCCAATACCAGCACAGACTAGCCAAGATGCCGCCGATGCTAGTAGTGATCAATTGTGCTAAGTATGAAAGCAGAACTCTTATACTCATCCTTCTGTTTTGCGTTGTTTTTTTCAGTTCCCGAACGTGTTTACGACATCAACGAGGCAGATGAAGACAGCAAAAAGGTTAACCTGGAGCAGTTGTCCATAAACGAAGAGGATGCCTGGTGGAATCAAGTGCCATTAAATAATCTGGACTTAAGTTCGAATTCCCTAACGCATATTTCGCCAAAGATAGAAAACTTGCTGACCCTCACCGTGCTGCAGTTGCATGACAATGCGTTGGTCGCGCTACCGCCTCAGATAGGCAAGCTGGAAAAACTGGTGCGATTGAATCTCAGTCACAATAAGCTGAGTGAATTGCCCAGTGAGCTATTCAGTTTGCCAGAATTGCGTCATTTAAACATCTCGCATAATGAGTTCTCCGAGCTTAATCCCGATGTTAGCAATTTACACATGCTCGAGTTTTTGGTAAGTATTCTCGTTGGTTATCTCTTATGTGCAGGTTGAGGGTTATTTGGTTCCAATAACAGTATCAGCGAACTTAAACCGTTTCTACTTAACTTACTTCTTACTTAACTTACCAACTTAACTGATCGACTAATCGCTTGCTAACACACACAACTTACACAAGGATGCTGGGAACAATCACCTTAACGGTTTGCCAGGCGGCATTGGTTTTCTGGTGCGTCTAACAGCGCTTCTTGTGCCCAATAATCACATCAAGGAACTGCCTCCCGATATAGTTTATATGCGCTGTAAGTTGGCATAGCTAACATGGCATAGTCTGAATGTGACTCTAGACTTAAACTATCTTCGCTTGCAGCCTTGCAAAAGCTGGATCTGATGAAAAACGATTTGATTGCATTGCCAGAGGACATGGGTTTACTTAGGAAGCTTGAGTGTCTGTACATTCAGCATAATGACATTCAAGAGCTGCCCAACTTCGAGGGAAATGAAACGCTGTATGAGCTGCATGCCAGTAACAACTTTATTCAGGTTTTTTATTGATCCATTGGTTTATAAATGTGTTTTCTAACTCCTATAATATCCACAGCGTATACCCATAGATCTGTGCGACAACTTGCCGCATTTGAAAATATTCGACTTGCGCGACAATAAGATTACCCAGCTGCCCGACGAAGTGTGTCTGCTGCGTAATCTTAATCGCCTGGATGTGTCCAACAACTCAATCAGCGTGCTGCCCGTTACATTGTCATCGCTGGCGCACCTGATAAGTCTGCAAATCGACGGCAATCCGATAAAAACGATCAGACGCGACATTTTGCAATGTGGCACAGCACGTATTTTACGAACTCTTCAGGACCGTGCCCAGGCAAAGGAAAGAGAAGCTGGCGGTGCAGAGGCTGCCCCTTGTAGCAGCACCAGCGCAGCTGCCGTAAATAAAATCCCCTCTGGCAATATCGATCCGTAAGTAGGGGGCTCAATGTTACCCACTCTCCCTACTTCTTAATCCACCAGGCACTGATCCTTTGCTGCAGTTGTTATCAGCAGCATGGAGTAGCACCTTGCAACAACCAGGAACAGTATATGCAGTTCCAGTGTCAATGTCAATGCCAATGTCAGCAATTCATGCAACAGCAAGAAAACTTCCGTGCCTACTACCAGCAGTTTGTTCCGCAAATGCCGAGTTCGCAGAATGCTATGACATCCAACTATGAGCAGCAGCAGCAGCAGCAGCAGCAATACGGGCATGCTGGCAACTATGCCATTTATCAGCCTTGCTACTCATATCAAACTCCCTTTATGCACAATGGTCAACAGGGTTTTATGGCTGCGCAACAACAGCAGCACCATTGCTACAATCAAGTAAATCGATGTGCCGTGCAACCACGTTGGGTGTAGCGTATCAGCGAATTGCAACCATCTTTAGTTTAATTTGTAGAGATATTGTAAAACTCCCAGGGAGGAGTACTCACACTTTATTGTTTTATATCTTCTACAGGTATAAACTTCGTCATTCACGTACGTTAGTTGTTAATCTGGAGGGCTTAACTCATGTACCGGATGAGGTCTTTGAATTGGCTAGGGCTGAAAATGTACATGTCGTGGATTTTGCTCGTAACCAGCTAAGCGCTCTGCCCAATGGGTAAGTGTATTTCCTCAAAATAATCGATGGCTTATTCAATATTTTACTTTTTTACATAAGTTTGCGACACATGGCAAATCTGGTGACAGAGCTGGTTTTGTCACATAATGCAATCGTTCAAGTCCATCCCTTTATTTCGCAATTCACTCGCATTTCATATATCAATCTATCTAACAATCTGCTCTCCGACTTGCCCACTGAGTTTGGTGTGCTAAACACACTACGCGAGCTGAATATTTCTCATAATCGGTAAATACAAATAAATACATATGTATATTTGGTTCTTTTGTTAAATATTTATTTAATTTGATAATTGCAGCCTTGAGTTCTTGCCGAAAGCTTTGTCAGAGCTGAATGGTCTCGAAATTCTGATTGCAAGTGATAACCACATCAAGAAACTGAATGTGGCCGGGCTGGAAAGTATGCCGCGCTTGAGTACGCTGGACTTGCGTAATAATGATATCGACTTCATACCTCCCATACTGGGAAATCTAACAAATATCACGTAAGCTCTTAATATTCATTCAACCATATGAAAAGTTAATTGATCTTCTTGTTACTTGCAGTCATTTGGAGCTAATCGGCAATCCATTCCGACAGCCACGTCATCAGATATTGGTTAAGGGTACGGATGCCATAATGTCGTACCTTCGAGACCGTATACCCGTTTAAAGCAATAGCCAATCCGTCTGCAGCATTCGAAATTGTTTATTTTTATCTAACTTTAGTGCATATTCGGAGCACTATTGCATTTTGTTTGTTGTGTTACTTTGACAAAAAGCATAACTAAATTAAACCAGCACCCAACCACACACACACACACACTTGACATGTGTTTGTGCATGTGTGCGTGTGTGTGTTTGGGTGCCCAGAGGCGCGTAGTACCTTGTACCAACTAACAAACCCAACACACCCAGTCCACACAAAAGTCAACTAGTCAGCAATTGGCAAGACACAAAACGCACTTTGTTAGCTGTTGGCCAAAAGAACTTGCAATAAAAATTAAACGTTAAATGAAAAAAAGCCGGCCTACTCTCTACTATCTTCATGTGTTCATCATCTAGTTATGCTCCACCACCTCGTTGCGCAATCGTTTGGCCAGAGTGCGTCGCAGTTGCAGAGCCGCATTCTCTGCATCATCGGCCGGCGGGGGCGGCATTGTTAAGTCGTTATTTTCGAGTAGTTGCTGTGCAACTTGAGCGGAACTGGGACGTGCCCCATGGGAGACTTGCGGTGTATTGCGTGCTACAGTTTCCTGCAGCTGCTTGGCCCGTGTTTGTTTCTTGATCTCGACAATCTTATCGCGTTGCTGGCGCAAATACTCTTGCCGTGAGACAACATCACTGGGATCCACTTGGTCCTCTTGCTCAAAGAACAGATTCAAGCGTTGAAACTTGTCGTTAACTAAATCGGTACTCGCGTCCTGCTCAGGTGTCAGAGCTGCCTCGGGACTCTCGAGATCGTCGGCCACAGTTTTGGCAATAAGTTGTTGCACATCTGTGTCGGTCACAGTATCGCTGCAATAACTGCATATAGTATAGATCGTTTGGTGCACTCCCGTCAGTAACAATTACCCCTGATCGGAACCGGAAGCGTTCTCGTTGTCGCCACCATCTGTTGACAGACTTTGAGCCAATTGATGTTTCTCGATAAGATCAAGAGCTTGCAACTGCAGCTCGACATTGCGTTGCGTCATCATACGTATGAAGATCTTCAAGTCATTTGCAGCCCAAATCTAAAGAGCAGACTTCAGTCTGGGCGTATTCACCCCCACCTACACTTACTTGCTGAAAGAGCACCTGATGAAATTGAAATGGATTCTCGCCTTGTCCCTGTTGCCGTCCCTCCAGGCAGGCTAGCTCGAACTGCTCCGGGGTTATATGCATCTCCTCCATAAAGCTGCCAAGCATAAAATCAACCAAATTTTTGTACTCCTCATGGATTTGTCGTATATCTGCATTTTCCTCATCAACCGGCACATTGGGATCGAATACTACAACAAGAAACAGTTACAGTATTCCCGTTTTAGCCAACTATATTTACTATGACCGTTACCCAGGGACTTCTGTTCGATGAACGTCTGTAGCGGCGCATTCCAAACAGGTCCATGCAGGAAACAGACCAATGAATCAAAAACCCATGAATCTTCAGCTGACATTTTTCTCGAATACGCAATACGTCGAATTGAACCCTTCTGAAATTCAAGCAGCTACTGGGTAAAATGTCGTCAGCTTTTGCTGTGTTTAGTCCTTGAAGTGGTTGCCATGATTACAAGCCCAGCCCATTGTAGAAACCACCACCCCGTTTTCCAAATCGAACGATTCATATGTAGATATCGTACGGTATGCAATATTATTTCTGGGAATAAAACACGCTGAGGATTTGCAATTTATGTTTTGTTTAAAAACTATTAAAAACTATGATTTAATTTACTCAATCATAATATAGAGATGTTCAAATTATATTATATATATGTTATATATATATATATATGTATGTTAGGTATCGTATGTATGTGTGTTAGGATAAGGGGGATTAGACAGCATATCATATACAATACACATGTTTATTAAAATACTATGTTTAAACTATAGTGTGTGTGTTTCTATTATTCTGCTTTTTCTTGATTTACTTTACGTTTTTCGTGTTATTGTTGCAGTTTAAATAAACAAACATAAAGCAACATGGAAGGATATAGTTTTTTAATAATTGTTTATGCAGTGTGTGTGTGTGTGCTTTGGTGTGTAAATACACACATGCACACACCCATCGCTTAGGTGTGAGGTGTGCCAGCTGCGCCAAAGGAAACCATTATACAAAACAAAATGTTCGGCTAAGACTAAAATAAATATCTCAAGACGCACACGCACATGGCAAATACGATTAACAGATAACTTTATTTGTTTTTTCTTTTTTTTTTTAATTCTTACTTTCTCTCTTTCATTGCGGATATCGTTGATGTTGTTGCTGGAGCTTTTTTTCACTACATTTGTATTAAAATGTATTTATTTTTTAATTAAAAAAAACCTTACATTGGAAAACACAAGAAGACTTTATCTGGATTGTTTTGCGTGTACATTGGTAAACCCTTTACAATCTATTTGTAATTATCATTATTAGTTTATTCGTTACTTACTGTTTGTGTGTTTCTTTATATTGGATGTCTGTGAGTGGGTTTTGTGTGTAGGTGTGTGTGTGTGTGTGACTGTGGGAGTGCGAGAATGCAAATGGTAGGGCATCATTAGGTTTTCATTATAAAATTTAAATATACTGCTTAGCTTCGAGTAAGGACAAGTTGTTACGTTTTTTATTTAAAAAAAAATTCCCATCCAAGCAATACTTCTTTGCTATTTTACAAATCGTCCTCGCCCCTTCTCAGCATCATCAACCAATATGCAGTATATTTTTATCGTTATGTGTGGCGTCGTGTATGTAATTGATTATAATCAGGGGGGATAGCTCTAAATTATATACAAGGTTTATTTAGTTTACTTTATGCGTGTAATTATTGTAGAGGACATTTTACATATGGCTAACTGTGAATGCATAAAACATGGTTTGTTGAGTTGGCAGCAGCCTCTGTTGTGTCTACCCGAAAAGCAATTGCATATTTGAAGACAAAGACAATGTATATCAACTTTCGTATTTACCTAAAATTTTTGCCATTCTGCAGTTGGCAAAACTTCTTGAAATACAATTGAACTTAAAAACTAAACTTTCTTTCATGGAATAAACAAGGTTTTAAAAACACCTTAATGACAAATTATTTACTTAACAGAAAGCTAATAACGAAAATATAAAGACAATGAAATATCAGAGAACTTTATCATTTTGGTCTGAAGGAATTATTTTTTAGATTTTCCTTATCTTAGATAAACACAACACTGAGGATATTGTAATTGCCTTTCAAGTAACCACAGCAAGAAATATTGCACACGACATTATCTGGCTGAAGAACAACAAAACAAGCCTTGCTTTTATTAGGGCTTCTCTGTGAGTTTCAATGAGCGAGCTGTGAAGCAAGGAGACTGCAACTCAAGCACCGACAAACGACTTTAAACACGGATCCTTGTTTCTCGTTTTCCACTGCTGATCTTGCTGTCTGTGGTAGTCATTGTAATTTCGTTTAGCTTCTTAGTATATATATATATATATGTATGCATATATTTATTTTGGTTTCTTTCTTATGATTTAAGCACACAGCTGCGCACACATATTTGTTGATCAAGAAGTGTTTTTTTTTTTTTTTTTGTTTGTGTGCACATAATATACCCTATAAGTTATATTCATTTCTCATATTTATAATGTATATATATATATATGTAAGTATATATATGTATACACATATATGGATACATTTAGATATACATATATATCTATATATATGTAGGCATATATATAAATATATATATTGTTTTTGTTTTTTTTTTTTTTTAATTTAGTAAAGTAAGATTTTAAAATTTCTTGTTTTACTTTGAAGTTTTTTGTTTTCGTTAAATTAAATGTTTTTATGCTAAAATTTAATTTTATGATCTTTGCTTGTTTTCCTTACATCATTGCTACAAGCAAGTGCTACCATAGCTGGTTATATGCTCCTCTTCCAGCGACCCAACCTCAATACGGGTCTATTGTTCTTTTTCTTGTTCGATCTTACATCGTACTGCAATCTGCTGTGTTTATTCTTATCATTAGTTTCTGATGTTGTCGCTGCTGCTGCTGGCGCTGCTCTCTTGTTGCACCCACCGATAAACCCTTACATTCGCTTATGTGAATTTGTGTGGGAGGGGTGTGTGTGTGAGTGTGTGTGTGTTAGGTGTTCGTGTATGTACTATTTTATAATTGATGCCGCTGTGCTTTACGTCCCCTACTATACAATACGCGCGCGTTTTTGTGCTTGGGGGCCATCTGAGTCCTCGTCCTCCTCATAATCATCCTCACCAGAGTCACTTTCATAGTCCACCAGTCCCTACAATAAGACAACAATAAATTTTATCAGGAAATAGGTAAGCAAATTAATTGGGACATACCTTTTTGGTCGTCTTGTCAGCGTCGATGTCTGTCGGCAATTCGCTGCAATGCGCTAATTTATCTTCGTCTATTTTAAGCTGCGCGTCGCAGGCGTCTATGGCGGGTGACTGTGTCTGCGGCTCCTCATCGTCGGCTCTGTTGGCTACCTGGCTGGCTGGCGTTAGGTTGGGCGTACTAGCTGCTGCCGTAACCGAAGCGGCCATAGCTGTTGCAATCGTTGTTAGAAATTGAGACGCTGCCACTGCAGCCACTGTCGCCGAGTCGCACAGCGAAGCAGGCGACGAAGTCGGTGAAGATGACGACGTGGACGCTTCTAATGACGATGTTGATGACGCTGATGATGATGATGATGACGACGATGACAATGATAAGGAAGATGCACTATGAGTGGCCGACAGCATCAAATCCTGATTCTGAGGCACCACAGCGCTCAACTGTTGTTGAAGCTCAGCAATCTCTGACTGAGGCTGTTGTTGGCTTTCTAGCTGCGCCGCAGCGGCCGCATTCGATGTGGAAGCCACGGCAGCAGCAGCAGCTGCCGCTACAAGTGTGCTGTTTAGGGACAATGTTTGTTGTTGCTGGAATGAGTGCTGTTGTTGCAGGGCAATATTAGCAGCTGCAGCTAGCTGCACTGCGGCCTGGGTCTGCTCATCAACGCTGTTTGCCACTTCGGGGCTGCTGCTGCCACTGGCTGCTGGCGCTGATACTGAAGTGGCAGTTGCAGTCGATGTGGGATTTAGGCTTCCCAGTAAACCGCCGCCATGCGGCGAAGTGCTGTGCGGAGGCGAGGATTTTTGCGACTGATTTTGCGTTTGCGGGCTATTCTTTTCGCTGACGGCTGAAAATGGTGTAGATAAATCATAATAAATATCGATGCATGGCACTTAAAATTAAATATAAGAATACATACTTTTCATGACATTGTTGTAGCTATCAATTTCCTCGGTAAAGTCGTCTTCTTCATTAAACCACATCTCCTCTTCTTCTTCCATTTGCCGCTGGTCACGACGAAAACGTCCGCCACTGCGTATGATGGGCAAAGTTCTAATATACAGAGGGGCAGAGAATCAAATTGGCAAGCGTTATTTAGTTAATAAGCATATCAAATATTTACCCATCAGTGCGATTTTCCATCTTGTCGCGATCCTTAAGCCGATCCTGATATTGGTCATAACGATTCTTAAGATATTTAAACGTTTGAACATATTCGATTTCATCAAATATCTTGCTGAAGTTTTCCACAAAATA
The DNA here is from genome assembly GCA_018904095.1 of Zaprionus ghesquierei. NCBI lineage: Eukaryota > Metazoa > Arthropoda > Insecta > Diptera > Drosophilidae > Zaprionus > Zaprionus ghesquierei. The sequence goes on along the minus strand of JAEIGP010000103.1, from coordinate 419,308 downwards.
TACGCACAACGTGCGTATATCCTCAAGTTTTATAAACTCGAATAACTCTAGTATGGCCGACTCCAGTAGATTATAGCGACCATTGTTTCGAATAAAGGCATCCACAACGGGTGCAAAAAGATTGCATTTGACAATGTGTCTACCGAAAAGATTTTAACAAATACATGCGTAAATATTTAAATCACACACCAAAACAAAACGCAACTAATATCACGAATAATACTCACCTGTTGTAGAACTCGTCTTTTAATGCAATTATTTTGCGCAACAGTCGCAGGGCGCCTAGTACAAGGAACGTGTGTGAGCTCTTCATCAGCACCAGAATTCGTTTGAGGAGATCTTTTTGCAACAGAAAATTCTTTATATGATAGCTATGATGTTCAACGCAAAATGATAAAATGTCAAGCACAATTCCAAGCAACTGTGCCGTCTGGTAATCCTCGTTCTGAGGGCGATCACCCATTGTGTTGAGCATCAACGGAGCTATAAGAAACATTCCAATTTGTAATGTCTTAAATATTAAATTAAACAAAGGTTATTTACCAACTAGTGTTTGGACGCTGTACTTATAAAAGAAATTAAGAAAGTCGCCCTTCTCAGTCAACATGTTTTCAGGCTCCAACAAGATCTTAATAATACCCATCAACTGAACCGCAATGCCTAGCTCCGGTTCCGAGTCATTTAACATTTGTTCAATGGCAATGTTTAACAACATTCGCTCCTATTGAAAATAAAGCTCATTAATTAATCATTTAATCTTAAACTTATTTAAAAAAAAAACTTACGCCTTCAGGCCGACTGGCCTGGTTCAGTGTGTAGTTTCGGACCACAAGCGGGGAGAACTCCACAATGGCCGTGAGAATGTCGATGGACGCCGACTTGGTTTTGTTGTCGTTCATAACTAACGTCAGCTCAAGGGCCTGCAAAATGCCCAAGCAGGTGAGCGTTTTGTAGAAAGAGTCCTTACCCTGTGGCTGCAGATTCTGCGCAAAGTTACAAAACTCCTTTAAGAACAGAACTAGATCACGACGCTTTACATCGCTAGTTGTTGGATCCGTAAGCAGCGAGAATAAATCGACCAGAAAACGTTCATCTTCTTGAATGAGCGTAACAATCTCAACTTTGTTGAAGAAAATAAAACTCGATAACGTGTTTAGCATATTATCTTCGACAAATACCGACGGCGTGGGCAGTATAATGTCCTGAATGTACTGAACACGAAACGTTTGATGAATTTTAGCCAAGAGATCTTGATTCTTGATGGGAACGGCTTCGCGAAACTTGGCCCACTGTTTAAGATACTGTCGATGTTTTTTTGGCTGAGCCACGCTAGGATCATACTCCAGGCAACCAACGACATCAAAGATAGTGTCATCGGCAAACATAATCTCGAAAAGTGCATTCTTGTTTAGCAAGAAAATATTTTTGAATATCTCGAAGAGATGATGCAGCCCCTCGGTGCTGTCGAGATCCTCGCAAACACGAAACAGATTTAAAAGCTTCTTGATGTAGTTCTCTGATTCCAAAGCCATGGAAAGCTTTTCCTTGCGTAATGGCGTGGAAAGGCAACTTTGTATTGTCTCAGATATGTCCTCAAGTCGTGATAGCTCACAAGGCGGCAGTTCAATTGGTGGAGCCGTATCGGACATATCCTCGAAACGCTCATCCTCTGACTCCTCGACAATGTCCTGTGTGATTTCCACAGATGGATCTTTGCCTTGCACCTAAAGTAGTATGGTTTGATAATACTCACTTAATTAAAATTATTTTCTAGCCATACTAACCTGACAAATTTTTTCCCATATTTCATCACAACCAGCCTTTTCCTGAAAACTCAGAGCCAGATCAAAATTATCGCCCTCTGACCAGACAATCAGAGTATCCTGCTGCTTCTGGTAGGCAGTGTCAGGCTGAATTTTACTTTCCAAGAGTAAGGAACCATCTGATTCGGCGCGCACCAACAGTGATGTTCCCTTTAGACGTTCCACATACGTGGAAGAGACATGTCCTGTGCCACGATCGTCCCATTGGCGCTCTGCATTTAGTGCATAGAGTTTAACACGTCGGCGGGTGTCAGTCGTCATGGTTTGGCTTTAAGTTCTAATGTCCACTTCTTGATGGTGAAAGAGTTGTTTCGCAATGCGTTTAAGATTAAACGTCCTTTAGTTTGTGCTACTTATTATTGTGGTTGTGGCTTGTAGCCGCGCTTGGGCTAGTCAACTAGACTAATTACAAATAAATTAGGATATTGAATTTGAAATTCAAAGCATTCGACTATTCTTTACGATTGACTTGCATATCCATGTTATGTAGTTATGCTGCAATTTGTGGTCCGCGCACGGCAAAACTGCAACAAAAAAAAATAAACAAAAATTATATTAAAAATAGATCAATGTTTAAAAATATGAATTTGATTTTAATTTCTCTGTAAATATCTTAATTTATCAATTCTTGAATTTTTCTTTAGTGCAAATATTATTTACAACAACTTGCTAAATTGCAAACCTCACGCAATAAGCATTCGGTGTACTTTCCTTTTCTATTTTTTTTTATGAAGTTCGCATTTATAGATACTTCTTAAGCATGTTTTGCAACACTAGCTAACATGCATCATTGTGAACGCGTGCATTTACTCAAACCGAAATTGTACGAAAACAGAGATAGCAACGATAACGATAAATCTATATCAAAACAAAACCTGCAAATAGCATACAGTATGAATGAAAATGTGAAAGCTACGATTAATGTTTGTACAATTGTACATACATGTCACACACATACGTCAGAAATTCGTACTACGAATATACAAATAAACATGTATTTATATGGCAGCAAACAACCCACAAAGAGAAAGACGAAAATCTGCAGACTGTTTACAAACATCAAAGAGAAAAAAGAAAATATCAAACACTTCAAATATCTCCAAAACTTACTATCGTTCGATTATATTTATGTGTGTGTGTGTGCGTGTGTGTGTGTGTGAGAGCGATTTTTCGATTTCTGATATACAGATGTATCCACTACACACATTGCAAACTATAAACGCGCTTTCGCCGCAGCGACCCACAGCGACGGCGAGTGCAAACACGCGCGCGACAAAAACAAACAGTGAGTGGCCAGAACTAAATTGAGAGAGCGACGAGAGTGGTGAGCAAGAGTGTGTACATGTGTGTGTGTGTCTGTATACATGTCTGTGGAAGTGGGTGGCGGCCGGCAAGAGGGGGCAATTCTTTTTGACTAGATTAGATTAAAACACACACATACAAATACAAATGACTGTTGCTACAACGTATGCCGTACGCACAAGGCGACAAAAATCAATGAGTGAGCAAGTGTAAAAAAAGTGTGTAAACAGACCAGATATTTCGCTCATAGCAATAGCGTAAAGAGACAAGGTCTACGTCATCGATAAAGGAAGCGCGAGAGTTGCCTAACCTTTGGCCGGCCAGTTTCCCGATTACGTTAATAAGCAAATTCGCAGCGGCATCAAGGCTGAGCTTTAAATGCGTGTTGGGCTTTTTAACACACTGTGATTTGTGCATTTGCGTCATATGTATTAATTTATATATCAATTCTCGAATCATTACAAAAAATAACAGTTTAGCTTTAATAAAGATACATGTACGTGTATATGTGTGTTTTCGTTTGTGTTGAAATGTGCATAACACTTGATTGCACACTTACATTTAAACCAAGGCACCTGTCGTAGACCCCGTTGATAAGGTGCTCTGAGTAGGCATTACATACTGCCTCAGAGAGAGCCTCTCGCGAAGGTGTATCAAAACAAACAGAAAATTAAAAACAAATGCTTTTACGCAACCAACGCAAATTGTCTTTGGACTCAATGAAAGGGTTAAAAATAAATACCTTGATCTATAGGCATAAATAAACACGACAACACGCTACACACACATGCACCCACAGTCTATATTTATATACTATATTGAACTGAAATGCAGTTTAATCTCTAGGATAATCTCACCATTACCTCTGACGACATTATATTCACGCTACCTGCTCATATCATGAATAGCAAAACGCTTTTGTCGCTCAGCAACAGAGGTGAAGAATGAAAGAAAAACATTAAACCGCATAATTAAATGGGGGCGGGAGCGGGCGCTGTCAAAACTATATTTGTTGCTGTCAAAACTAAAAAAAAAAGCAAATAAAACCAAATAAAAATATCGACATTGCCAGCAAGTGACACAATAAAACGAGGCGAGGCTGGAGGCGCGCACTGCAGTTGTATGTGTGTGAGCGTAATGCGTGCGCGCAATCGAAACAGGAAAAGAAGTAAAAAGGAAAGTCGAAGTATACAGGACAATGACAATACCCCAGCCAGCTACGAATCGACTGCAGTATGTGTCTTTCGCATGTTTGCGTAAGTGTGAGTGAGTGTGATGGATCTCACACAATGAATGACCAACAAAAGCTGCAAGGAACCGAACCGAGTCGTATCTCGTTTGGATACAGAATACGCGCGCATATGCATACACATTCGTACTTGCATATATGGATATATGTACGCGTATACATTGTATCTGTGAGTTCCAACGGATATGTAAACATCCAATTTGGAATGCTCGAAATATCAAAAATTGCTCAGGTTTTTTTTTATGTGTATCCCAAGTTTTTTCTTTTAAATAAAGGTGAAATTACGGAAAAATCGCATTGACATTCAAATTTCCCAAACCAAATCTGCGAAATACACATACACACAGACGCAACGTCTAGTGAGTACATCGCTTTTGGCCGTTTCTTTTTCTTTCATTCAATAAAATTATTGCGAATGACAACCACAAAACAGAATTGCAAAAATTGCAGCGTATAACAGCAAAGAGCATGCTAAAGAAAAATGCCGTCTACGCTCGCAATTTTCACACACGCACACACACACAAAGTCAAAACACAGCGTCTCCCTCAATTTAAGTGACGCATATGATGTTTTAAAGATCTTGTTTTGTTTTGTATTGAAAAAACTATATTTTCTGCGTAGTTTTTAATAACTATAAATGTTTTCAATTTAATTAAACGCACACGAGACATATAAAAACATTGAGTACACACCACGAAACCACAGAGAATCGTCACGTACATACACACTGAAACAAAAGTAAGCGAGCGCAAAATCCACCACATGTAACAGCGGCAAGGTTTAAATTCAACACACTACAAAATAGAAGAACCAAAACTCAACACGACGAACGTTTGTTGCATAAAGTACAAGTAGAAGTCCATAAATAAAAATATTTTGACCAATAATATTTATTGATAACACAGACACAGAAATTTTAAAATCAAAATATAGCATACAATAAACCAGTTTAGCCCGTGGATTAAATGTACATCAGAATCAAATGTAATTACACGCTAAATACACATGCACACCTTAACGAACACACACACAAACACTTACGCGCAGACAATACAGAAGCCGCAATAGGGCAAGAGCGGTGTAAGAGAGAGCGCGAGGGGTAATATTGAATCTTGTACCAAAAAATGTATGCACTCACGTTGCAATTCCTAGTTTTTGCTGTTGTATGCGCCTTTTCACATTAGCTTACAGTATGTACGATTTGCGTTTACGCATATTTACTGTTTTCAACACCTTATTAATAAAATAGTTTCGCTTTTGCTTTTATTTTTACAATTTTTCGCGGAATGGACGCTGTTCCAACCGAGACGACGACGATTGTGTGCTTGCTGACGCCATATTGTTTTTCTGTATACATCGATACATCCATCGATTAAAAAAATCTATCGATGTAAAAATGTAAACAAAAGTATGACCAATTGTAGAATCAGTGCTGGTCAATGCTCTTTCCTATTGAGAAGAATTTTTGCAATATTTACACAAATCTTTACATCTCAACATGGAGCCAAGGACACATAAATACTTTAGCATTCCTGCCAAGTATAACGGATGCCGCTTCGAGGACTTAGAGCTTATCATTCAGAAATATGGCAATGATGTTGTCCGCATGCAATTATTAAATCGCATGCACAGTAAGCAATGTCGAAAGCAGCTAAAACGATTTCTTCTGCTTGTCGGCTTAGCTATCGTTTACTTTTATGGCTTTGCAAGAACTTTTAGCGAGGGTTCTGTCAGCATTCTACAGGCTCCGATTCTGTATCCTGGCCTATTATGCTTAGCCCTTGCATTTTATATTCTGCGAACTACTCTCGATTTAGTGCACTCGGAAAGGGTCTTTTATAGTTGGGACATGGCTTTGCAAACGGAAACCATACGGACTTTTGGGATCACATCCGTGTTCTGTGTACAAAGCGGCCATTTGCATGACATAGTCCTCAATGAAGTTATAGAGAATGTAAGTCTTGAAAGTGTGGTTTAATTGTATTTTATAAAAATTTTTTATTTTCAGCTAGATGTAAAGTACATGCTAATACTACGCACCAAAGGAACCATGTTTAAACGGCGGCCTATAATTCCGATATTTAATGTAAGTTATAAATAGTAGCAATGGAATAAGTGGTTAAAAAAATTAATTTTGCATTTCCAGAGTTTGTCTCCCTCCTTTGAGTGTTTAAAGTATATTCAGCAGATTTTACATGACTATTGGTTAAATAATAAGGGGACATGACTAGAGGTCAGTCTGACTGACTAAATCATACAGCTCCATCATTTTGTCCAACTGAAAGTATTAAAAATTTGTTTCAAATCATATATCACAATTGTAAATAAATGCGCATATAGAACATAATATTTGTGTGTATGTTTTACCTGTAACATAGGTACGTATTCTTTTTCTGGGCTGCTTTGAAGTGGAATTTTAGGTATTTTTAGTTCAACATTGATTCTATTAAATTCACTGCGTATCTGCAAGAATTTATAGAGAAATATAAAAATGTCGAATCCAATAGCAATAAATTCCTACCAAATTTTTTAGGTCCGTTGTGTACGCATGTTTTGCCATTTTTTGGTAAATTTCCAAATACGTATTCTTGATAAAGATAAATTCTTCATGTGCTTTTCGCTGTCTATGCATTTGTTGTATGGTTAACTCTACAGAAAGAAATTAAACCTTATAATTATCCTCTTTTATGTTATTTTTAATTAATATTTACTTTCCATGGCGTTGTTTGGCGTCTCCATTTTCGAATGTGTATAGTGTTGGCTGACGATAAAATGTAATTTTTCACAACACTGTATCGTCAGCTGACGTCATTTGCCTATGCAAATAAACAAGGCTGTTTTTTGTTTATGTGCCAAAGTGAAGTGAAAACATCTTAAATGATTCTGTAAAGCAGTTACAGCCGGACTACCATAGTCCTTAGACGTCTACATACCTCACACTCAAAGGCAAATAATGCAAAAAAGTTGTCGTTGCTTATAAATGAAAAGCAGAAAAACAATAACAATAGTACGTAGAGTGATTGGACTCTAAAAATATACATATGTGTACATATATAGACGGGTGTGGCTGCCACATGGTCATTACCTCGAAATATGCATATTTCATTTAATCAAAATTTATATTTTAGGTATTTGGATTTCAATTTCAATTTTTCAACGGCACACAACTGTGGCTTCGCTATGAATCGTTCGGAATCCATACCCATTCGACGTGATCGCTCCTTTGACAGCGTACTAAACCGGCTACTCAGAATGCGTTCCCAAAATCATGAGAGTTTTCGCGCTGCGATGTACAACTTTTTAATCGCAGCCGGCATAGCTGCATTTGTAGCTGTCTGCTTTATCCTGGGACCCTTTGTGCGTCCACTGCTTTGGGCCTTTCTCATGGGTGCAGTACTATTTCCGTTCAAGCGGAGGCTGGCCGAGCTGCTGAACAACTGGTTTCAGCGTCTAGAGGAACGTGATTCAAATGTTCTTGTCTCAATCTGTCTGGCTCCTTTGGAGGCCACAGAGTACTGTGGGTGTTTGCTCATCAATTGGTTGTGCCAACACTGGCAACTGCTGCTGTCTGGCTGTGGTGTGGCCATCTGCGTTAAACTGCTTGTGTTGTATGCGCCAAAAGGCTTTCTGCTTCTTCTCTGGAACTGGCTGACTTTTTCGCATGGCCTGTTCGTACGCATCATCGGTTTCCTTAACATATATTTGGTAGGTTCATAAGCAATTTACGATTTTCAAATAATTTTTATCTGTTTTCTTTCCAGCTGATAGCGCTGATTATACTTTACCTGTCATCTGTACACTTTTTCTGGAGCCCGGAGAAGAGCGCTCATTTCGTTGTCGCTGGCCAATCAATGTGGATTGCCATTGCCGGTTATCTATGCAGTTTTCTAGGCGCCCTGCAGGTGCCCGTGTTTCTATTGATTATGGGTTATGTTGTGGTTTCTACGGCATATCATCTACAAGTCAGCGAGGATAACGAATCTGTCAGCTTTGTGGATCGTCTGCACAAGCTGTTCGATAAAAAGGATTTTGAGCGATCCTTAAGCAACATAAGCATTTGTCGTAGAGCTGGTGGAGAAGCAACAATACAATCGGACGTCGAAGACATCTCGTTGAGCGATACAATAGACTCTACCGAAACATTAGATGTAAAGCAAACGGAAGAGGCTGAAGGTCATCAGAGCGATACTTACTTCAAGTTGCTGTTTTACGCATGTCTTGGTACATTTCTGTATCGCAATATCTGGATGTTTATACTGGCAGCTGTGCCTATATGTCTGCATCTACTTTACACCCTTGGCAACTTCACTGGCATCACGCAGTTTGTGTACAGCAAGATCAACGATGCCTATCATGCTTTGAGGGTAAGTTTGACTTGTGGTTAAGATATTCTATTGCTCATCCAGTTTGTTTTCATATGTCGCAGGCTTGGGCACTGGAACATCATTCCGCTGTACTGCCACTGTGCCTGCCCGGAGTGCTGGAGCTGAACTACAAGATTAATTGCATTGTGCGAGATTCGCTTAAGTCATCTATCGAATCTGTGACCTCCATCCTAATGATAATACTCATGTTGCTCATTATCATATTTCTGAGTGTTTTCTTCTGTGTAAACATCTATTCAGAGACAATTGAAGTCGCTTACCTAGGCAAAGATCTAATTAACAAGACAATCACTGATCGTCCTGAGCTAATTGATATTTTGCCCGCCAATATACAAGCGTCCATTGATGATGCGCTCGACAATGCGCACCATTATGGTCGTCGTAAAATCGAGACATACATTGATGATTGGCTAGCGGAGGCAGACAAGGTGCATGCCACTAAGCTGAAGGAACAAATTCTCGATGTCTGGGATCGTCTCATACAGTATTGGATTGATTTCAATAAAGCGGGAACGTCGTATGGTCCCCGGGTGCCCACAGATGCTTTGAAGAGCACTTTTGGCGAGATTGTTGACAATCCAGGTAAGTCTTTGCACTGGTTATGCCTGTAGTTCCTGCTCCCTATTTCAGTTGTCCAAGTTATAATGTTATGAGTTATTTATATAGATTGAGTTTAACGTGGTACGCTTGAATCGCCTCTGTTCGTTTTGTAATCCTCATCCTGTAGTCCTTCTGTATGCGTCGAATCAAATAACTCATTACATGTTGCATCTGCTAACACAAGATTATTTATTTTAACCAAAGGACATTTTAAAGAGCTAGTTTTAGTGGCAAAACAGGGTATCATCGGCTGGGCGCAGAGCAACACGCAAACCATTCTAGAAGTGGCCGAATCTCTTTGGCACATTATACGTACGAATCTCTCGATGATCATGGGTGTCGCAGGCGAAATTCTTTCACTGTTATTGTCCGGAGGACAGGCGTGCATCGAATTCATTCTGGACATGGTAAGAACTTAAATATAGATAAAAACATTGAGATTAATCTAAAATCTTTGTAGATCGTTTTCTTCACTGCGCTGTTTTATTTGCTATCCAGCAGCCAGGAGAAATATGCTCCGCTGCAGATAACCAAACACATGGGCTACTCTGCGTCGGGCAACAAGATCGCCGATGCTTTGGAGAACTCAATTACGGTTGTGCTCGTGTCAATGTTTAAGTGTGCCACATTTACGGGACTCTTCACTTGGCTTGTGCACACCGTTTTTGGAGCGCGCATTGTATTCCTGCCCTCAGCCTTAGCTGCCATGCTGGCGGCAGCTCCGTTCCTAGGCAGTTACTGGTGTGCAGTTCCGGCGTTTCTGGAACTTTGGCTGGCGCAGGATCGCTTCTATGCCGGCGTTATACTATTTCTGCTGCAGTTCTTTGTGCCCTCGTCATTTGAGACGGCAATCTATGCTGATCTTAAGGGGTAATTACCAACTGTAAACTGCAGGTTAGGCAACGAACTAATCCTTTGCATTGACAGCGGCGGACATCCTTATCTCAATGGTCTGGCCATTGCGGGTGGCATGTACTGGATCGGCTGGCAAGGTGCCATCTTTGGGCCACTCATGTTGTGCTTCTTCATTGGCATTTTCGAGGTGGCCACCTTGGCCATGCGCACCAATCAGCAGGATCCTAGGTATGTTTGGAGCTAGTTGCTGATTTTTTTTTCATTTTGCATGCAAGTTTTGAATTTCTCATTAAATATCTGCGGCAAAAGGATATGAGTAAGTTCATTTTTTGGTTTTCCTGAATTCCTTTTTCATTTGTTGCTAGTATTACGCAGCTGCAGTTTGTTGAGTGTAACGTAATTAAGATTCTAAGCGAAACCTCTGACTGTCTTGCAGACGCAGTTCTGACGAGGAAACGCGCACTACGTGAGTCGCCCGCATGACGTTGAAGGAATCTAACTTCGTACCTCGAATTTCTATTCTATAGTGAAAGCGCAATCTAATAATTTATTGGCCAATCTGATGATCAGAGATTCAATGAATTGAACTTACAATGCTAACGCTAACCTACCCAGTTTCCAATTTAACATTTTGATCTGCCATATTTTTATTATATTTTATACTTAATTAAAGAGTATGCAGAATATTTGATTCCGTCTAGAAAGTATTGAATCGAACTAACTAATTTGTAAGATTTTAGAACGTTGTAAGCATAGAACTCAACTAACTAACTCAACTCAAAAGCTTCTGTATTTTATTTATTATATCTGTTTTCAAAACAAATGAAACTGGGACCAACATTTTTAGATGGCCATTAAGAAATATGTATCTCTTTGGGTATATTTCGAGCTTAAAACTATCAGAGACCGCATTCTAGTTATAAAATGTTTCACATACCTCTCACTTATAATGTACATGTACAAATATAGTTTTTGCTTATGGCTTGGATCCACAACTGTAAACCGGTTCCAATGCAAGTTTGTACCTTTATTTATGCTCGCTAATCATGTGATTTGTTTAAGCTTAAGCTGAAAATGTTGCGAATAAATGTCATTACATTACTAGTACTAACAAACAATTGTCCCCTACGCCATTTGAGCCTTGCTAATTGGACAGTTCTACTTTCAGCCCACAACTACATACTTTGCATGAAGAAAATAAGAATGTCAACCTGAATAAGGTCGACAACGAAGAAGTCTTCAGAAATACGCCGGCTATTTTGTCTCAGTCGACGCCCAAATGGAGTAGAAATCGTGTGGGAAAACCTGTTGAGCTGAAAATCATAACGACGATGCTGCAGCCGGTGCCCGTTGTAAAGAAAACCAGTTGAATTCTTTTCTTGGTTTTTTATTGTTTACAAAAATAACGGTACAAAATACATAAATGTTGTTCTACCTCAGTTTGTATACTGATTCTTGAAAGTAAACTCCGGATGCCTTTCGACACTGTAAAAAAAAACAAATTATTAAACATAAGAATTGAAACCGGTTTTGGTTTTTTTCACTGTTCTTTTCTTACCCGTGGAAAAATGCAAAGTCACAGACGCGTATGTTTTTATCTAGGGCAGACAGTTTGGCCACCTCTTCGGAGGTCAATTGGAAATCAAAAATATCCAAGTTTTGCTTTAAACGCTGAGGATTGGTGCTCTTCGGTATGGCGACAACGCCCGTGTCAACAATCCATCGAAGCAACACCTGCGCTGGGGTCTTTCCGTGCTTGGCTGCAATCTCTTTAACCTCAGGAATTTCAATCAGATCCGGCAAATCACGTACGATGCCAGCGCCAGCATTGAAATTGGCAATTCCTCTGGAGCCCAATGGGGAATATGCTGTAACGACCACGTTCTCTGCCTGACAGAAGTCGACCAGGTCACGTTGCTGCAGGTACACATGGTGTTCGATCTGATTGTTAGCCGGGCGTATTTTGCAGTTCTTTAGCAAGCGGGCCACTTGCTCCTTGCTGAAGTTAGAAATGCCAATTGATTTGGCCAAGCCTTTCTCCACCAGCTTCTCCATCTCCGCCCAGGTGGCGGCATGATTGGTCGACTTGTCGACCTCCATAAGTCCCTCGGCGTCAAGCTTAAAGCTGCCGTCCTCGTTGATAACCAGAGTGAAGGGTGTGTGAATGAGGTACATATCCACATAGTCCAGTTGCAAATCGGCCAGCGATTTCTTAATAGTTGGCTCAACCTCATGTGGCCGATTGGCTGCAAGAAGGAATACACACATATTATTCCCTTTAACTCTAAATTAGAGTATGCTCCATTCTCCTACCAATAGGTGGCAGTTTGGTCACAATGTAAAGTTCCTCTCGCTTCACTTTGCCAGCGTCTAGCCAACGCTTGAGGACACGCCCAATCGCTGCCTCATTGCCATAGACTGGCGCCGTGTCGATGTGCCTGTACCCCGCCTCCAGGGCTGCTTCTATTGCGGTTTCGATTTCCTCATCAGACGCCTGTATTGTAATTACATATGAGATTGCGGTTATTGATATCAATATATTAGTATTCTATCTATTCATCTATCTTAAGACAATGCAGCCACTTGTTTTAAACTTAATCAAATGATGTTTGTATTTAGAGAGAAAGTCCCCCCATTGTACTTGGTCCATATGCAAGTTCGTTTGTTTACAGTCAACAAGAACCGGTCTCAGTCTCTCGGTTAAGTGTATACTTCATGACGTGACAAAAATTATCTTTTGAAATTAGAAAAAAACGTACTTAAGTCATTTGATCAATATACTCGGGTCTTAAGCACAAGGCATAATTATGTATGTATAGTATATACACTTTTATATAGTATGCACACGCGCCCAGCATATCAGACCACACATACCAACAAACAAAGGTTCTTAGAAGTATATTTATAAATGATAACTTTAAAACACTCATAAATTACAATACGGAATAATATGGATTATTCTTACCTGCCAAGTTCCAATACCAATGATTGGTATTTTCTCGCCATTGTTAAGTGTCAAGAACTTTGCACTAGCCATTTTTAATTTAGCAAATGTATTTATTGATGGAAACTACTTGTTGAATTCTGATTTCGGATAAAGCAAAAACACAACCGGTCGTGTTGGAATCTTTGATGAAATTGAACATGTAGCTTAACCGGCAAGAACGAAAGCTTTGGAAGCTTCTCCAAAGTCTACAGTGGGTCAAAATGTCACTTATTGGTTTAACTTAAAGAATTTAAAATGTAATTAATTTATTATTTTCGCTTGTGAAAAATAATTTAGTCAATGTTACAAGAAATTCTAGTTTTTTTTATTTTCATTTGATGTTATTGTATTTTTTATTAGGTGATTATTTTTATTAAGGTGAACGCAAAAATGAGCAAATTTTAAAATGCTTTGTTCAGTGTTGGTAAATTTAAAGCATATCGATAAAGGCTACAGATATATTATCGATATTTGTACCGGGACTCCAAACGGTTCGCCGCACATCAGTTGTAAGTTCTTTATTTACCTTTAATAGGGACCTAATCAGTTTTTGTGAATAAACGTGAATGCAACAATAATACTAGTAAAAGCGCATTCTTTTGCTTTGTAATTTAAAAGCTAATTTACAAATTGTATAAGGGCAAAGCAACAGGTAGTTCGAGAGCACTGCACGTGTTTTAAACGTGAGAGCGTTTGCTCTGTGTGTCTCTTTCGCACACTCTCTTTGTATATGTTGGAACGCCGCGTGTTGCCTAGAAATAGTTGTTGCTCAATTAAATAAATAAAAATATTAAATAGACGTGTAACATGCTACGCAAGGTGCCGTTGATTGTCATATTGGGCTCGACGGGTACGGGAAAGACGAAATTATCGCTGGAACTTGCCGAACGATTTGGCGGCGAAATTATCAGCGCCGATTCCATGCAAGTGTACACAAACTTGGACATTGCTACGGCCAAGGCAACCAGGGAAGAGCAGTCCCGTGCCAAGCACCATCTGTTAGATGTTGCAACACCTGCGGAACCTTATACAGTAACACATTTTCGCAATGCGGCGCTTCCCATCGTCGAGCAGTTGCTGGCCAAGTCAAAGCCACCGATTGTGGTTGGTGGCACCAATTACTACATTGAATCTCTGTTGTGGGATATACTAGTCAACACAAAGGATGAACAGATATCGTCGGAGGTTGAACGTCCCTTGACTGCTGAACAAATGGCAGCCATGTCAACAGCTGAGCTGCATAAACATTTGGAGAGCATCGATGCCAGCAGCGCAAATCGCATTCATCCCAACAATCGTCGCAAAATCGAACGTGCCATTGAGGTGTACCAAAGTACCGGGCAAACTTTGACCGCAACACTGCTGAAGCAGCGTCAGCAACCCGGTGGCAATCGTCTGGGAGGTCCGCTGCGCTACCCACATACGATTCTTCTTTGGTTGCGTTGTCAACAGAATGTACTCAACGAGCGCTTGGATAATCGAGTGGACGGCATGCTGCAACAGGGTCTGCTGCGAGAGCTGCGTCAGTTTCACAATATATACTCAGATGTCACGTCGCAGGCATACACCAAGGGTGTGCTGCAGACCATTGGCTACAAAGAGTTTGTGCCATACCTAATGAAATATGACGACAAACAAGATGCAAGCTTGGATGCATTTTTGAGTGCCCATCAGTATCAGCTGCCTACGAAGGAGCAATTGGACGAACTGGCAACGCAAACCGAAGGCGGTAATCTGTGCGAAGCCCTTGCACTGCTAAGCAGCTGTTGCGAAGAACTGAAGCTAGTGACGCGTCGCTACTCAAAGAAACAGTTGAAATGGATTAACAATCGTTTTTTGGCAAGCAAAGATCGTCAGGTGCCGGACCTCTTTGAACTGGACACGAGCAATGTCAGTGCCTGGCACGATGCAGTATTCAAACGCGCCGAGTGCATCATAGATAGCTATCGCAATGGGCAAAGCTGCGAGATTGAGCCAATGGCCCAGCGTGTGCATCCTGGTGCAGATCTCAATGAGGAGACAAGCAACTTCTGTGGCACATGTGAGCGACACTTTATTGGCGAATACCAATGGCAATTGCATCTCAAATCAAACAAACACAAGCGTCGCCGTGAATCGCAGCGACGCAAACAGCGAGAGGCCGAGACGGATCAGTGCCAGACCCCAGCAACGACTACGACAACGGCTGTAGCAACAGAGACAGAGTCGTCTGATAAGGCGCTGTAAAGGCGCGACACCCCTAGACAAACCCGAGTAATAAATACATTTTTATTTACGTACAACAACCTGAGTAGATGATTTGTTTTTGTTATTGTTATTTTTGATTTTGAGCTGATGCAAGCCAATACAATGATCCCCAATCCCCTTCCATTCGTTAGCTATCAGTGGCACCGCAACCCACAGAGGTCGTTCGCGTCGCGCGAAAAAAGCGAAAACATGTTTGTGCAATTGAAGCCCACGTCTGACCACTGAAACCGTTTCGTCTTTCATTTACATTTCAGTTGCCAAGTAAAGCAGACGCATACGCAAACCTACACGCAAGGATTAGCAGAGATGGCAACCAAGAAAATAGGTGGGCAGACTGCAACAACATGAGATTAAATGCTGTGCCATGACTTGAATTCTTCTCGATTTTCTTCTAGCACTTTTGAGCGTATCGGACAAGACTGGCCTGCTGGACCTGGGCAAGAGTCTTGTGGCATTGGGTTTTGAGCTTGTGGCCAGCGGTGGCACGGCCACTGCGCTGCGTGGTGCTGGACTCACTGTCAAGGATGTCTCCGACATAACCGGTGCACCCGAAATGTTGGGTGGACGTGTCAAGACGCTACATCCGGCAGTGCATGCAGGCATCTTATCGCGCACCACACCCAGCGACTTGGCTGACATGAAGCAACAAGACTATGATCTAATTCAATTGGTTGTGTGCAATCTATATCCATTTGCCAGTACCATTGCCAAGCCGGATGTCACGCTGGCCGATGCCGTGGAGAATATCGATATTGGAGGCGTCACTTTGCTGCGTGCAGCTGCCAAGAATCATCAGCGAGTCACTGTTATCTGTGAGGCTGTCGACTATGCGCGAGTTCTGGCTGAGATTAGTGCCAAGGGTGATACTACGCCAGAGACCCGACAGGCGCTAGCCCTTAAGGCATTCACCCATACAGCCAGCTATGATGATGCCATCTCTGATTACTTTAGGAAGCAATATGGTGCAGGCACTTCGCAGTTGACACTACGGTACGGCATGAATCCACACCAGAAACCGGCACAGCTGTACACACAGCTGGCTCAGCTACCACTGCGCGTTCTGAACGCTTCGCCGGGATTCATCAACTTGTGTGACGCCCTTAATGGTTGGCAATTGGTCCGCGAGCTAAAACAAGCGCTAAAGCTGCCAGCGGCGACCAGTTTTAAACATGTTTCACCTGCCGGCGCAGCTGTGGGCGTGCCACTCAGTCCAGAGCAGGCGAAGCTTTGCATGGTGGATGACCTCTACGAACAGCTTACACCGCTGGCTACGGCATACGCTCGGGCACGTGGTGCCGATCGTATGAGCTCCTTCGGTGACTTTGTGGCACTCTCAGACGTTTGCGATGTGCTCACAGCCAAAATCATTTCGCGTGAGGTCTCTGATGGCATTATTGCAGCAGGTTATGAGCCGGAGGCGTTGGAAATTCTTAAGAAGAAGAAGAATGGCAGCTACTGCATTCTGCAGGTAAGTCAGAGAAAGATACAACTAGTTGGAAACCTTCAAGCTAATTCCCGTTTTATCTGCAGATGGATCCCAACTATGAACCGAGCGCTATTGAGCGCAAAACCATCTTTGGTCTGACGCTGGAGCAGAAACGCAACGATGCTGTCATCGATCCCCATCTATTCTCGAATGTGGTCAGCAAGCGCGGTCCTTTGCCCGAGGCCGCTGTGCGTGATCTGATTGTGGCAACCATTGCGCTGAAGTACACTCAAAGTAACTCGGTGTGCTATGCCCGTGATGGTCAGGTGATTGGCATTGGCGCTGGCCAGCAATCGCGCATCCATTGCACACGTCTGGCCGGCGAGAAAGCAGACAACTGGTGGCTGCGTCAGCATCCCAATGTTGCCAGCATGAAGTTCAAGGCGGGCGTCAAGCGTGCCGAGATTTCCAATGCCATCGATAACTATGTGAACGGCACCGTTGGCAAGGATATGCCGTTGTCCCAGTTCACGAGCATGTAAGTTAAATTGAAGTCACTTTATAATCATTGTATTGAAAGGTTCTTTTGCTTATTTGCAGGTTCGAAGAGGCACCGGAACAGTTGACGACGCAACAGAAACTTGATTGGCTGAAGCAACTGAACGGCGTGGCCCTTGGCTCGGACGCGTTCTTCCCCTTCCGCGACAACATCGATCGTGCTCGCTTGAGCGGCGTATCGTACATTGCCAGTCCGTCTGGTTCGACCAATGATGCGGGCGTAATCGCTGCCTGCGACGAGCATGGCATCATAATGGCCCACACAAATCTGCGCCTCTTCCATCACTAGGCGCAATCCATGCATCCCATTCGAATAAGTTTTTGTATACCATTTGTGGCCTTCGATGCAATGTCCAACAGCATTCCTTATAGGCACTTGCCTAATCACAATAAAAGACACCTTCTAAGTTAGTTAAACGTTCGCTGCCTCGACTAAAAGCTATTTATTAAGAGAGAGATTAGTTGCTAACTAATGTACACTTGGGAACGTGGCCAATCCTAGTATCGCCGACTGCGTCGCTTGCGGAAGGCGCCGCGGCAATTGCACACAAAGATAAAGAATGTCAGACAGAAGATTAGCACCGATGCCAGGACAAGGGCCAGCGTTGTAGTCTGATCGTAGCTGACGGTGGGATCGAGCACATGCTGCTCCGGCAGCAGCTGGAAATCGACCAGCACTTGGGTGCCATTGGGTGGCGGACATGGTTGCTGCACAATAATCTCCTGATGCTGCACCTGTAGAAATGGAGGGGAAGTGCATTAGTAACGTGTTCATGGTCCACTGGCTCCTTTTCCGTAGCTCTACCTGTTTGTTGCGGCACAGCTGCAGACCTGCTGAATTGGCCAACGTCTCCGCGCTGTACTCATCCTGCACCAACACGGGCAGCAGCCAGCGTTGAGGTGAGGCCGCTTGCAGCCAGGTCCAAAATTTGGACAGATTACGCGGATGCACCAGATATCCGCCCACCGAAGCGAGTGACAGGCTGAGCAAGGCATTGACCAGACTTGCCGACGCTTTGCAGGGCAAGAGGTGAGCACAGAACAAGGCCAACGTTTGCACAAGCGTCAGATAGAGCAGCATGTAGCCTGGAATTGCGCGAGATTACTTAAATGAACCCTTTTGGGTTAGGTGCAGCTTCTACTTACCCATATATAGATAGATGCCTGTGTCGCTGCTGTTCGAGTAGGTGTACAGTCCGGCCATGCTGTGCGCCGGCAGCAGATAGGCCAACCAAATGCACAGGCTGGGAAAGAGGCCCAACAAGCTCTGCAGGCAGGACAGAAAGAGCAAGTAAGTTAAAGTGCGTCAGTATCGGAGGGGTAGCCAGGTTACTTACCTGCACAACTATGTAGAGACTGCGCGAATAGAGACCCAGTCGTATATCTCGCTCAGCATGCCGCCGATCCTCCTGCGTGTCTCGTATGGTCAACATGACCAGCGGCCAGTAGGCCAGCACCATGACGCAATGATGATAGCCGAGGCGATCGTTGTACGACAGTTGCGGATCGGAGGCGGGCACATCCCAGAAAATGCAGCCGATGCAGAGTGATAGCACTGCGGCGGAAATCAGTTTGCTGATCCAGGTGAGCAGCGAGCCGGGTTGCTTGTAGCCCGCAAAGCGCTTCACCAGCGCCTTGGCCTGGCCGAAGAAGCCAGCTTTCAGTGTGAAGTTGGGCAGCGAGGCAGGCGGCGCGGCTAGCGGGGGTTCTGAATTGATTTGGTCCCATGCATTGGCCAGCGATTCGATGCGGGCCGAGGACTCCAGCATGGCAGCTGCCGACAGATCATCCAAGGTGACCAGATCAACTGTGGAGTAGGAAATGATTATTTAAATGAACCAAGGAGGTCAAAGATTTTCTTACGGTAATAGTCCGCTGGATTCTTAAAGGGTGGACACGGATAGCCCAGTTCGCCCATGTGACGTGGCAGATCCGCCCGACTGCCAGAGAAGACGGTGCGTCCGCCGGAGAGCAAAAGTACACCGGAACACATGGACAGTATTTCAAAGGTGGGAGGCTGCAGGGTCATGATAACAATGCGACCACCACTGCACCATTGTCGCAGATATTCGACAAGGAAGAAGGTATCGAAGATGTCCATATTGCTGGTCACCTGGTCGAGTATCAGCAGCGATGACTGGGCCAGCAACTGGCATGCGACACTCAGACGCTGCTTCTCCGAGTGCGTCAGCGTCGATACATTCGATGCGCGCACCGTATTCAGGCCCAGATCCTCGATGAGCACATCCATGCGCTCCTTAAGATCGCTGCGATCCAGTGGTCCACGCAGTGCAGCATGGAAATTCAGTGTGCACTGCACGCTCATGCGTGGATCCAGCGAGGACACCTCCAGGGCCGGCACATAGCTGCATAGCTCGCGCAGGCCACGTCGATTCACCTGCTGTCCATTGATTAAGATCTCGCCACCGAGACGCTCGCGCAGCCCGGCCAGACATTCGGCCAAGGCACTTCCCTCGCGCTGCGACGTTGCCATTATGGCAAACAGATCGCCCGCCTTTGCCTGCAGCGAGACGCCGTGCAAGCAGGGACTCACATCCAGGCAGTGCACCTGTATGTTAGGATAGATGAGGCCCAAACTGGACTGCTTGCGTCCATAGGGTTGCACATGCCGCGAGCTGCCATAGATGCGTGATTCCCCATAGTCGCCATAGCCCATGCCACCGTCGCCGCCGACCATGCCGGCGCCCAGCAGATCCGCCTCGCTGTGCGACCGATGACCATAGTGTTTGCCATTGCCCATGTACTGCTGCTGCTGATGGTGCTGCTGCTGTTGCTGCTGCTGCTGGAGATGATGATGATGCTGACCCACAGCAATGCTGGCGCGACTGTTGGCCTGACGCAACGCCGCTGACGGCACACCGCCACCACCCACCTGGGCACGCGACTCGGGACGGGAGTGCGCCATGGCCATGCCCATGCCGCTGATGGCACGGAAATCCGATTCGCTGCGATATTTGCGCAAATTGGGTGGCACGCGACTGCGCGTTGTCTCGTTGTCGCTGCTGTCGTAGCCGCTGGAACCAGCACCAGCCGGTGCACCCGAGCTGTCTCTAAAGCCGCGATTAACCCGCCCTCGCACACCACCCAGTGCACTGGAGCCACCCGCACCGGGACCGGGGCCGGGACGATGTGAGCGCTGTGAGCCTGCATTGGGCGGAAAGACGCGTGGCAGTCCAAACTTCAGATATGTGTACATATTGGAGCCAAGTGGGGATCTACAAAAGAAGCACATAGATTTGGTATGCACAGGAGATCGAAATCGTTAAAGAAAGATTTAAGTAAATGTTGGATTGCATAGCATCTAACTAAAGTAGGAGTATATATAATAAAAATTGTTTTTATATTTTTTTTTTAATTTATCTCTCTAGTTTCGTCTTCTTCTCTACATTCTAGCTTCTTCTTTAGCTTTTTCTTTTGTTGTACGTTTTTTATCAAATCTTTCCAGTTTCTCTTTGATTCTTTGTCAGCTTCAAATCGACAGCTCAGAGGAATGTTGTTAATTGATTATACGAGGTGAGTAACAGAATCAACCTGTGTGTAATATAATAGACACATGACTTGAGTAGTTTTTATACCCAGCACCAAATTTTCGAATAGTTAGCTCGACTTTGAGAGTTCATAACTTTGTCAAATATGATTTAGGTTTCTAACATTGTATTTCGTATTCATTTACCCCTTAAATGGATTGACATTCAATTTTTATACCATTCGACCATTGAAAGCAAAGTGAATATATTTTGATTCAGGATCATCAGCCGAGTCGATCCATGATCCATGTCCGTCTGTCTGTTTGTCTGTCCGTTTGAACGTTTAGATCTTAGTTATTATAAAAGCTGGAGACACCAAATTTCACATGAAGGTTCCTGTATACCATAGATATTATTTTAAATTTATGATGCCACGCCCACCGCCCACGCAGATCGATAATTTACGATTATCAGGAGAAGTATTAAAGTTACAGCTTTCTATGTTCTGGTATGGTTAGCCTACGTGGGGATCAAATTAAACAAAATGTGAATTATATTAACAATACACAGAAAAGCTTTAGAAATTATTGCGAGCTTAAGAAATATTTGGTAAATTTATCTGCAGGGTATAGAGAAGTGAGTAGCTTTCTTTACTTGTTGTTTTTACTCACTTGGGTCCGTAGCGCGGATGATTTAATATTGATTGCACTGTGGTGTCGCGTAGCTGGAAATTTCCATATGGCAGCGGTGATTTATCTGACGATCCCAGAGCCGAATCGGTGAAGTCAGAGTTAAGATTTTGCCTGCGGGAGACAGCGAATAGACAGTTAGCAGTGAGGGCAGTGAGGGAAATGAGGGAGGGGGTTCACAGGTGGGGCCATTGCATTAACCTGTTGCGGTTAGCTGGTCATGTCATTGAGGGCGGAGCGCAGGGGTAAACTGGCAGAGGCGTGGCCAATTAAAGTTATGGCATTTGAACTTCCGCTAGCTGCGGTTTAATCAAGCGTCAAAACTGTCAAGCAGGTGCAGCACCAGTCCAACATAGCTTGAGCAGCTAACAACGCACCGGATGCTCCAAGGGCACGCCCACACGACGTTTCCGTACTCACCTGTAGATGGACCAAGCATGCAGATCTTCGGATGCCGCTGGCGGCAGCGGCGTATTTGGACCATGCGGCACCGAATACCGACGCTCCTCGCGTGACATTTTCTTGTTGGAAAACTGGCTCAGCTCCATGGTCTGAAAGTGCGAGAAAGAGATAGAGGGAGACATTATTAAAGCGGTGTGCCAAAAACGTAGGTTAACTTCAAGTCAAACTGGGTCAAGAATGCCAGCCAACGTGGCTATTATTACTCATAATTTGCGGGAATTAGCTTAATGAAAGGCGCAAACCCAAGCCACAACGTGCGGCATTGTCAGCGTAGCTCAGGTTACCAGTGACAACTATGATATACCCTGTAGTCTGAGTGAGAGCGTAGCAGTAACTTCATATTCATATTTCAATTGCAGATTGCAATGCAAACTAGTCTCCTGCTCTAAAAGATATTTGATTTAGCTTAGAATCGAGTTGAAACGATATATCCAATACATTGTCATTGTTTCATCAGAATTGAAAAGCTTTTGAATTGTAGCTCACTTTTTAAAACAACCTTGAAACCTTTTTAAAACAACTATGTACTAATTGAAACTTCTATGGTAAAATCTTCTTTAGAGCTAGAAAATCTTTTCAAAACAGAATAATGTTATATACAATGTGCTTAAGAACTAATTAATACATTAATAGCACTTGGAAAAACGAATTAATTTTATGAATTCTAAAAAGTGTTCAAAAAAGAAGAAAATTTTCCCAAAGTCTTAAACAAGTTCTCAATTTAATGGAGTTACAAAAACATTTAAAAAAAAACAGAATAATGTAATACATATATAATGGATACAAGAACAACAGTTGCAACCCATCGAGGGTATCTGATTGTCGGCGTGTGATTGTTATCTGTGTGTGTTTCGCGTTCATTTTCTTGACTTGGGCACATCGAAATCGCTTTGACGAGCAGAACAAAGCCAAAATCGCTGCGAATTTCGACACGGCAGCTGCGTTTTTAATTGCTAATGCAAAAAAAAGAAAAAACAAAAAAGGCAAAATGCAAATGAGCCGCAAGAGGCGCCCGAAATGCATATGAGTGTGTGTGTGCGTGTGTGTGTCTGTGCTGCTTATGCAATCGGAGGCACTGCATCAAGTGCATCACCATCAAGTGCAACTGCTGCAAACGTCTGTTGGCTGTGGTGCAGCGAGGCGTATGCACCGCCACATTTCCGCCGGAGAGAGCACTCGCTAGCGGTGGCGCTGGCGCTGGCGCTCGAGCTGGAAGTGGGAGTCGGAGTCGGAGTGCGGCGTTATGTAGTCAAGTGTTGTTCTACACACAGTCCATTCGAACTGGACTCACTCTCCTTTCCGTTTCACCTCGTTCATGTCAGTTTTTCTTTTTTGGCGAAAGTGAACGGCGAGTTGCAAGTTGCGAGTTACTTTTTGAGTTTGCCAACCTGCCTCATAATTAGTGGCAAGACGAGCTGAGACGCCTCTCAAGCTGAAAGTGAAGCTGCCGTCGCTTGGGAAAACGCATCAAACAGACAGTTTTATTTTTTTTTTTTTCGTTTACTTTTTTGATTACCGCATTTTTTGACGGCTTTTTGGCCAGTTTCAGTTGGTATTATAATTATTATTGTTATTATTATTATTATTGTTGTTGTTGTTGTTGTTGCTATTATTAAATAGGCTCTTGCGTTTGTGTTATAAACTCTGTTAATTGCGTGTTGAATTCGCTTTAATTAAAATCGCTTTTGATATACTCAGATGATACAACGTGTATCTCGAGTAACTTGCCCCTTTCCCTCCCCCTCAAGGGACAAGAGTTCAGCGTTCAGCGTTCAGTTTAGTTGATTTTGTTTTTTGTTATTGTTATTGTTTTTCTTATGGTTTTTTTTTTCGCTTCACACTTTTGATTCGCTTGTTGTTTTTGCTGCTGTTGGCGGGTAAGGCATTTAGTAGGAGTGAAAGTGGAAGTTTGGAAAAGGTTTTTAATACCCGCGCGCTCGATGATAATGTAAATACGACTTGAGAGGCTGTTACAACTACCTTAGTGTGTGTGAGTGTGTGTGTGTGTGTGTGTGTGTTTGTGTGTATGTCGACGCTACCCACATACCTAGTGCTCTGTCTCGCGGCAAAAAGGGAAAAACTTGGCGGCATTTTTAAGCCGCTTTGCTGCCGCTCCGCCATGTAATGAATGTCGGCATGAATGAATGAATGAATAAATGAATGCACGTATAAACGAACAAACGAGTGGATGGCCGAATCAATGGCAACTCTGGCCGAGTATCGGGGGCAATGATACGCCGGCTGTGGCATCAGACAGCAGCATTGATTTATGTGATCGTTGTTGTCGATTATATCTATATAGATATCGTACATGTGTACAACATATACCACACACACACACACATACACATACATACACACAACTTGTTCGCAAGTGCGTAACGCAAAAAAAGCGGCTCAGAGAGTGAAAGATGCGCTCTTTTTTACTGGCATGTAGAACGAAGAAAGGCTGAAGATCGTGAAGTTCATGAAGATCGTCTTCGATGAAAGTTCAATCGCGGTTGTAGCTTCAAGTGGCACAGAAAAACTCTTTATTTAATGAAATTATTAACATCAATTCTGATCAGAAACATATATAAACAAAATTATTTATAATTTCTGCAAGAAATTATCAGAACTTTTTGCCCAAGGTGGGCTGTAAGAAATTTCACTTAAAACCACAAAATCGATAAGTTTCACTAGTTTAATAGATTGAAAATCAACTTGAAACAGGTTACCAAGTATCTTACAGTACTAAGTATCGCGTAAGTCCCTTATTTCCCACTAAATTACACGCCAAATTACTTGAATGAGTTGCACAAAAGCTGCAGCTGAAGTGTGTTCGCAATTACTCGATATGAATGCACTACTGTATCTGTATCTATTGCGAGCACCGTGAGTTGCAGATACAAATTTATCTGATAATCTCACAGCTTGAAATGCCAAAATACCAGTGCGACACAGCTGCAGCTGCACCAGAAACCAGAATTGTTGGCCAAAGTTCCGCTGAAGTCGGGGAGGGAAATCGGACCGAGAGAGAGAGAGAGAGGGAGACACGCGGACAGACAGCGGAACAGACACGGCTCCAAATGTGGCACAGTTATATGTAGCAGCATGGAGTGGCAACAGCCTGGCTAGACTTATGTCATACCTAGGCGTGCGATTAGCTGGCCACAGCTGCCAGTGTGTGCGGCAATATGTGGCAAGAGACGACGACGCTGCTTTGCATGATGAGTGTGTGGCCAGCGGATGCGTCTTTGTCAACGGTGCCGGGCGAGCACAATTAATTGGCCAACGGTTATTGGCAATGTTAGCGCAGCGTGGCAATGATTATGCCAATTGGCATCGAGTTAGCGCCCAGGAGAATGTTGCCAATAGAAACGGGAATGGGAGCTGCAGAGCTGGGAAGCAACCCGTTGCATGTTCCCGTTGCTTGTGCTGCATTCGGTTGACAAGTGGATAACCGTTGCGTGTCTGGGCGGCAGTGCGCACGGCGTAGTCCACATGTCCGTTGATGCAAAAATGCAGTTAGACGCAGGTGGACAGTGGATGAGTAGGCAGTTTATGCCATGAGCCCCTTGACCATGTGTACGTATGATTTAATGGAGCGTGGTTAGACCACATAGCAATTTGTCTAGTTCACTTTGCGAGCACTTCACTTCACTGTTGTTTGGTCTAGGGCATTCCGGGCAGGTATTCCCACGCAAGAGCCGAAATCAATTGGGTCGACGTCTTTCCCTTATGCCAATGATCGCGCGCCTCTGGCGTTGGACACGTTTTCATTTCACTCGCCCGAAAGTTGTTGGCATGTAAACCAGGCAATCAGGCAACCAGGCAACAGGTAACCGGGCAAGCAGGCAAACAGGCAGCTGGGCAACAGGTAAGTGCAGCAACAACAACAACGACTCGCAGCCACCCAAATCAAAAACCGCTCTCTGATTGCCGCTGAGTGACAGTGTGTCCTCCATGCCATGTTCGTGGAGATTTGCCGCGATGAGAAAGTGAAATTTTGTTTTGTGGCATCTGCCGGGCACACGGGGCGTATGATAAATGCCTGGCGCAGTCGCCGCAAAGTGGGTCGCAGTTGCAATTTGCAATTTGCAGTTTGCAATTAATAACTACAACAACAATAGCCGTTAAAAATCTGCACGGGCACGACTGTGGGCGTGGCTGGGAACTGGGCGTATGACTAATACTAATCGTATTTAGCCTGCATGCAAATTGATAATAATAATAAACGAGCGGAGCAAGAAGCAGAGGCAGCAGAGTCAGCGGAGTCCGTCGAAATATGCGAGCGATTACCTGTTTGCGGACAACAACATTCCACAGACAAGAAAACACCAGCACGCTTGGCTGTTGAACTTGTCCGGCAAAATGAAATTGTCGATAAAGTCGAGCGCAAAGCCAATGCCCAAAACTAAAAAAAATCAACGAAAACAGAAACCGAAAATATTTCTGCGTTAATTGAGCACTCGCATCCTCTGTTTGGCTTCGATTTTAGCACGGGCGAGTATGCAAATTTGTATCTCATAGATACTTTATAGATATCTCGCTGCTGCTGCCCAGATAAGCGACTCTGCGACTGACGGACAGACACGCAACGCAGCGCAGCGCAAACTGTCCAAGCGATTCACAAAAAATAAAAATGGGGGGGAAAAAATTGTGAAAGTTTCGGCTGCGTACTCGTAAATTGATTATGAACAGATTGTTTGAGTGTTGCTGTCTCTGCGAGTGTCTTGTGAATGCTGTGAAAATTTGCGAACAATATAATGTGAGTTAAACGGTTTCGGCGACCTAAACGCAACTTTCCCAGGGCGGGCCAAGCAGCTATAGGTCTTCATTATAGGGTATCTATAACTGGGCCATAACGGCCCAGGCAGGCAATTGCTATTGAATTGGGCAATCTTGAGTCAGCGAGCAAAACTACAAAACCATAACGACAGAGCGACAAAACTGAGCTGAGCTGAGCTGAGCCAAAGAATGGGCCAACTTCGCTTAACTAGTGCTGACATCGCCAATCCACCACCGCCGACTGTGACCCCAAAAGAGACGAAGTTAATGTCATGCTGTCGACAAATACTCGTCATGGCTGCATAGCCCTGCCGGCTGGCTAGGCCGTAGTCAGCATTCAACTGACTCAGTTTTCGCTCTGTCGTTTTTCGTTTTCGACTTCGGAAAATTCAGCAGCAAGGTCAGTTTTATTAATTGCCCAACGTAAGCGCTTTTCCGTGCTTTAGTTTCGGGCATCTTTACAGGCAATTAACGCTCGCCCGGCGAACAAAACACTTTCCTACTATGTTGCAACTGCCAACAGCGGCAGCGGCAGCGGCAGCGGCTTGTGAAAGTCGTCGCACAGTGGGCCACACAAAATTTGCATGCCAAATGTCTGTCGATTGAGACAGCAACAACAACAATGACAACATAGCGGCAGCAGCTCCGCCCCTCGACTCACGTGCCCCACGCTAATTGACATAAATTCCATGACAAACGAAATTTCAACTTTTTGCATAAAAATGCGAGAAACTCGCATAGTCGAACATATCCAGGTACAGCTAACGCACCCACCCAGACAGAGGCGTGCATGGCGCCGCAACGCACGTGCACAGTGGGTCGAGCAACTGTTTGGCACGCAAAATGTGACAAGACCATATGTGGATGGGGGCAACCTTTTGGCTCACATGCTTGGGAAATCAGTTTATGGCAAGAAAAAAGTTGACTCATTTACGGAAACTTCACCTTTTGGGAGCAAAAAAAATAAAATTTTTGAATTAGATATTAAAATTATTATAATGAATCAAAATGTTAAGGAATAACTTTTCTAAAACAAACAAAAACTATTATAAACGCTTTTCTATAAAAGAAATGATAGAACAGGTTAATGAAAACTTGTTATAGATCTTCTAGATATGATAATAGTTTGAAGTAAAGAAGTGCATAGATCAAGTTTAAACTCTTGGCGTCTTTCCACTTTCATTCACACACAAGTTTTTATAGATCGTATTTACATACATATTTGAAAGCTATTAAGATATGATAATAGTTTGGTATAATTTAGGATGTATAAGGTGTTAATGGTAAAAGCTACACAAAGATAAACAAAAGTTTTTTAAGCTGTTATTCTGTTTAAATAAATTGTTTGAACCACTAAAGAAATAAAAAAAAATTATTACAATTTTGATCCACTGTGCATGGTTTTTGTGCAGACCTATTGTAGATCAAGCCAAACTCACGACGTCTTTCCAGTTTCGAATGACATAAATCCATGGCTCAATTTATTCTCTGCACGTGTAGGTGAGTGTGTGTGTGTGTGCGTGTTTGTGCATGTCGCAGTGTTTGGCAAGTTACTTTCCTAGTCGACACATTCATGAAAAAATTCACTCGAAGCACGCGGCTTGCCTCTTACTATGTTAGATTCTGATACACTGCGATTCTGTGTCAGTCGCTGAGTCGCTGAGAACTCTGACAGAGACACGCGCTGCGAGCCGAAGTGAAATGGAGTCTAGTTCCAGTTTTACGAGCGTGAAAATCCCAAACTGTGTAGCATCGCTGCCTGCCAGGTACTTCTACTCCACATACCCCCCTCGCACTCGCACTCGCACTGCCACTCGCACTTGATACTTTCTTCGTCTAATTATGCAGCTGTTCTTTGCTCTCTTGGCTGCTCTTTTATGTGTTAATTTAATTACAATAAGAGTCAAATTAACATGGCCCGTACTTATCAATGCCGCCGTACCTTACATACTACAATTTTCACCGACCCAGACTTTTGGAAACTTTTGGTTTTTCATTTGCAGCGGTTCGTTAAGTTTCCACATGATTCTCTGCAAGAGGGCAAGCAGGAAAGTGGGGAAGAGGGGGAGATGTTCCTCACGCTGCGCAGCGTCATTATCATCATCAGGGGGATTATGATGATGCTGACAACGTCGACGTCAACGTCGACAAGCTGGCGTCATCGTCCAGCCCCGTCCGGTCTGTGGCCATTAAATGCAATGAATCATGACTCTGGACGAGCAGCTAATGCCAGATACTAAGTCTTAATGCAAAGTCAATGCAATCCCAAGTGAATGAGTCTGCCAGCCAGTTGACTGGACTTGATCCGAAAGCTAAAAGCAGCCGAATTATAATCGCTTACTACCCAAGACCAAGAACACGTTTTGCTGCTGCAGCCACACCTTAAGCTGGCCAGTGTTGGCAACTGCGGATTTGGCTAGATACATTGCTGAGCAAGAACGGAATTCATTTATACAGTTTATTCAAAGAACATCGACTCAAAGATTGCATCGAAACAGAATCGAAATTTATTACGAAAAGCTGTTCGTAAGAATTCTCAAAACTCTAGCCACAATTGGCAGCATTGAAAGAGACACCCAACACAAGGCATAATAACTGACAATCAATTCGACTTAAGCCGCCATCGCCGTCGCCATCGCCAGCAATCGACTTTGACTTTGTCTTGAATTCAAGTTTGTGTCTTAAGTCTTTCGCTCGGAATTGAATCTGTTCGAATTGAATTACAACAAATATAGTCAAAGAACGCCAGAACTCACTCTAAGATGTTTGTCGCCGCGGCCTGCTTTTCAACACATTGGGCCGCGGCAAGAAATCATTAGCGCTGCTCGCGACCGTTAATAGCTAAAATAATACTGTTAACTAATTTACGACACAGCACAAACAAAAAAAGAGAGAAAAAAACAAGAAACGACAAAGAAAATAAGCAAGAAAAACAAAGTAAATAGTCACCAGGTTCAGGTCCGCAAAGAATAGGAAATCTTCGGACTGATAGCAAAGGTTTTCAATGAACGGCATTATAACGGTTGGTTGTGGCGGTGTAATTAGGTGTGAGCAGAACTCAAAACTTGGCATTTGCATAGCTAGATCAGCCGATGATTTATGGCCAAGCCGTGATGAGTCTTGGGAACTGTGTCCCAGGGAAACTTCGGAATTGGGCTATGAACTTGCGTTTGGCAATTTTGCACAGTTTACAAATTGATAAAAGGAAATCTGACAAAATGAATGTGAAAGTTGCTCAGCCACCTCAGACTCCAAACAATTCTCGGAAACGAGTACACTCAGATACACGCAGATTGTCGTGTAGTGCAAATAATGATGGCATCTTTATGGGCACTTAGAAGTTATCAAGAAGCAGCCGTAGCTGCCATAAAAGCCACACACGGCTGCTCCATCTGTATTTGCATATGCGCGAACGTCAATAAGCAGATACCACAAATATGCAGCAGACAGAGAGCTACAAGGGAAGCAACAACAATAAGAGGAAGCAGCAGAGAAAATAAACAATGTGAGGCAGGAGGAGCACTGGCTACGCAGCTAAGAAGCAAGAGCCAAGAACTTTGCGAGTCAGCGAGCGAAACAAACAAACAGCAACAGCAACAGCAACAGAAACAGAAACTTGTATCTGCAAGATACAAACACACTCAGACACTCACACACACACACACTCGCCTAGAGAGCCATGCAGCCAGACACAGTTAAAGTGTAGTTTAGCTTTGGCGTTCTACACAAAGCTTGGCTACAGAGCGCCCTAAGCGCAAAGAACTTTGGAGCATAATGGAAACCGAAGAGGAAGAAGAGAAGAAGCAGAGATAGAAGAGAAGTGGAAGCAGTGGAAATGGTGGAAGCGACGATAGACCGATAGTTGGCTAAGAACGGCCAACAACAACGTTCGCTCGCTCGCTCGCTCACTAGACAAAACTCGCTTGTGGGATCTTTGACCTGCGATGGCGACGACCGAGCCAGCGAGCGGCCAAGAAATCAACAACGTGGAGCAGGAGCGCACTGCGCCCGTCAACGCCTCAACTATGCCGTATAGATACACACACACACACACGCACACACACAGAGGGGCGATCGTTTGTCTGTTCTGCGTGTGCGTGTGTGTGAGAGTTTCTTTGAGGTGGCAAGTGGTGGTCGCTTGACTGCGCCGTTGCTTGTGCTCGTATTTAATAAAATTAACAGTTAATACCAGTTGTACAAACTTTAATTAGCCGCCCGAATGGACAACTAACCTGGGCCCATTGTCGCCCATTGTACATGTCATACGACAGCGTTTTGCGAACCGTTGAAACGTTAAAAAAAAAGATAAAACCTAAAGAAATACCCATATGCGAAATTCCTATGCCGAGCACTTACCAAACTGTAGTTTTAGTAGCTTTGTTTAAATCGTTGTAGCTGTTGTTGTTGTCGATGTGGTTTTTGCCGTTGTATTAGAGATTTCGATGCATATTCCATAAATACGCATACGCACACACAGACACACACGCACCCGCTCACAAACAAACAAACAAAACAGACTCGGGCAGCGGCAATCGCTGCCTTTCTTGATTTGGACTCTTATTGGATGATTTTCATATATAGGGAATGCCGCGGCTAATTGCAATTTCATTTGTCACACACAGCAGCGAGGCTCGTCGTAAAACACATTTGCATGCACTTGCACATTGCCATTAATATTCACTTTTAACTAGTATTGCTAACGCGTTTATTTATTGTTTGTTCGCTACGCCGACAACATTTCAATTCAATTCGATTTTCAAGCGCGCAGAGTGTTTTATTCTGTTTCTGTGTGTGTTTTTTCTCCCCTCTTTCTTATGCCACTCTGAAATTCT
The DNA here is from genome assembly GCA_018904095.1 of Zaprionus ghesquierei. Lineage (NCBI taxonomy): Eukaryota > Metazoa > Arthropoda > Insecta > Diptera > Drosophilidae > Zaprionus > Zaprionus ghesquierei. The sequence continues at coordinate 387,635 of JAEIGP010000103.1, read as the reverse complement.
GACCGTGCGCCAAGCCAGCAATTTTTTGCTGTATTTTTTTTTTATCACCAACTCGAGTCCGCAAGTCAACTCTCTCGGTGCTCCGCTCAAATCGTACTGAGCTGAACTTGGCCTCGGTCGCCATCTTAGCCATTTGCTCGCTCGAGCTGACGTTGGAATATCGCGTCGACAGCTGAGAGCGCAAAGAGCGCAACTCATTTCCAGTGTGAGCGCGCGCTCACTTTACGTTCGCTTCCAATTGGAAGTGCTTAACATGGACAGATCAGCAGACCGCGGTTTCAGTTCGAACTCTGCGCTCAGTTGAGTAAGACGTGTTTACGGCGCTCTGCAGAGCATTTATAACTTGTTTGTGGTACGTTTTATTTAAATAAATAATAAATTAACAATTTTTGTGGTATTTTATAAAATAAGTAAATGGTCAATTTACTTTATTATAGAGAATAACACTAAGGTTAATTATCATATAATTTTGTGCAGCTTTACCACGCTCTTCTTTGTTTCTCTCTTTCTTTCTCTCTCCCTCTCTCGATCTTTTGGTCTCTCTATGTGCTAACTCTCTCAGCTCGACTCTCATTCCAACACTGTGCATTGTTTACTTGCAGAGCATAACGATATACCTGTCAAGCCGCTCTTGGACGGCGTACAGCGTGTGAGGCGTAGACTAAAAGAACAACAAACAAAGCTGTTGTCATTGTTGTTATTGTTGTTGTTGTGCTTGTCTCAGAGAGTTGGGCTATGAAAATGATTGGCAGCGATTACGTTCTGGAAGCACACAACATATTCCACACCACCGAGGCAAGTGCACTGGAATTCATCTGAGGTTTTGGTGGTTGCAAACTTCTAATTGGAATTAGCTCTGCTTTACAGGTGGATGGCGGTGGCTGCTTCAATGGAGCTGGCAACTCGGCGCTGGTTTTAAAGGGCGTCAACTTGACCGTGCACAGTGGCGAAGTGATGGCCATACTGGGCTCCAAGGGTGAGCTTTGAAGCTTCTCAACTGTTTGCATTCCTTAATAAATTTCCGCTTGCAGGTAGCGGTAAGCGCGCTTTGTTGGATGTGATTGCCAGACGTGCCGATGGTGCCACTCGTGGTCAGGTGTTGCTCAATGGTTCGCCGCTGAGTAAGGCGTTGTTTCAGCAACGCTGTGGTTATGTGACACAATCCTGCACTTTTGTGCCCGGCTTGACAGTGGCTCAAACCCTGCACTATACCCCGACTATAGTGAGTTCCTTTCAAGTCCGGATTCAAATTTATTTTAACTTTTGTTTTGAATTTTAGCTGGGTGGATACTTGAAAAGCTCTAAGGTACGTCAGGTGCTGGCCGACTTGGCACTTTCGCAGGTGGCTCACAAGCGAGTGGAGTATCTGAACATTAGCGAGGCCAGGCGCCTAGCTATCGGCATACAGCTAGTTAGAGATCCTGGTGAGTCAATGCCATTAAACTTCCTAGAAAAAATAGTTATATATTGCTTATCTTAGTTATGCTGCTGCTGGATGAGCCAACCCAAGGTCTGGATCCATTGAGCGCCTACTTGCTCATTTCCATACTCTCCAATACGGCCAAAAAGACTGGCTGTGGTATTCTTCTTTCATTGGAGAAACCGCGATCCGATGTCTTTCCCTTTTTGGATCGTGCGCTCTTTCTGTGCTTGGGCGGCGTTGTTTACTCTGGCGGCACTCGCGCCATGCTAGAGTATTTCCATGCAATTGGTTTCCCGTGTCCACAGCTCGAGAATCCACTGATGTATTATCTTTGCCTGTCGACAGTGGATCGTCGCAGTCGCGATCGTTTCCTTGAGTCCAGTCAACAGATAGAAGCGCTTGTCGAGCGCTTCTCAAGGGAGACACCAATTTCGGATGCGCCGCTAAATAACATGGGATCTGGAAAAGTGCCGCTGGCCTATGGCAAGCCTGGAGAGTTAAAAGTTTGGGTCATGCTGTATTTGTGAGTCATCGAAGTGCACAGAGTAAGAATAGGTTTTTCATATCGTTTCTTTGTTTTAGAAAACTATTGGCATCCACATTCTCCTGTGGTGTGGTGGGCATGAAAACACTCTTCCTTCGCCTGCTGTTGCTGCCCATAGCGATGAGTATTCTGTGGGCTTTCTACGCTAACGTTGGCGTGAGTTACTGAATCTAATCCTAGCTAGTCAGTGTTAAAGGTTTACTTTTTGTTAGGATGATGCCAGTGGCTTTTTTACCAAAAATGGCATGATATTGAACATACTTGGAATATCCTATGGATGCGGCATATTAACCACAATATCGCTGTGTAAGTTTAAGAATTTATTAACAGTGATTTGTTTTTGTTATGCTTATATTGCACTGTTTCGTTGCAGTTCCAATTTGGCGGAAGAAGTTCTCGCAGGACACACCCGAGGGTCTCTACTCGGGCACTACACTACTTGTCGCCTACAACGCCGTATCTATACCTTTCTCAGCGGTGTCGGCCGTCCTGGCCAGCTGTGTCATCTATCCGTATGTAATCTCAGCAGATATCCTATGTATTCATTAATAGCATCCCAATTTTATCAATTTGCAGTCTCCTTTTGGACAATAAGTATAATAATGGCACAGTGTTTGCGTATCTCTTGGTGGCACTTTGGTCTAGTTACGTGCTGGCCGAGCAACTGTCCATAGCCTTTTTGCTGGTCGTCAAGGTGCCCTTCAATGCAGCCATTGCCGTGACTTATGTTCTGGTGATTAGTATCGCCTTGGCCAGCGGCACAGTGCGGTAAGTTAATCAGCAGAAGCTTAAGTTTTCAATATTGCTTGCTTTAATTGTATTCTAACTCCACAGATCGTTCAAAGGCTTGCAACCTTGGCTACAGGATAATACAAAGGGCACACACACACGTTATGCCTCCTCCTTGTTGCACAGCATCGCTTTTCAGTCACGCAAATTGAATTGTACGCCAACCGCTTCCGTTATTTGCCCAAAGCCGGCGGACTTTTTGCACGAACGTCTTGGCCTGCCCGATCCAGATGTAAGTTAATATTTTTCAGCTACAATGATATTTTAATTAATGGTATTAAATTAAATAAATTAATTACTTGTAGGAAACCATTGATGTGGCTGCTTCCTGTGCCTTCGCTGTGGGTCTGGCCGCCTTCAACATGCTGCTCTATTTGTTTCCAATGCCGCGTTGCGTGAGACAGAAATTCAAAGACTGAGCAAAACAATGAATATATCTACTTTATTCAGCACAAACTTAATTAAACTAACTATATTTATATGCAATACAATATTTACTTTAGTAAAATAAAATCTCATTTAATAACTTTTGAAAATTGCAGTAAAATACTTGCCAGGGCTGCAACGCTTTGTTATCGCTCAAGCCAAACATAATCGATATACAAACCCGATTCGTATATCGGTATTAAACATTGAAAGCGGGAAGTATCGATAAGTTGTAGCGCATACAAAGTGCGCGCATTTTTAAACTCAACAGTTAAAACTCAATGAAAGTTATTATTTATCATTTTATTTACAAGAAAACTTAAAATTAATATATATTTCGGAATGAGTATGTTCGAAAACCGTTACAAATACAAATATGTTCGCTTCTTTTTTTTAGTATTTTAAATTTCGCCAGCTTCACATAAACCTCAAGACTATAATTTTTGTTTTTGTTTTTTTTTTTCAACTTTTGTGATTCGCTTCGCTTTAGTTTAACAATTGTCTAACGACTAAAAATATATTTCTTTTATTTAAATAACTAGATACACGCATGGAAATTCATAAGAACGCATCTGATTGAATGAATTATTGAATGTACGCGAGTGTTAATGGGTATCGAAGGCGGTGAAAAACGCGAGCAATTTCTAAACGAAAAAAGCGGCAGTTATTATCGTATGTATGTATGCATATAAAATACTGTGGCACCTATATAGTTGCTGTTGCTGAAGAAAATTTGAGTATGTTATATAAAGTAACTTGTATTTTATGTGCTATGAGCGATGATAAGGGATAGGATTGGTTGTATGTGAGTTATGCTATAGTTCAAGGGCTGTGCTACTGGGATCTGCTCTCTTTTTGTCACTCTCTCTCTCTCTCCGCTCTATCCGATCTGCTGCTCAGTCCGTGTCATAGTAGGCATAGTCATAGCTGGTGTCCTCGTCGGCATGGGGTGGCCGCTTATTGTTCTTGCTCTTGTTCTTAGACTTGACTGATTTCTTTTGTTCTCCCGTTGTTGTTGCTGCTGTTGTTGTGGTAGTTGGGCGTCTTGTTGTAATTGTGGTGCTGTAGGCGGTGGTCGGGCGTCTCGTTGTGCTAGTCGTCGTCGTTGTACTGGTTAGATAAGTGCTGCTGCTAATGGTGCTTGGCCTGCTGCTGGTCGTCTGGACGGTGGTCTTCGGACTAGATGACACAGATGCCTGTGGACTGTACTGTGAGTTGTACTGCTGCGAGGTCTTCTCTGCCTTATAGATGTCAGCGCGCAATTTATTGATGCTGGCTGCGCCAAAGTTCAGAGACTGTGCCGTCTTGAAGAGCTCATCCTCGTCGCTCAGATCTGACTGCTCCTGCTCGCGCTCCTTCTGGTACGACGACTGTTGTTGGCTCTTCAGGTGCGTGTGCGCCTGCTGGAAGTTGTGGCTAAAGCCATGCGGCTGTCGGCTTGACAGTGGAGCACTTGTCGTGGTTGTTGTTGTCGAGCTGGAGCTGGTTGAACGGTTGCGCAGAAACTTGAAGCGATTGCGCGGAAAATCATTCTCATACAGCTCCGGATGGTATTGGCCATCGTCTTCGTCCACATTGTAATACGGGTTGGCTGTGGTCGGCAAGGCAGGTGTCACCGGCGACGTTTTCTTGGGCACACTCTGCGCCTGGCTGGGACGCAGTGTCTGCTGCGTTTGCTGGTAGAAACTCTGATCGTAGGGTTTCTTATAGGTCGTCGGCTTGAAGGTGGTGGGTGTAAATGAATCTCTGGCGGCCAGCGTCGATTGCTTCTTGGCACCAATTGGACTCAATGTGCTGGTAGTTGTCGGATAGAAGAACTCGTCGTCGACATAACGCTGCGTGGTTGCCTTGTAGGTGATGCTGCCGCGGCTGGTAAAGCTGCGAGATCTACCCGCGCTAGACGCAGCTGCTGGCGAGCTTGCCGAAGCCTTAAAAGGCGCTGGCTCCTGGTTGCCCACACGCGACAGCTGCGGCGTCGACTGGCCCGCTCTGGGCCGCTGGTACTGCGGTTCCAGTTGGGCCACCTTATTGGCTCCGGCTGACTGTTGCTTCGCCTGGAACGGCTGCGGCTGCTGCAGTCGCACCTTGGGCACATCAGCAAACTCGTTGTGATTGATGTAGTTCGATTCCTGCGGCCCCAACTTCTGCTTGCGCACAGCAACTGTGGGCTTGTTGCGCCTTGTGGTCTCCTTGTCGTAGTCCAGCGAATTCTTGCCCGTCACCTTGGTTGAACTGGAGGGCTGCTCGGTGACTTTAAAGCGTTGATAGGCGCCATTCGGATTGAAGGTAGTCGGCTGAATGCGCTCCTGCGTCTGATAGTCGTTCAGGCCAAAGCTAAAGCGGCTAGTGATGGTGTTGCCCAATCGTGGCGTGGTTGCCGCTGTGGGCGGCACCGTGCTGCTGGGTGTGGTCGACTTGTAGCTTTGTGGCGTGTAATCCTGTTTGTAATCGGTGTTGTACGATGCATGCAATGTGATCTTCTTTAGTTGTTGCGCCTTGGTTGTGGGTGCAGTCGTTGTCGAGCTCGGTGCCACGGAGCTGCTGGTGCGTTGTCCTCGTGTGGGCGTGGCACGCGACTTACTGACCGACGCCGCCTCCGTGGTCTTGCGATTGTAATCACTAAAGTCGTTGGGCCTGGGACGAGCAGGCTCCTCATCGAATTCGCGACCGCCATGCCGGTTGGCAAAGAAGTGCGAGCTGTGGGAACCCTTGAAGATATCATCGCTGTCTTCTGTGGATGCGGGAGAGAATGGGCGAGATGCAGACAAGCGACAAACGCGTGATTAATTTGTGTAATAAATTTGAAGATTCCATTGTTTTGTGGCTTACGCTTTGAGTCGTCGTTGTTGTTGTAGTTGTTGTTGTAGTTGCCATTGTTGTTATTGTTGTTGCTGTTGTAGTAGCTGCGCTCGGTGCTTGTTGTTGTTGTCGTTGTGCTGCTGCTGCTGCTGCTGCTCGTGGGCGTATAATAGCTCGTGATGGGCCTCTTGGACGTCTGCGTACTGTCCGCATTCAAATTGGAATTTGAATTGGAACTGGCACTGCCACTGGCCCCGGACTGAGCGTAATTATGTCTGGGGCGCGACTTTTGATCGCCGCGATTCTCCTTGGTGCGACGCACATCACCTGCAATTAGTCCAAGATGCGTATAATGGATCCCAAAAATTGCCGTATAATTGGATCATTATTCATTATTTGTACTGACCACTCTCCGCACGCTGCAAGTGAAAGGTGCCCTCATCCTCCTCCTGCTGCTGCTGCTGGTGGTGCTTGGTCTGCTTGCTATCGTCTCCACTACGATACAAATCGTTCAAATTGTTGCTGTCATACAACGCCGTCGCCTTGTCACAGTCCACGTCCGCCCAGTTGGCGCAGATCTGCAGCTCCTGGTCAAAGGCTGTGCTATTGGGGCAGAGGAAGCGATAGTCCTGCACCTGTTGGACAAACGAATTAACTCTTCGATGTGAGAGCTGCACAGAAGGAAGCAGATAACGCATAACCAGATCAACATGCAAGATTCCAATGTTAAGGTTTGTAAAATTTTCGAATTAGTTCAGAAGCGTTTAGGTTAATCGATCGGCGAGAACAACAACATCAAAAGGCAGCGGCAGTATCAACAACAGGAGATATAAGAGATTATGAATGAATGAGCTTAGGAGATTTTAGATACATTATGTTATTTCACTATATAAAATTTCACACAATTTTATTTATACAAAAAACTATACGAAAACTTCTTTGAAAACTTTGTAAAATTGATGTAGAAATTTTCTAAATATTATAAAAATATTATTAATAATATTTAAAGAATTAATAACGAAGTTTTGGCTTAAGTTCACTTTCATCTCTTCACACACTTTTCATACTCATTTAATAAAAATTTTGCACTTTGTACCCATTTGTTTTTGGTTTTTTTTTTCTTTTGTTGGTCGATTCCCTAAACACGTTCTCAAAGATGTCTCTGCAAATATCGTGACAAGATTACAATAGCCTCGGCAAGGCTTTGACTTTAACAAGCCAAAGGCCGACACAAACTTTGGCATTTCGCTTGGCACTTGACATTTGTCGTAGCCGATGCGCGAATGTGCTCGGCACTCGACACTCGACTAGACTCAGTACACGGTAGTCGATTACCCGTTCTAACTGCTGCTAGTAAATAAAACTCATCGTTCGTTAATTAAAGTGAACGTTCTCGATCTTGTTTTGGTTCCGTTTGTATGCAACTTGAGGCTAATTGAAGAATCGGAATTGGATTCGATATGAGACAAACTCAATTTGATATAGTGCTGCATTTTTTAGTTTGTAAAATATGGCATGGAATGGACTAGCCGCTGTCAGTTTCGGCTTCGCACCAAATTCCATCTTAGGTGATAAATGTGAAACGGTCAACTGAAGCGTAGTCAGAGGTAATAAACAAGGCATGTGAATAACGGAAAGACAAACCGGATATACGCAATGTCAGCAATGCCTCTATAATTCTCGAGTTTGCTCTGCCATTTGTAGTTAAGCCTTTCAATTGAAATTCGATAAAAAGTTAAGATCCTTAAAGCTTAAAGATTATAAAAACAAACATTAAGCTGAGCAAACTAGTTCATAGCTTATCTTTGAGCTAGATGTGAACTACAGTAGACAATGCAAAAGAGGTTTGCCTTCCGACAGGAATTCGGCATTGTCTTGTGTGCCTGATCTAAAGGTTCTGGCCTCAGATATTTGGGTTCCTTCTTTGGCAGCGCAAGGCAAGTCAGGATGGTGTGGCACATACAATTAAGAGGCTAATTCCAAAGCCACATTTAAAGGTCAACGATTCGCCAACAACCGTTGCACTCACTCTCTTCTCGATTGGACTGTGCTGTGCTGCGCTGCGATGCCAGGCCAGATTTCCAGTCACGAAGTCTCATCACACATTTCCAATTCGTTCGGGTAATGTGCAACTTTGCCATTTAGCTGACAGCATCAGCGCCAGCAACGCCGACGACGATGAGCAAGCGATAGATTACAATGGGCGCGTGCAAGTTCCTTGCCTAAGTCATTCGACCAAGTTCCTTGCCTAAGTCATTCGATTAATGCAGAAACCATAAAAATAGAAACCACAAGACAATTTTCGTCGGTCTTCGCGTACCGCACAATTTTGATCGGCTCTCATTAAACTCTCGTGTGTGTGTGTGTGTCTATGTAATAATCTCCACAAGGCTAAACATGTTTTAACATGTCAGATACCTGCATGTAACTCGTTAATTGTTGTCGTTATTGTTGTTGCTGCTGTTGTTGTTGTTGTTGTTGTTGTTGTCTCAAGCGTCTCTCGCTAGCCAGCTGGAACACTTACCCCCACTCCAGGCAACTTGACGCACACATGGAACATCTGACATTGCGTCTCGGGATCCGCATAGTAGCCGCCAAGTATCTTGTCGCGGCATGTGAATTGTGTCTTCGGCATATTCTGTAGACTGTACGTGGGCCATGGCGTGCCAAAGATGTCCTCATCCTCGTCGAGCAGTTGCGCCTGACCGAGGCACAGCAAGTGACAGCCGAGTAACGTCGCTGCAAGCAGAGAGAGAAACGCAGATGAAACGTGATGGCAACTCAAGTGGCAAAGACTCAAGTGGAATAGACTGAAGCCGATGCTGAAGCTTAAGCCGAAGCTAAAGCTGAAGCTGAGGCTGAAGCTGAAGCTGTTGCTGATCATTGGCCTGCTGCCCGAATGACCTTCAGCTTCATGTGGATCGCGCGAAGACTTTCGCTTGCACCGAGACGAGCTCATGATTTATTTCTACATGCGTGCGTGTGTGCGTGTGAGTGTTAGTGTTAGTGTGTGTGTGTGTCGCAGTACTCTATGCGGCTCAAGGCTGCCCCCCATCAAGTTCTCTCAGTGCGTGCGTGCGCGTGTTTGCTTTGCGTCGTGCTGTTTTTTTCCACATATTTATCTTCACTTTTTGACAATTAATTGCCTTTTGATATAAAAAGACATCATTAACATTTTAAGGCGAATTCCCACAGCGAACCCTCTGTTCACTTGTGTCAATTGAACAGCCAAATTGGCCAACTCGCAATGTGATCCCTCATGAGGCTAGAGACAATTAAAATGCCATGTCAATCAGAGTTATGGATTACCCAAAACAATTCGACAGTCTATGTATGTACGAGTGTGTGTGTGTGTGTGTGTGTGTGTATCATGCCAGACTATGCGGGCCTAATTACCATGACGCGCTCTGATGTGGTTTTTGCCACTGCGGCTTCTGTTCTTGCAAATCTCGAGCGGAAGATGCGCTTGCTGCAATTAATGCGATTGCAGTTGCAGAACCAATGCTTATCCCTCTTTCCCCCTTCCCTTCCAGACGGCCCATCTTGGCCTGCCCGTCTGTCCGTCTGACTGTCTGTCTGTCTGTCTGCTGTCCGTCTAGTCAGGCACAAATTGCAGTCAAATTTGCTGGCTGGCTGGCATTATGCAATCGAGCGCCTCATTCATCATTCAACGAATAAAAGCCAAAGAGAAAAGCCAAACAAAATGAAAGAAGGACGCTGACGATGCTGTTGCCGTTGCCGTTGCCGTTGTTGTTGTTGTTGTTGTCGTTGCTCGTCTTGCTGCATTTAAAGATTCGCATTTAATTCAAATGAATTTTATTTTCAATTCCGACTTTTCCCTCTCGTTTTGTTCGTCTCTCTGTGAACTATGACTGGGCAGATGATGCCCAGCAGATTGCCAGATAACTATTGCTTTCCCTCGCTCTCCCCCTGCCTGACCCTTTTGTGCACTCTTTTGTTTCCCGTTTCGATGCCCAACTCTAGTTTCGGGAACCAACAAGTGAGTCGCACGCAGTCAGTCACTCACTCACTCACTCAGTCAGTCAGTTGGTCCGTCCGCCCCACTGTCGCGCTTCCGTAAGGCGTTGTCTTGCGCTTAATGAGCATTCAAGCGGCAGTTTACAATAAACTTTTATAACTCTGCATATCGCATAATTATCATCGTCTGGATGACCCAATATCGCTGCCAAGCTCCGTAGTTGAGTAAACAATTGTACACAATTTTTTCCCTTATTTATCATTTGTTTTTTTTCTCCCTATTTGTCTTGCTTGTTAATTCCGTATTTGAGGCTCGAGGCGTTTTTTTTTTTCGTTTTTCAGAGAAATCCATAACTAATTGCACATATTTTTTATGTAAGTATTTCTTTTTACAGCATGATATCTATCGAAATACCATCTTGTTGCTTACTGCACGTTAATGTGCAGGCCTTGAGCCACTGCATAATTTTCTATAATGAAAGATCTAAGAGGCAGAGCCCAACTAATGATCATGCGAATTAGTTATCGACGAAGAGCTTATGGTCTTGCGCACACGTTAATGTGCGATTGTTCACATTCATAAAGTCAGTTTGTGGCAGGTGGGAAGGTCAGTCGAGTGAAGCTAAAGTATCGAATGCTTTCGAAGATCTTGAGTTCTCGAGTGAGCGATGCAACCATCATTAGCTCTAGATATTTGTCCCTTTCCCCTCTCACATACTCACCCAAAAGAAAAGCACACAGACTATAGTTGGTTTTCGACATGGCGCTGTTTAATCCAAAGTCGTTTTGTAATTTGTCATATATCCAAAGGGTTATCCAAAGTGTTGCTTGGGCTGCTGCTGATGCTGCTGCTGTTGGTGGTTAAAGTGGATATTCACATGGAAAGCACTGCAAACAGACACAACACCCAAAAATCTTATAAGTACCAAAGGGTTACAAGATGTTTTGCTTATATTTTCGTGTTTCGGTTATGTTTTTCTTGTTTTGTTTTTATTTTTTTTTTTTTTTTTTTTTAACACGGAATCATCGAGCGATTCATTTTCATTAGACGAAACTGTTTGTCATGCCATGGAAGGCGGCACTCGACTAGAAAATGGCCAAAAACACCGAAAATGCAAACAGTTTTTGTTTGTTTCGTTTTTCTGTTTTTTCTGTTTTTGTTGTTTTTGTTGTTGCAGCCAAACTCCAACCGAATTCACGTATGTAAATGCGTACGAATGTGTTTCGCAAGGTGCGAAAACTACGGAAAAGCATTTAGAATGTGCAGCGAAACGTTGAAGGCATCGTCTTGCCACTTGCCACTTGTCCCTGTCTCTGTGTCTTTGTGTGTGTCTGGCGTTGGCTCACTTGAGTGGGGCAAATGGCGAAAGAAAAAGAAGAAACCAAAGAAACAACTACGAACCGCACGAGACGAGCCAGCGAGGCGCAGTGATGCGCGATTTGCGACTTTATCGTTTACGTTGTCGAAGCGAAATGATTTCTGAAAGCGAAAGGAAAAACCACTTGGGCCACATCAGTAGAAGCTGCCACAGCGGCAGCGGCAGCGGCAGCGACGTCAGCGTCGGCGGAGGTCGGCTTGCTCAGCCTGCCTTGGCTACGGGCAGAGCACACGAACCGAGGGCTGATGAGTTCGTGTGGCGTTCGCTGTGCCATGGCGGTTTCTTTGCAATTCAACAGGCGGACGCATGTGTCGCATGCTTAACGCACATTACGCATACGCAGCGTGTGACACTTGCGCCTGCCTGTCTGCCTGCCTGCCTGCCTGGCATCGTTTGTCACTCACTTACGTCAGTCGGGCCGTAGGGCCGCATGCCACGCCATGGCAACCCTCGACGACCCGAACTGCAGACACGAGCGCACTCCCACCGCAAGTCGCCTGCCTCAGTACATGTAGTCACTTGCGAGCGGCATCGGTTGCATCTTCCGCTGGTATTATGTCATAGTTAGTCATGGCGCGGCGGCATTGTCATTTACTCTGTCTGTGCTGCAGCCTCAGCCTCAGCCCCAGCCTGAGCTGCTTCTGCTGCTGCTGCTGCTGCTGCCGTTGTGTCGGGCCAAAAGTCGCGATGCTGCCGCTGCCGCTGCTGTCGGTTCAATCCGGTTCTCGTATATGGGTGAGTAGTGTGTTGCAGTGTGGGGAATGCGCGGCATTTGTTGCAGTGTGGGAATTTGCACGCCCGCCATGCCGGATCAGCATCTGCATCTGCAGATTTTGGGCGTTTCTTTTGCGAGATATCTCTTTCTGTTTGCCGTTTGATTTGTCAGGGCGTCAACTGGCCGTGTCCATCACCAACTGGCCGCACTGGCATGTCGCGACCGTCAACTGGCTGCTTGGCATTTGGCAAACTTGAGGTTGCCTGCCGGAAAAAAAAATGTCAACTGCTGCGCGAACAACTGCAACAAACTGAAGACGAGCCTGTGTTGTGCGACTTTGTGACTTTCCGACCCAAACCGAGCACGAAGGGAACGAAAGGGGATATGTCCCACTTGGCATATGGCGAAGTTGTTGTTGTTTGCCGCTACAGCTCTGGCTGACTATAAGACTGCTTTACCGTCGTCATTTTTCTAATTTCTCGGCTTATGCAGTCAGCTGCAAGCGATTGTGTAAGACCCGATGGCGTTGCAGTCTGCCTGTCCGTCCGTCCGTCCGTCCGTTCCTCGGCGCTTGGCGACTGTTTAGAAAACATAATAAATGTTCAATTTATTTTTGGGCTTTGTTTGTCTCATCCCAATGGCAAGGAAATGCTATGACTCACGCGATGCAGCCAATCTGCGTGGGAAAGGCCACAAGAAACAAGGAAGTGTCCAGCGCAAGAGGAAATGAAGCGTCTTTGAAAGACTTGCCCTTAAGCGCTGTGCACCACTCAAAAGACTTAGAACACAAACTAACGCAGGTTTGCTAACCACTGTATGCGCAGAAAAGACTTAGGACACAAACTTGCATTGACTTTAAAACTAAAAGACTTAGGACACAAACTTGCTCACATCTTACACGGCTTACATCATTTCAACTATCAGCAGTATCATTAGCCCAATGGAATGTCTCACAAAAGACTTAGGCCACAAGCTTGCATGCGTATTTCAAAAAGACCTAGGACACGAACTCACGCTACTCCGTTGGACAGTGTCAGTGCCGACCATCGTTACACAGCAACTAATCTGGCATGATTCTAATTAGCGCCTGCCTTCAATTAAATAGACATCAATTTCGAATGGCCTCCCAATTTCTGACATTGATTAATGCGCCCCAAGACAAAGACACGACGGCGCTTGTCTTTCGCATTGGCAGCTACAAACGGCTAAGTACCGTCGCTCTCATCTCCACTTACGTATTGGCTCTTACTGCAGGCGGGCAGGCAGGCAACTCGTTAAGAATTCGTATACATTTTCGTTTCGAAAATTATTTAATTTTTGCTATTATATAATCGCAGTCGCATCGTATCGTCTGGTAAGCTGGTAAGCCAAGTAAAAGTGCCGAAAGCATTTGCACAATGTGTGGGAGCCAAAGCCAATGGAAAATGCATGCAGACATTCACCAGCAACCGCAGCAGCAGCAGCAGCATCACCAGCAAAAGTAAATTTCAATTAAGCTGAAGATGCGCGGAGCAGGCATGCAGACAGGCAGGCAGGCAGGCTGGCGAGCGCCCGTCTGCCATTTGGCTGGCAGCGCAGCGACAAGCGACAAGCGGCGCGCCAAAAAATGCCAAAAACTTAGCAGCAGGCCGACTAACAAGTCGAGGATCTGGACTGGCTTGCAGCGATGCAGCAGTTGCTGGCGGCGATGTGTCAGGGGCTGGGGCTGGGGCTGTAGCTGATGCTGACGCTGACGCTGGTGCTGGCGCTGCGGTTCCAACTGCAATTGGATTCGCTGTCTGGGCCATTGAGTAATTGTGCGACTGCCAGCAGATTTCCCGCTGATAAAGTGCAGCTCTTGGAAAAGCTCATAATAAGAAATTACACAGATGTATAGAGAGACATGTGTGTGTGTGTGTGTGTGTGTGCGTGTGAGTGTTTGTAGCCCACTCGAACACATACATGTACTCGGATTTGGGACGCCTGCACGTGGCAAGGCAGTCGCCATCGCCGTCGCCGTCGCCGTCGCAGTTGCTGCAGCTGTGCAATTTACAGTTTATGATGCGACGGCAACGCTTGCGAAATTTTGCAACGCAATGCAGACGCGGGATTGGGTCAGCCAGTCAGCCAGTCGGACAGTGGGACAGTCGGGCAGGCAGACCAGTCAGTGGGCTAATTTGACGTTTGGCAAACGCACTTCGCGCCATGAGGCGGCACTTTCGAGCGATGCGTTGCAACCACAAAAACCAAAGACTTAGGCAACGAACTTGCGTCTGTCATATTAATTTGCACTCATAAAGCGCAGCGAATCGCGCGCAGTAACAGCAGCCGATAAGTCGCCTAGCTTGCCTCGCCGTGCTGCAGATAGAGGGCTGCATTTGCAGTCTGAATTTGCATAAAACGCGCATTAGGCTCACCCCCGCGTAGGCACCGCCACCGCCACCGCCAATGCAATTCGCCAGCGACAAGGCGCAACTTGTGCCGAAATATTCACGACGAAACGTGAGAAAATGTTATAGGTACACGTACAATATATACATCTACAGTGCCCATACAGATGCACAGATCTGGGCAAGTACGAACAAGAGGCAAGCTTAGAGAGGCGCAAACAAAATAAATAAAAATATTTGCAAATTATGGGAATGGCAACGGCAACGGCGGCAACGGCGGCTCTTAAGTCGTTGATTTCGCCAAGAATCCGGCGCAGCAAGTTGCAGATGCATCAAAAGTTGTTGCTGCCGTCGCCGTTGTTGTTGTTGTTGTGGTCGCCGTATCTGTGACTAATTGCATGCCCATACAAATGCACTTTTCGTAATTATTTGCCACAATGTTGGAATATGTGCGGAATTATTCATTGTAATCATGTTAATGAGCTTCGTCTTTGTTCGCCTCTCCCTCCCCTTCCTCGCTCTCTCTCCTTCTGTGTCTCTGTGGCACTGGCACTAGTGAAGGTACATCTTGTATTATCCACTTCGATTCTCGCTGTGCAGCGCTTTGAAACACACCATCATTTCCTATTACAAGCTTGATGGTTGCTTATGGTAAATGCCAGCAGCTTGCCCGCTCGGACCAGGATGCGCTGCATCCGAAATTATGCGCATTTTTTAGCAGCGGCTTTTTATGTTAATTCAATTAGACGCCATTTGCAGCGACACTGACTGCAGTTGCCAGTTGCCAGTTGCCTCCTCGTCGCGCTGAACTCTGTTCCCATTCGACGGTGTCTTCTTCAATTGCCGCTGCCGCTGCCGCTGCCGCTGCCGTTGCTGTTGCTGTTGCTGTTGACTTCGCCGGCGGCGGGAGCAATCGAGCAGACGGAGAAGAAAACATTTTTTAGCAGCAAACATTTTTAGGTGCGCCACTTGCTGATCGTTTGTTTGGCTTAAACACGACAACAACAAGTACAATGGCAGCAGCAGCAGCGGCAACTGCTACAACGGCAACAACAATTTTTTGCGGCTGATTTATGCGTTTTGCAGCATTTAAATTGGCATTTATGTCAAGCGGCGGTAAGTTATATTTTTCTTTAATACATTTCGCTTTATTTGTTTTATAAGCGACGTCCTTGAGCACGATCATAACGCGACGCGACGCGACGCGACTTCGACACTTTTCCCGCAAAACAGCAACAGCATCCGAGTCTCAGTTTCCCATGGCTGCCACTCAACATGCTACGATCGCAAGTATCGTAAGTATTTCAAACTGCGACTTGACTTTATAGATCCGCATTTAATTGTTCGTTCAGTCGCCGCTTTGATAATTAAGTTAACGTTTACTGTAAAGCATTTTTTTTCTTTTTTTGATCCGCGCAAATTAACACAGAAACTTTTAGCTAATCTTTATGCATATTTCATGCATGGAGAGAGAGACTACCTCGAGTGCAAGCGCTGGCAAACGTAACGTATACGACATGTGTTGCAACCGCGCATCTGCTGTTAGCGTGCATTTCGGCCCGCAGCTACTAGCTCCGATCTCAATTAGCTTGGAAAAAAAAGTAGAGTAACTGCATTGAACAGATACACTGGCAGATCGCTGGGAGAATTTAACTTTAATAGGAAGTTCTACAGTGCACTAAAATTTTTTAAAACAATTTTTTTGGTATTAAAATAACAAATTTGGAATCTCTTGTTTCTCTATCTATTTTTATTGTTTCCAGCTAATGTTTTATATTACATGAAAAATTTCAAAAAAATATAAATTTAACTCAGCTGAAGATATGCCAAGCAGTCATTTATGCCTGTCACAAACACTATGACCAAATCGTCAAACCCCAAATAAAAATACTCTATGCCGAAGTTCGACGCAAACTAAACGCAATACAAAATGCAGCTTGCCTCTTACAGTAGACAAGAGACGCTGCAAAATGTTGCGCGACGCCGCGTCAATAACTGTTGAACTTCCAGATGCGATTCTCGGCGGATGGTCTATGTAGTCGCAGATTCAATACGTGCGCCACAAAATGCCACTGGCCTTGGCGCCCGCTGAGAATGTTGCTGACGGGTAGCAGCAGCCGTACACAAGCAACACAGCTCACAAAAACAACAACGACTGGCAGCGATTGGCTGCATCTTTCGAAAGCTGGCAAATCCGTTTGGCTTTCGGCGCTTGTTACAGTTTTGTTTGTGGTCCGATGTGAAAAATCACATATGTAGGATGATTGCCCAATGCCAGAGTCGGAAAATGTGTTGGCGTAATTAATTAAACAAATTATGTGCATTGCGCAGACGCATTGACGTTTTTGGTGCAGCATCGTCGATGCAGCTTGAGTGCCAACTTTATTAATTTCACTTAGCGCTATCGATGGGAATGCAGTTCGAGTTGGAGTTCGGGAAAAAAAAAGACTAGAAGAAGAAATAGCAGCAGCGAAAAAAAGTCAACAACAAGAAACGCGCGAAAGAAACCCAACCATACTTCAGTGGCTGCACTTATGGTCAATAATGATTACAATTGCAGTCGGGCCAAGATTTTGCAATGCCGATGTCGATGACGATGCCATATATGCCGAGCGTCTTTGGGCGCACCTGGTACTTTGTGCCATTTGCGGGCCAAATTCCAATTCCTTCAGCTGCCTGCTGCCTGCAGCCTGCAGCTGCCCCAGACAGTGTCCCGATGTCCGATTCGAATGCTTTGTCATCGATTGTTTGCCTGTATTCAATCAATTATTAATTACACGCCTTGTTGTTGCTGTAGCTGTTGCCATTGTTGTTGCGGCAATTGCAGTTAAGTGTCCGTCGGACAACATCTTCATCTGCAACATCTTCATCAAAACATTTTTCTACAAAGTTTCGTTTTTCTCTTTTCCGGCCAAGTCATTTTTCTCTTGAAATCTTTGGAAATACTTAACAACCGCATCAAAATTAGTTTCGTTATTGTGTTAGCCTTCGACTTGCCCAACAGATTCCAACTTCGACTTCAACTCCAGCTTCAAGTTGGACAGAAGATCGACCAAGTGAATTGATTTTGTACGTGCGTGTGCGGTTAGCTGCGACTAAAGATCGATTTGGGGGGTTGGGGGGAGCTGGCCAAGTGCTGCGTGTGGGAAAAAAACGTTTTTGTGGCTAAGTCAAACGTTTTGTGGCTTGGTAATTCGATTAGATCGGGCCCGGAAATGCAGTCGACCCTTTGGCGGCTGCCCAGCTTCAACTTCAGCATATGTATGATGTCTGGCACAGGAATAACAAAACAACAACAACTTTAGCGGCAGCAACAACAACAACAGGCATAGCAGAAAGTCGGTAATGCCGTGACACAAAGCCACTTGGCAAACTGACGGCATTTGGCGATGGTTAAAAGTCACATTGTTGACCTTTTGGCGATCTGAGGCTGCCGCATTGGAGAAAAGGTATTTGTTTTTTTTTTTTTTCTTAACTTGCTGCCTCCTTCTTCTTTTATTCATGTATCTCATCGCAGTCCCACTCAGCTCAGCTCATTAAAATAATATTTAACCTTTGAATACGAGACAAATACTCGTTGAATACACTCATAGCACTCGTATTTGGCGCTTTTGTTTTCCCGTCTGCCCGTCTGCAGAGCCAACGAGCCGTGCGCAATTAAAAATTAACTATTTAGTTTTAATGCGCATAGTTTGCCGCTGTCGCTGCCGATGCTGCCTCCACCTTCGAGGCATCCGCCTGGCTCCCACTGCTTCCACTGCCTCCCTTACCGACACTATCAATATAATATTTAACGAGTTTTGACAGCCGCGCATTTTGTTTTGTCTTCTACTTAGGTATTTGCATGCAATGCAATTACCCTAACCAGGACTAAGGTAGTTGGCTTTGGCTGTTCGCCAAGAGAACACAACTTTACTTTATTTCAAAATCTAAAAATTGAAAGAGTATGAGTCAAGTTTTCCATAAGTTTTAAGGTCGATTTTTAAGTATTTACGAAAGTGTATTCAAAGTTCAGCATTGCAAAAACATCAAATTATTGCGAATTTTTTATCAAAATTTTTGTTGTCTTTGGCACTTACCTGACCTATGCGCGTTTCACACGCCGAGCTAACGCAAAGATTGGCCGCAAGGGGTGCGTGGCATCGCTTCGCCCCTGACATCAAATTGCGCCCCGATATCGCACGTACAACACAATAAGTCATCAAAAGTGCTTTGGAGAATGCAATTTGCAGTCAAAGCTGAAGTGCTTTGATTTAGTGTTCAAAATTCAAACAAAATATACCAGACAATTTGCTAAACATTTTGTAATTTCAAAATCAAAATTTTCCGTTCTCGAAGAGAACATCAGAGTGATGTGGTCGCGCATTGTATTGACCTATTTGCTATGTTCAGCCATCTATACTTTCGCCTGGAGAAATGACTAAACCAACAATAACAATGTCAAAACAATAAATACGTTCAGCTTTGAAGAATTTTGCGTAAAATGTTCTTAATAATTTGATTTAAGTTTTATATCAATTTTATTTGGTTTATTTGGTTGACCAACGCCGTTCGTTTCGGCTCGTTTAATGCTGCTTCTTCTTCCGCCTTTGCAGCAGTTTGCGTAGCATATTAAATGAGCTCAACACCGGCACCATGACGGGCAGGAAGAGCGGTATGTAGATGGCATATTTCTGCTCGTCAGGAAAGTAAAGTTGTGCCAATAAGCTGGCATCAAAGAAGCCGCGCTCCGAGGCCACGAAAGCGCGTTTGGCCAGTGCCGAAGCATCCGCCAGACGATGCTCGAGTAGAGCGACCTTGGCAGCTAAGATGTCACCATACGAATTGGTTATGGCCGTGCCCACTTTATCGTCAATCACAATGTAGCTGATTTCATCTGAAAAACCATTAGGGTTAAAATTGCGTGCAAATTAGTTGATGGTTAATGGACCCCTTACCCAGCAATTTAATGAGGCTCTGCAATGTGCTGCTGGCCGTGGCAATGTGTCGTATTGCGCTGCGTCGCATGTAAGCTTCGTATTCCCAGCGACGTGGTGCAAGCTGTTCGATATCTACTGTCTTTACTCCAGCCACTTGCACTTCGCTGCTAATGTCCAAGAGCTTGTGCAACTGATCCAGCATCACCTGCATGTTGTCGTTGGTGCTGACATAGTAGGTCGGCGGTGGTTCATTGTTCAAGTGCGCCAAACACACGTGCTCTGGCGGATTGGCAATAATGAAGCCTCCCCATGGTGGTGAAATAAAGCCATCGACACCATTCTGTGTAAGCATCTCATTCCCATTATATATGTGCAACGGCGCAGTATTGCAGGGCGGAATGTAAACAACCAGATTGATGACTGGCTTTTCCGTAATACTTGCGCTCAGGTTCTGAGCAATGGATGTGAGTAAATGCGGCAAAGCAGACTCTTGGAGCGCATAGTGACGACCTAGCTTAGTTTGATCCCTTATCTGCTTAAGTTCGGCTTCAATTGAAACGCGATACTTCCATTGTGTGCGCACCGTGTAGTTGGATATGTCAGATATCTGCGCTAGAAACGGCTCAATATAAGCTGAAATACAGTTTGATTAGTCAAGATCAAAAAAACTGATATTTTGTCTCTTACTCTGTGCAGCTAATGCCACATTCCATTGGGCATGTGTCAGTCTTGGTTTGGGATTCAGTACAGATACAATCACATCATAAGCAGGCTGAGGCGCCTCCGCTTTGACGCCATGTCGCTCGTCCGTTGTCAGTATCTGATTGATGCGAAAGGTTTGCAAAATTTTGGAGTGCAATAATTGTGCTATCTTATTGGAAGCTTTAAAGGAAATATTCGTCAAAACTTATAGGGCAATAAGATATCGTTGCTTTACTTACTAACATCGCTGCGCATAAGCGCCGAGCGTTCTGTGGTCAGTAAGATTTCATCCTCTAGCTTCGGCCATTCAATGAACAGAAAATCGCCCACACTTAAGGGATGCGCCTGTAGCAACAGCTTCTCCAAGCCCGCCGGAGTATGTGCCTCCGAAGCCTTGGTCGGCGTGGCAAGCTGCTTGAACTCAACGATCCATATATCTACAAAACAGATCTTAAATGATTGACCAAATGTATATTTACTGTAAGCCTTACCACTATTATTGAATGCGTCTTCTAGCTCGGAAATGAGCAGCTGACCCCGATCCGACTTATGTGTGTAAATGGCCACTTGGACCTTTGTTCTAATAGGCTGATCACTAAGTCGTAGTATGGATGAAGATGGCAAGTTTACTCTGGAAAAAAGTGAAAAATAAATCAAATCTGGAGTGTTACGGAATGGTGACTTACCTGTACACCGTAGTGGTCTGCCACCACATAGGCACGCCAATCACAACAATGACCACAATAAATGCAATCGTCGCAGCAATACGATACCACTCTGCAAAGAAATAATTAATAAGAACATTTATTAATTTACATAATAAAAGGTTTCGACGTTACAAATTCATGTTAATCATAGACATCGCATGTGTTTCTTTAAACATCACTTTATTGTGCGTTTCTTTTTGAATATTATTGTTGGTTTACAATCAACATTTACAAATGTATAAGTATAAGTAAGCAACGCTACAAATCGAGTTTGTGCCTTGCCAGAATAACAACAACTTGTGGCTTGTACGTGTGGCGGCATATGGGAAACGAATCATTTATTCCTTGTAGCTGCAGGATATTACAAAGACAGGCCCTTTGTCCAGTAGTGTGTTGCGCGACACGTACTTTGTGAACTTTGTAGTTCCCTCACAACGATAGACAATATTAAGGGCATTATCAACGGGTGTTATCGTTAGTAATACCGAATCATCCTGGGATTCTTCATCGTCTTCCTCCTCTATGGCTGGGTCTTCTTTGCTGGTATTAAGTACGCCATTCGGCTGAGCAATACGTTGTTCTACTTCAGGTGATAGATATGTGATCACCGCAGCGCCCTCAGCTGCATTTAGATAGTACACAAGGTCCAGTGTGTTTTCCTCGCTAACCAGTCCATCACCCAAAACCGTATAGTTTCCGTGCGACCAGCGCTGCAGCTCCACACTGCCTGTTGGCGTTATAGCGTCCGATCCATACAGATCCAGATCAGTAAAGTCGCGTAGTAGATGGAACATAGCGTTACTGTGAAACAGTTGTAACAGTTCATGTACTGTGCCTGTAGCAGTACTCAGGTCCAACACTTCGTAGTTGTGCGCATTGGCCGGACCTTGTCGTCGCCAAGTCAGCGATTCATCAGTTAATAATTGGGATCGTGCCGATTCAAACTTTTCACGTTTGAAGAACTCGTATAAACAAATTTCAGAATTCTCCTCAATTCGCTTTTGTATACTGCGACGGGTGGCTGCTTTAAGGTAGACTTCGTTCAACAAGTGTCCTAACTTGGGCTTACTAATTACATCTGGTGGTTGGTAGTTAAGAGGTGGGAGAGCACGTGATGAATCTGCTATAAAGGATTCGTTTGTGGCGCCATGGAACCAGCCGTTGATAGTTAAACGTGGGTAATCAAAAGTGGTCACCTCACCCACTTGGTGAAAGGAACGCGAGCCGACTTTAAAGAACGCAAACTGATTGTTCTTGGGTGCAATTTTATGCTGCACGGGAAACTGTGGAAAGCATTGCTCATCGCTAGAAAATATCTCTAAGCAACCGCCTTGTTCCTCACTCCACTCTTCAGCTCCTTTCCAAGGCGACAAGTAATAGATGAATGCTATTTGCCGATCTTTAAGCAGATCGTCGTGCACTAACAGATAGTCTCCGCAGGTATACATGCTGCATGAGGCAGACACATAATCTAGTTTCAGATTAGTAACCTCCTCAAGCCAGGGCCGAACCTGCTTACGCAAAAACTGCAGAAAGTTACTGAGCAGGCGGCACTGAGGCATATTAGATAAATCCGTGCTTTGGTAGAACTCGTAGAGGTCCATTTGCTTCCGCGACCAATGAACTTTATCGACAATTTCTTGTACAAGAGCTTCGCTACCGCCATCCTTTAATAGCCCTGGCAGCAAACAAATTTGAAACGGATCCCCGTAAATTTGTGCACCGGTTGTTTCTTCTTTTGTGCTCTGTGCTTTCTTCGTCCATTCCGTCTGTAGCCATTTTGTTATGTCTTTTTGTAGATAGGTAGCATTTAACGTCAACTCGACATCCTTGTCGCCTGCACCGGCGTCAGCATCCACATCCAGTGGCTCGCTTAGTCGGGCCAACTTCCTATGGGGGACTTCGCTGTTTGCATCCAACTTGGAGTCCTCGTGATTTTCTGCAAGGGCAATACAATGAATGACATTGCATTAAGCATTCAAACACAGGGGCATACCTTAAATTGTAATGTATGGCCGCGCAATGCATTGACGCACACTTAATACACACGCACACACACGGGTAGCCGCTTTGGACTCGTTGTGCCGGCACATTTAACAATTACACGCTATTCAATTTGCAGCTACATATTTTGATACACATGCTTCCACTCACCTTCTGTTTTATCTTTTCGTTTGGACTTCAATGGGCTAGTCTGCTCCATATTACAATTGTTATTTAAATTTAATATTTGTTAAGAACGAAATGAAAATCATGTACATTAAGCGTCTGGAGCAAAATCATCGATAAGCGTCACTTTCAATCACACTCTAGCTATCGATATTTGTACGCAAAAATGCGTCCTGTTAGCTTAAACTTTATAAGTGCTGCCAACTTTAAATACCAAAATGATCTGCTTCTAACGGACAGTTGCCAAAAAAAATATGTTTAAAAAATATGTGGTCCCCGTTCAGGAAACACAAAGTTTTTGCAAATGGTTTTCAAAGGGAGGAATAAGCAAACAACTTTTCCTGGTATATAACAGTACTGGCATGAGAGGGTTTTCCTAAAAAGTAAACACAGTTTTTCCCGGATTGCATACATTGATATTTTAAAAATCTCTTACAACTTATACAATGTTGTTTTAGAAATATTTGCAAATAAGCCAGTGGCTGCGATTCTTTGAAACCGTCTTCAAAAGAAGGTAATTCCTAATCGAAAAAGAATTAAAAACTTATACGAAAAAATATTATGCTGCATTCCGAGTAGGGCTATCTATCGATTGTGCAGCTAATGAGAAATAAACACGATAGTTAAGTCTGCGATAGGGAGTAGACACGATACTAGGTGTCGATAAAATTAGAGATTGTGGAGGTCGGAACAGCTGTTTGTTAAACTGCCGCCAGAAAAAAGGCCGACCTGGCAACACTAGTTTAGATATTTAGACTTCTGGTGAGGTGGTGGTTCACTCTTTAAAGATCCGCACAAAAAGTATCATGTTAATTATTTAGGCATTAATAAGGAGAGTCAATAATGGTTAACAATCCAAGTTGTCCGAACGTAATGCTATAAGCTACTGTATTTACAAAAAAAAGGATTTAAGTCTTTTTTGAATACCAAATACGGTAAGTATTTAGTCAATCAGAATGTTTATTAAACTATTCTGGTTGAACTAATTGGGTGGCAATGCCGTGCGACGACCTTGGGAGTAGGCCCTAAAAACGACGCGCTTATAAAAACAAACATTCCTACTGCGTGAGTGTGTGTGCGTATGTGTATACAATCGGAATGTGTAAATATAACGTACGTGCATGCATACATATGTTCAATCTGAACTCTATGTAGCTTTTAGAGCGAGAACCGTTGGGGCAAACAGCTGATTGCCACCTGATGCGGATTCACACACAACGAAAGGGCGTGGGCGAAGCGGGTCGGGTTGTAGTTGTAGAGTATGATCTCATTCTCTTAAATTTAGAATAAAAAATGTTAATCTTTTAAAAAATAGGCTTAAACATAATTTCAATGGGCAAGGATCAACATTTACTCGAAGCAGCGCGTAATGGCGATATTAAGACAGTTGGAAAGCTTTTGGAGCTGACTGCTAAGCGGCACGGTCCGTTGTCCAGGTAAGTAAAAGTTTAGTGCCCTTATCTCAATTAGTCATTTTCGGTCTTATTCAGTTTCCGACGCAGTCCCAACATAAATTGTCAAGATGTTAATGGGTACACAGCATTACATCACGCCTGTCTTAACGGTCACAGTGCCATTGTGCGCCTACTGCTGGCTCACTTTGCGCAGATTGATGTGCCCGACATACGTGGGTCTACTCCATTGTTTTTGGCCTCCTGGGCTGGCCACCAAGATATTGTAAAAATGCTACTATTTCATAGCCCTGTGCCGGCAAATCCTAATGCTCAGACCATTGAGAACGAGACGCCATTGCATTCGGGTGCCCAACATGGTCACAATTCGGTGGTTGCTATTCTTTTATCATTTGGCGCCGATCCAAGCATACGCAACAACAGCTTTCAAACAGCTCTCGATTTGGCAGCCCAATTTGGTCGCCTTCAAGTAGTGCAGACTCTTCTTCGGGTCGAACCGAATCTAATAGCTCACTATCGACGTTTTGACGAGGATGATATCTCTGAGCTCCTTGGCTATTCCACGCAGTATGCTTCAACGCCCACCAAGCACATTTTTACCCACACTTGCCTGCATTTAGCCAGTCGCAATGGCCACAAAAAAGTGGTTGAAACACTCTTAGCTGCCGGAGTTGATGTCAACATACTCACCCATGCCGGTAGTGCTCTGCACGAAGCCGCTCTTTGCGGCAAAAAATCTGTGGTAGTTACACTACTTAGGGCTGGTATTGATGTGGACGCCACCGATGGTAATGGACGCACTGCACTGGAAATTCTCTCCGATTATCCGCCACATGTCACCTATGAAATTGTGGCCGTCATCAACGGTTCGTATGAAAACGATTTATTTCTTCTTTTTTTTTAATTCTAACGCCCACATTCGATTTCAGAATTTAAAAATTCGGCGGAGGCGCAGCTGTTGCGCTCGAACCAAACGCATCTGGCCAATAACAATCTAGTTGGTATTGCTATTGAGAATGGGGGTTCACATTCGTTGCCAAAACGACTATTTGAAAAGAACACACACCGCCAAAAGCAATCTAAGCTGACCGACAATCAATCGAAGCTGAGGAAGTAAGCCAAGCACTAACAACGACATCTGATTATGTGACACGCCCACGCATGTGCGCAACTCATGTGCGCTCCATACCAACATGCTTGTTGTACTTAATTGTGACCTCAATTAACCAAAATCGAAAGAAACACTAATTTGTAATATGTGTGCTCAGCTCAACTCAGATCAGCTCATGCCCATCGGAAAACATAGCACTCACCCCAACCATTGCACACACACTTGCATTTAAACACTCGCACTCATCAGAATTGGTTGGTACTTTTTACTCTTAGCTCCTTGATATAACGGGTTTTGGTATTATTTTATCTTTCTTCCACATAACCTTCCAATCAACTACTACCAAATAACAACACCCCTTTAGAAAGCAAGACCAACCAATTGGACTTTCGCACTCTTTAAGCTCATTGGATAATTATACAAGGCCGCCAGAGAATTACTTGGAAATGAAGCCGATTAAGCAACAGAAGTCTGTCAATGACGTCAACACAATTGATCCTGCACACGAAGTTCTTATCACCTATAAACCAGTCTACAAGCAGGCATATCAGAGCGCTCTACTCCAGTCCTCAAATAACTTCTCAAACGGTTCGATACCCTCACGTTCCTATGAGTACATTAACCTATTGAAAACGGGCTCCAGCAGCGAGGAACACAGCGCCAGCAACAGCAGTTGTAAGCCATGAGTCATCAAAAAGAGTGATGCAAACTGTTATTAATCGTTTGCTTTTACAGCTGCTCCGTCCAGCCGACCTGTTGCTCAGTACGTGGAGATGTCTCTACAGGCACCAGTTCCAATGCCTCGCAAGTATATTAACACAGACTACGCGAATCTGAAATCAATAGAAAACGAACATAATACCCCAACGAATATGATATCGTGTATTGATAGTAACAACAATAACAAGTGCAGACGACATTCACCTACACCGGATTACCCGCCACCCACAGTGGTTGAGGCGGAGGCCACAATATTAAATTACATGCAACCGGTGTCGTCACGCTTGGACACTTTGCAGGACACCGAATCGATACGCACCACTAATTCGTATTGCTCCGATCAGGTGGAAGAATTTGTGGGCGACATACCTTTTGCAGGTCTCTTCAAGGGTTCAACATTGAATTTAACCAACGACATGGTGGATGGACGTGGCTCGGTTGCACGCGAGGGATTGCGTTCACCCAGTATGGTGCGATCTGTGAATGCTCTAAATAATCAACGACGTAGCCTCTCCAAGCAACGCTTTTCTGCGAGCGGAGAGGATTTCAGTGCCTCCCGTGTCTGGGCAGAGATCGATACTATATTTGAGCATATTGGCAACGAAGTTCTAACAGTGGAGCAAGAGGTAGATGCCAGTATATGCAACGGCAGCCAGGAGAAGCAGGAGCAGTCCGAACACTATAGCAACGGAAGTCACAGGCAATCTCTACACATACGGAATCCAGCTGAACTACTACTGGGAAAATCAGAGAGTCCTGCATCTCATTGGTGCCATTCTCCGTACACTCTTGTCTACGGAGAGATACGATACTCTGTCTTTGTAAGCGCAGGAACATAATCCTTATTTCCATCACTGTTTAATTTAACAATCTTTTAGTATTTGGGATCGACTGTCATCCGCCAACTACAGGGTACAATTTCGGCTCGAAAATCCATTCAAAAATTAAAGATTGAGGAGAACTTAAAGCCAACGTCGAGTGTTACTGACATAAGTCTGCTTGAAAACTGCACCACTTCCACAAAGTATCTCAAAGCAGCCAATCTGCAAACTCGCCTAAAAGTAGACATTGCAGCATCCTGTGTGGGAGTCAAATTCATAGATCACGAGACAAAGGTAGGTAGTTAATAACTTGATTTTGTCAAGAATGTATTAACGGGATATGTTTTAACAGACTGCCATATGCTCTCATGATATTGAGAATATTAATTGTGTCTGTCAGGACGCAGAAGATATGCGATACTTTGCCTATTTAACCAAAGAGCAGGATCTCCATTATTGTCATGTATTTATGGTCGATAGTTTGGTAAGTACACAAATTGAGAACATAATCTAACATATTACTAACATATTTACGCATTGCAGGAACTGGCCAATGAAATTATTTTGACGCTAGGTCAAGCCTTTGAAGTTGCATATCAGCTGGCGGTTAGTGGACAGAATACACCACTGATACAAAATGAGGAACGATAAATTTTGAGTGCTTATCAGTGTGCCACAAATACTGCATTGCAATTGTGTAGTTAAATATCCATGCCATTTTATCATCCAAACTGCATATACACAAGACTAACTAGTCGCCAATGCCATCAATAAATAATCATTTTACAAGCTAAGTCCGAAACTTCGAAAATATGTTAATATTTAAATTTTATAATAAAAAGCAACGAACATTATCTGTTTTAAAACTTACTTTACTTTTTATACCCTTCGACTATTGAAAATTGTCAAAAAGGGTATGCTAACTTTGTGTTAGTATGTGTAAACGGCATAAGGACGCATGGCAGATTTTATAAAGGATATGTATTCTGACTTACGATCACTCCGTCTTTCGATCTGTTCGTTCGTTCCTGCATACTATATTGACATAAAGGTACCTGCACATCATATGGTAATTGAGTTTATATTCAATTTTCGATGCACGCCCTCCTGCACAAGACGATAATTAACGATTATTAAGGAAATTCTTAAAGTAACAGCTTTATGCTTTGGTATAAACATAGAGAAACACGATATAAATCTTTTTTCAACGATCGACACACACACACACTGTGCGAAGGGTATCTTACTGTCAGGCGTTGCCGTCGCGTCGTTACTTGTTTATTTTAAACATTTAAAATTGAAATAAAATAAAACGTCCACGGACCACCCCTCACGAACCACATGAATGAACTAAATGAACGATAATAGTTCGCCGTGTAGGTTGGTTAATCGATTCGATACAACCCTGTCAAGTCATCTGTTGTCTAAAGCATTTTTAAGTGAAAACTCATAATTTGTTTTGATTAGTTATTTATTAATTTCTGAGCCAAAGCCTGCGCTTTTGAAATGGGCACAAAACGTCGAAATATAGAGGACGAGCTCTCTCGCTTCGAAGCGGAGATCTCTAAGCCACCATCACGGAATCTCTTTGTGCCCAATCAAGTGCGTCCGATAATCGCAGCTAATACGTATACCAATGTGCAGCAGAAGCTACAGCAACATCAGCCTCGGTTGACAGTGCCGCCACCGCCAATTCCACCGCCACCTACTTTTATGTCGACCTTTGTGCCGACAGGCAGCAGCTCATCTTCTGCTCCAGCCAAGACCATTTCCGCCACGCCGGTTGTGCTAAGCAGTGCACCAAAACTCTATCAGTGTCGTCAGTCGGTTCATGTGCCGACTGTAGCTACAGCACCGGCGCTTGATTTGAATATAAATTCCATACAATTTGATGTAACGCAGAAACTTAAAAAACTTAAGGCGGAAAAGTCTGGACCCAATCCCATAGCTGAAGAAGCCATTAAAGCGGCGCGTGCATCATCAGCATTGCAATCATTTCAAACGACAGAACGCAAAAAGAAGGATCGCAAGACTGTGCGAATTGCTGGAGGCACTGTTTGGGAGGATTCGTCATTGGCCGACTGGCCTGACGATGATTTTCGTATATTTTGCGGTGATCTGGGCAACGATGTAAACGATGAAGTTCTCACCCGCACGTTCAACAAGTTTCCATCGTTTCAGCGAGCCCGTGTGGTTCGTGACAAACGCACAGGTAAAAGCAAAGGATTCGGCTTTGTCAGTTTCCGTGAACCGGCGGACTTCATACGCGCAATGAAGGAAATGGACGGAAGGTACGTGGGCAGCCGGCCCATAAAGCTGCGTAAAAGTACCTGGAGGCAACGCAGCTTGGATGTTGTCAAGAAAAAGGAGCGTGAGAAGCAGGTATTGCTACAGGCCTTCAACTCGATGACTTAGGCACCTCGCTAAGTCATTTAACCAACTTTAGGCTAGTTTCGGCGACATTTCGATATAGCAAATTTGTATTTACAAAGTTTGGATGTTGCTGCGGCGAATAAGTACGAAAAATATACACAAAAAATTTACTTTTTAGCAAAAAAAAATCAGTTGTATTTATTGGAATCCTTTTTACAATATTGAACTAATCGTGCTATAAATCTATAAACCTGTACGATTACTGGACAATTCTTACAATCTGTTCGTCTATATACTTATATATTTATACGTTCGGGCTCATCATTTCGGTTAGCCTTTTTTGACTGTAATTCAGAATATCAAATCGGTTCGTCTGGCCGACTTGCGTTTCACTTTACCTACAATTAACACATATGTTAATAATAGCCCACCTATACTATAGCTAGCATACGAATATTACAAATGAGTACCTGCTAATCTGACCAGAAAGACGGCACAGCTGTGCATTAAAGCCCACATTGATTGATTGGGGATTAGCTTTAGGAATACAGTTTCGAATTTAGGGTCAATAAGTTAATAAAGTAACACGTGAACAATTGACGTCATCTCCATATACTATAACAATACTTAATATTTCCTGGTCTGTCTAGTTAGTTAGTACCACTTATTGGGCTGCTTGCCAAGCAGTGGCTTTTTGGCCGTCTCGCAGCCAGCATCATCGCTCGTTTCCATATTGTCGAATCGATATTGTCGAATTCCTTCCTTGTGACGGGGCCAACGAATGAATGGCCTACCCGCTTCTGTAGAAAATATAGAGGGATAATATTGCCTGTAGCTGTAGTAACCGCTAATCAGACCTATTATTCCACCCACTATGATATCCTGCCAATGATGATGGTAGTCACAGGTGCGACTAACCGCTACCAAAGCGGCTACGATCAGAGGAAGAACTGACAAGCATAGACGCCAGGTTTGTCCGCGTCCGCGTGCATCGAAGGCATGCAATTTGGCACCCACATAGAAGGCAACAAACCCAAAGCTGGCAAATGCGACTGGAAAGATGTAATTAAAAAGCAATTAGAATTTAAATTTGTTAGTTTGGGTATATTGTTTACTTACACGATGAGTGTCCACTGGGAAAGCTTTTGCGTCCTTCGTTTATGTCACTTGGATTACCGGTACAATTGAAATCAAGAAGAGAACTGCCCATTGCGTTACTGGTTTCATTTAGTACCATGACGCCATCAGGAAAGCAACGATAGAAAAAGTCTGGACGCGGTCGTCCCACTGTTACTTTCAAGAGACTCGTCGGAATGCCATTCATGCAAACCGCCAATGTCCAAGCCCAGCTGGCAGCTCGAAAATCCCGGCGATCTTTGGTGAACGCATAGAAAACCGCTGTAACAAATAGCGGTACGGCGATAACCAGGAACAAAAGGTCACCACCGCGAACAATATCGGGTCTGCGTGGATTCTTGTACAGCCAAAGCTCCTCTGCGTGTATTTCCCGCTTAAACGAAGACATCGTTTCAAGTTTGCTAAAATAAATAAATAAGATACATATATTTCTTAACTTGCACGATACATTTGCTCGCATCGCAACTTACATAAACACCATCACAATCGCAATGCGTATAACGACATCGACCAGGTCACTTAATCTCTTATAACTAATTGCGATTGGCCATTCCTTTTGCTGTTCCTGATCCGTTTCCTCCAGATTATCTTTGCCCAGCGATAGTTCGTTGCGCCACATTTCGTTGCTGCTGTCGCTGCCGCCTTTCTGGGGCACGTCCTCGGCAGAACTTTCGCAAAGGCTACTGCGGTGCGACATTGACTTGTTCGGTGTTGACATTTTGGTCACCGGAGTATTGTCAATTTTTTCACTATGTTCGGTACTTGATTTCCCCGCTGTCTAAATAATTGATAAGATAATAATTGGAAAAGTCATAATGAGTTAAGGTTTTTGTGTTATCTTTATAAGCGTAGAATATGTGAGTGATTACTACGATAAGTCTGCCCATACATATCTATGTAAACGTATTTACACAAGTTAATTACTCTGCTATGCACATATATATATATAGCCATGTATAATACCCACGTCGACGTTCATGTGTGTGTCAAAATGTAACTTCACGTTGTAATGTGATTTTTATTATTTCGAATGCAATTATAATGTCGACAACTCATGAGTTCATCTCAAATACTTATTTATACACAAACACAAACACACAAGCATTTGTAATTTCTCTGCCTCGATTTCATTGTAGCGAGCGCACACTGTAGTATAATTATCTTTCACATTTAGTCAGGACGCAGCTCTGTTTGCTATTAATATTGGATAAGTTTAGTTGCAAGCACAAGCACACCTATTATCAAATATCAATAAATTTGCAGCACCTGCGCTTCGGTCGACCAAGTTTGTTGAGTGTCGTCACCGTCATCGCCGGGCTTGTTGTTGCTGTTGCTGCTGTCGTTGTTGTTGTTCAAGTTGTTTCCGCATTTTCGGCTACGTAAATTGGATTCAGTACTATGACTATTTTGCATTATCAAAAGCTCTGCAAATAGAACTTTAACTTTGGAACTGTGCGCACGGTTAAAATGTTAACAGTTTTGTTGTTGTGCTTTGATTTGTAGCCGCGATATGAAATCTCGTCTGTATCTCGGTTTTTACACAGTCACACTATGCCTTTTAGGATAGTTTTTCGAACTAACTACTACTTGCTAATTATTCGAGGTTTTTATAAACTTTCTCTAATCCGCAGTTGCTGCGGCAATGCAATGCTTATCTTATAATCTCGCACCGAAACATCAATACCCTTTACTGAGAAGTATTCTTCTTTAGAGGTTCATAAATACAAAATACAATGAAAAATTACATTATACTCATACCCTTATGTACCTACATAATTTATGTGATTAAAATGTTACAAGTTGACAATAAAACCGTAAACACCCAAAGGGCTTTTGAAGGGTACAACAACTAGCATCTGTTTACCAAAATACGTGTTAACAGTAGTGTTGGCAATTTCGGTTCACTTGATCTGCTTGGTTTTTGTCAATCCATTATTTTTATAAAAACAGTGTTGACAATTGTACACTACATTGTCTTTAGCCATTTAAATTTATTTCAATAATACATTTAATACAACGTTTAAAGTTGGTAGAAATTACAGCCACGTATCTGTGGCTAAACAAATAACGCACCTGCAGTTGTCAACAACAGTTCCAAATAAATGAACGCATCCCTAACGCTTAACAGTTTTATCAATAACATGTCAATGTTATTTAACATATAATAAAACGCGTTGCCAACCATTTAGTTGTAATAAACAGGGTTGTTTTTAATCATATGATATGATAAGTATTGTTTTCATCAACGAAAAACCGTAATATTCGTTGAGACAGCAGCCAAGTTAACCGTAAAAATGACTGCTGAGGATACCAAAGTTGATAGGATCGCTGCTGGACAATTGCTGGACTCCTTGTACTTAGATATGTTTCATCTAATCGAAGCACACACCCAATCTCGCATTGACATCGAGCGTACAAGTTCCAGTGGGGCCATACTCCTGGCGCGGACTAAATTCCAGCAAGGTGGTCAATCCTTATCTACAGCTCAAATACCGACGGAAAACAGTGCAGAATTTAATGCTCTGTGCAGTGTTGTTTATGCCGAAGACACAGAGAAAAACAAAATCACGGACGTCACGATCGAGCGACATGCTGTTGATAAGGATAACGGATATGTAGATCCTCTGCACTGGTTTAGTGTACTGCCCCCTATGTGTTTACGAAATGCTGCGGAAAAATTTAGAAAATCGATTGAGTTAATTGCCGAAAGTACAAATCTGCAACGGCAACTTAGCAAAGTATTGGACAGCATTAATAGGCTACGGAGGTCTGCAGTTTTGAATGAATAACTGATTGTATCAAATATTTAAGCAATATATTAATATGAATAAGAATAAAGTTTGAAATGGAAAAAAGAAACAATTTCATTTTTTAAATTAGATTCGTTTGCTTATCGATTACTACCACCACTTAAAATCGATAATTTAATTGGTTAGAACATTGCAAACAGCAAGTGGGCAGTCCTGTCAGATGTTTTCAGCTTATTTTCACTTTATACTCTTAGTGAGTGGTCAGCCCAGTTGCTCATCATATTCTATCTGGCAAAAGAATCGATATATATATGCATATATATAACCTTTAGAGTAAGTAATCAATAATTGCCTCAAAGCAAATGCGCAGAATAAGTAACAAACAGCATAGGAATCAGACTGCAGATTAAATTATAGAACATGCAAATTATGAATAATAGAGGCGTACCGCCCAATAGATAACAGTGTTCACGTTCGCTTAAAAAGTCGCAGACAGCTAGCCCAACAACGACAACGCGCGCCTTTGTTGCTGTTGTGATTGCGAGCTGCGAGTGACATTCCCGTTTTGAGACTTGTCGCGCGTGGCTACCCCTCCCATAATAACACGCATCCATACGTGTGCCTCTGAAGCTCATCAATGAACAACGCTTCGCCGAACGGGGTGTCATCGCAGCTGGCTGATGCACCATTGCTTCAGCTAGAGGATGAGGTGGATCGCATTGGCGACCACGTTAAGCAGCAGCCAACAGCAACCGCAACGAACAACAATCAGCTGAGTCCGCTATTGAATGGCTTCGAAGTGAGCGGCGTTAACCAGTTGACAACTCAGGTTGAGGTAAGTCTCGTGAAAAAAAACAAGAATTAACAAAAGAATCATAATGTCTCTTCTTCCTATAGATAAATACTATAGGCGTACATGGAAAACCTGGCAAACGCAAGTCAAAACGAAAAGTGAAGCGAAATAGAGATCAAATCCTACTATCGGTGGACGATGATGATGATGATGCTGGTGATATGGTTACTAATTGTATCCATCCAACTGATGGTAGTGCTGGCGGCGATGATGGAGAAACAGTTGAAATTTTTGTGGCGACTAAAAAGCAACCGCAAGAGGAGCAACTGTTAATGCTGCATGATGCTGACGACGACGACAATGCAGATGCAGATGGCGACGACGAAGAAGATGTTTTACTGCAAAAAAATCCGCCTGTCCTCCTCAATGGCAATACGAAATTCAAACACTTTGAAGAGAGCAGCGAGAGCATGAGCGGTAGATCGACCAGAACGTCACCGCAAACGCCACTAGTGATTAGTCATATTGCAACAGGCACACCGACGCGTCGCGCAGCGACGACTGCATCGACGTCCACATCCCCTTTGAAACCGACGACGCGATTGCCACACGAAGAGGCCGACGATATTTGCCTGGTGCCAGAAATTGATTTCGAGGGCATGTCCACGGACGCTGGCAGTGATAATCGCGAGTCGCAGCCACTTTTAGGCGGTGGCGGAGGGGGCGGCGGGAGCCATAGTCGCATTAGCGATTTACTTGGTGCCCTAGGACGCGGACATGATCACGTTGACCTCATGTCAAATACATTTGGCGGTAAGTTCAATTATTATTTAGAATTTGCAAATTACAAACTGCTAAAGTCGTACAACAGCTCATGTAGGGCTTCTTACGATAGCGATGTGAATGTGAGTCAGCTTATAACGAGACATACATATGTATATACGTACATATGTTGATAAGCTTCTCTATTTCTCTTATTTGTAAAGACTTTCAGGTCTGTGTTTTATCAATTCTTGACACAGTTATTTAAACGGTATTATCATAATCCCTTTTAAAAATAACTGGGATGAGAAAAACATATAAATGTGTACAACCTAGTTCCTGAACAAGATATAAAATGTGTTTCCCCTGAATACCCTCTAGAGTGCGCATTGAATTATGTGCAGTATTTAATTGGGTATGTCTCAGTCGTTGCTGAAATCAACAAAGAAACACCACGTAATTGTGTACATACGTTCAAATTTGTAGATGCGAGAGAGTAAAATACTATTGTGTGAGTAAAATAATTTCAGCGCTGTAACGTTTCGCTTGCATACATATGTACATATAAATGCATATGTATCGATGTAGGGGTATTTTCCCTGCCTGCTGTTTATGAAATGAAATAATATACATTGAATCATAATTAGTTAAAATCTGTTCTTAATGCTGACTTAATTTCCACTTGGGAATCGTAATATGTTTGCACTTGTAGGTATGCAGAACACTAATTACCAATGTGCGTTATAAACAATTAAACAAACATACATAAACAATTAATTTCAAAGAGCGGCAGGTCGCGACAACATTCCAAAGTTTTTGTTTATGGCACTTGAAATTCCCTTCAAAAATATACTCGCTCTTCGATTAGAAACAAAATTTTCAGTTTTTCTAATTCATGCATCGTGGAGCAAATTTCAAGTGATACAAAGTACATATTCATGTAAACCATGGACAATGTCCTGCAAATATCGGTTACCGAAGGGACATAACTAAAACCATAAGCAAATCACATAAAATGTCCATCGATGGCTTCATACGATAAAGCAAAAATCTATACAGAGCAGCAATCAGACCTTCAAGAAGACCAATCGGGGGCTTCGATCTTGGATACTAAAGTTGTGAATAAAACACAAGTGCAGAATGAGCCGGAGCAGAAGAGCTCAGATGAATCGATATATGAGGCGTATACGTGTCATTGCTGTAGCAGGAAATGTCATAATGAAGAAAGGGATTTCATAACATCAACAGAAGATGCGGAAGATCCTCCTATAATCTATCAGCGTCAAGCCTCTTCGGTAAATTCCGAGGATACGGAAATAAAATTTACTCCGCCAAAGTGCCAATGCGCCAATTGCGCTTTAAAGAACATGTGTAAGTCGCGTCGCGATCAAAACAAACAATGTGGGTCGCAGCATATCAAAACACTTTAGATATGCAAATAGCGTTTTATTTCAAATGTTGCTTTTATTGTGTCTCTCCACCTTTATATTACTGTGCTATGAGGTTGACTAGCATATCACTTTCAATTGAAATGCCGCGCTCGTTGCGAACTAGTCGTGAAAACTTTATACAGAACATTTTCACCATTTACGAGGACCAGTGCGACTTTAATGACAACTTTGATTTCATAGGTAGTCGAAAGTGTAAGGCTGTGGAGTGAGAGGTGTCTTGTGACAAGTCCTTGAGGCATCGTAGTTGAGTCTGTATCGATATCAGGGTAATCAATACGTTGTCCATGTACACTTCTGCCACGTTCAAGTTGCCATTCAAGCACATTTAGATTCTTTTGTATGTGTATACACGTATGTACATACATACATATGTGCGTATCTTTGTGCCTGCTATATTTATCAGCAGCTGTCACGCCAGGCCTGAGACTCAGACGCCGGTCTTTTGTGGCCGCAGCTAGCTTTTCATCAATTATTCAACATTTTTCATTTTAATTTCCTTTCGAATCAAAGCACAATTTGCAGTTTGATTTTAGGCACCACACAAGACATGCGTATTTTTGTGTTACGCACAAATTTTATTAGTAAATTACCAAGAATGAAAACTAACCGACATTTATGGGCTTAATGTACTTACTATTTCATTCTCTTACAGATGATCCTCTCTTCTCAGAGATTGTAGCACAAGCGGAATATGCTATCGAGCAGGGAATGCTACCCGAAAGAATCTATCAAGGCAGCAGTGGC
Source organism: Zaprionus ghesquierei (assembly GCA_018904095.1). Taxonomy (NCBI): domain Eukaryota; kingdom Metazoa; phylum Arthropoda; class Insecta; order Diptera; family Drosophilidae; genus Zaprionus; species Zaprionus ghesquierei. Next base: position 350,642 of record JAEIGP010000103.1, on the reverse strand, counting down.
TCATACTTTGTTAAAGATGTAACGAACGTAAGTGTATTCAAATAAAAATAAAATGAACGTATACCATTTGTTGCACTGCGCATAGTCCAGGGTACTTAGTCTGTCCCCGCGATTAATAATTAACAACAGTGCATAGAACAAACATTTAAGTAAACGGGGAAGTATTGCAATTGAGTTTGTATTTGCAAAACTTTTGGTTTAACTTAATACAATTTCATTTCAATTAAAATCAACTTTGTAATGAAAAACACAAGTTTGCTGTAAAATTAAAATGCTTTACTTTGTATTTTAAAATCAACAGAAACGTTGTTTGGCAGTTTTCAAGCCCAAGGATGAGGAACCCTATGGCAGACTGAATCCCAAGTGGACCAAATGGATGCACAAACTATGCTGTCCATGTTGTTTCGGACGAGCCTGCCTGATACCAAACCAGGGGTAGGTCAAGGAAAATCCAAGATATGTAATCCTACTTAACGAAAAAATAATGATTGTTTCTATCTAGCTATCTTTCCGAAGCTGGTGCCAGCTTAGTTGATCGAAAACTGAATTTAAATGTGGTACCAAAGACACGTGTAGTTCGACTGGTTGCTGAAAGTTTCAATTATGCGCGCATTGATCGCCAGAAGGCTAAGTTTAAGAAGCGCATTAAGGAGCATATTCCATCGGCGCACTTCAATCGTATGAGCCTGCCGCTAAAGGTAATCGATTTGATTTCGCAGCAAATGCTTCATTTATATTCACATATATTGGTTGTTATTTTTCAGACCGGATCATTTCAGCTCTTTGTAGAAGGCTACAAAGATGCTGACTACTGGTTGCGTCGATTTGAACAAGAGCACTTGTCACCGGCGCTAGCCAAATCATTTCAACTTCAGTTCGAACGACTTGTTGTCCTGGATTACATCATTCGCAATACAGATCGGGGCAACGACAACTGGCTCATAAAATATGTAGCTCCAAAGCTGCTAGGCGAAGTAGGAGGAACTGGGGGCAAGACCATGTCTAAAGGAGTTTCTCATCTAGCTCAACCTGTTGCTGATTTGAATGAGCCGACAGCGAATACACGTATAATCGCTGGGGGTTTACCTTCGCCCACTTCAATGGGCATCGTCGATTCTACTAAAACACCTAGTAGCAGTCTCTCCAGCGACGATGATGATATAAATTATAGTTCTAAAAAGCCCTTTATGACACCCACGGACCCTAGTTGGAATCTGATAGAGCCGCCACAAATAAGAATCGCCGCCATTGATAATGGCTTGGCCTTTCCCTTTAAACATCCAGATTCATGGCGAGCATATCCTTATCACTGGGCTTGGCTACCTCAGGCCAAGCTGCCGTTCAGCGATGACATCAAGGATCAGGTTCTGCCACAGCTGTCAGATATGAATTTCGTTGAGGAAATATGCACCGATTTGCTGTATTTGTTTCAACAGGATCGCGGGTTCGATAAGCGACTTTTTGAAAGGCAGATGTCTGTTATGCGTGGCCAGATTTTGAATTTAACGCAAGCGTTGCGAGACGGCAAGTCGCCTGTACAGTTGGTTCAAATGCCTGCCGTTGTTGTTGAACGGTAAGTAAGAAGTTTTATTCAAAGAAGATTTTCATTTGCCAATATTATCTGCTATTTATTTTTTAGATCTAGTGGCAGTCGCTTCTTCTCCTTTACGCAGCGCTTCCAAAACAAGAGTCCTTTTTTTTCATGGTGGTATGTTTATGACACTCGCATGGAAAGGCGTACATGTAAACAAGATACTTTTTTCTTTCAGTTAATTAGCTATTGCATTCGGCGCTCTCACATACCCACCAAATCTCGTGGTTCTGGTCCCAAGTTATTCGTCGGCTACTTATTCGCATTGTTGTTACATACTACATAAATCTGCAAAAGCTTTTAGTGTAATCCTCCAAAAAGAAATGGATTTTTGTTAAATTTGTTATTTTTGGTAAACAAGTCGTTGAAATCGCTTGCTATTTATTTACTTACATTCACTTCATGTTCGTGGTTATAGTTAACCATATACATATGTATGTGTGTATATATCTTTACATCCATATGTGTGTATACACATTTTGTTTTGTCAATTGTTAAATAGTCAATTGTTTGAATTCATATAATGAGCGAAATCGAAACAATATTCATTCCAAAATTCGAAGTTCTCATGCTCTTTCTAATTTTGTTCAAATTTTTATTATTTATACCTAAACATATCAGTGAGAAATGTTTAAAATCAGTTTTAAATCAAAGCTACATTCGTATTGCTGAAGGCTGGGGCTCAGTGATTTTAATTATCTTACCTCCCCCGTATTCATTGTGAATATCATCAACAAATACTATTTATCAGTTAACACTCCTATAAATGTTAAGCATAAGCTAAAAAGCGAGTGTAACTACGTCAACTAGTGGAAAAAATATATATGAAATTAGATATAAATATATACATTTAAAATTGAATGTGCATACACAAGAAACAATAAAACTTAAATATGCCTTATATTTAAAAATCGAAGAGAATGTTGAATTAAGGTACTAAATAACACAAATAAATGTTTACTGGTCTTTTAGGCATAACAATTCATGCAAGACAAAATTAAACGCTACAAAAATTATATAAATGAAAGCAAATCATCTGAAGCATCGGATGTGAATCTGCTCACAGGCTGCACGGCAGGAGATCCGGGGACAATTTCTTCAGTCTTTACCTCTGTATTTTGGATAAGGCTAGACTCCTTGGTTCGAGCCTTGCAATTGTCTGCATCAAGAAGACTGATTGCTACATCCTCTTGTAAGGGGCTTAAAACCATTTCATCAGTTTTGTCACCAAGCGAAGGTAACTTCCGTTGCGGTGTTGTTAAAAACGATGATATTGAGGGCTGATAGTTTTTACTTAACACACCAAAAGGCCCCTTATACTGATACCACTTGGCTGGTACTTTGGGCGTCACACAGAGATCCCGGCCAATAGGAACTGTGCTGATTACATTTTTTGGCTTAAGGAATCGTACAAATCGCTCCATCTCTTTGTAGCTTGAATGCTCAGAATATTCCACGCCTATCACACTAATACGCTTCCCGTATGAGGGCTTTGAATTTTTCTCCCAGCCGCTAGGACGTATTCCTACCAGCATATTATATTGGTCCTCAAACGGTTTAAAATATTGATCAAGTTGCTGAGAAAAACGTAAAAATACTATTAATTAAAAATTTTTGTAAAAAAAATTAGCTTGCATACCGGATAACTAATCTTTCCCATGTTGATTAAATGCAGGTTAGCATCCTGGGGACTATCGCACAGTCTGATTTGCACTTCTGGCCAGTTAAGACAATTAATTGCCTTGAGGCGATGTGGCTCTGTCCATATGCGAAGATCAAATCTTTCGGCTACTGCTAGCCATAGCCTTTCCTTCCCGATCAAATAGGTACCGCATACGTGCAAAATGCGCTTGCCGACGTTCTTCTCATGAAACTGTTGGAGCAGGTAGCAAATGTTATCAATGCTATCGCTCTGATGACAAAAGTCATAATTTTCCGAAAGGTACGTTGTGTCCAGGTAAAGTATATCAATGTTAGGATGATTCCAGAACACCGGCAGCGACTCCATTTCAAAGTTAGCACGAAAATCACCAGTGTGCAATATGCACTTCCCAGTGCTAAGCTTAAAGAGCAGCATAATTGCACCTGGACAGCTAAAATTCATTAGAGTTTTATATTATTTTTAATCGGGTTTTCCAATATCTTTTGGTCATACTTACTGATTAGCATCTATTGCTGTTATTTCAACATCCTTCACTGTAATGGTTTCATCTACATCTATTTCATGCAGATACTGATCATCAATAGGTATAAAAGTGCGCACTAGACTCGCTGTAATTGGGCTCATGTAAAGAGGGTGAGCAAACTTTCTGGTAAGACCGATATAGTGGTCAGCATGATAATGACTTAGAAAGTAGTGTGTTGCATTTGGAATATCGCCGAACTGAAAACCATCTACAACAAACGTTGTTCCCTCCACAACCTTGTACGCGGGACAAGTTTTGCGTTTTCTTTGTTTTGATAAATTTTCCTTGGACAGGGTTTCTGTGGGGATTTCGCTTTGTAGATTATGGCAGGGTATTGTAACCATATTTATCGCTTCCGGCTGGCTTGGTTTTAATATACCGATAACTGGGGATTCTGCTTCGACAAATGTTCTTTCCTTCTTAACATGCACTTCGTCGTCGGAGCATAGATCAATGACATCATCGACATTTGAATTGCATTTCCCTTTGGCATTGCGCATAGGCTGGGTTCGACTTCGAGTGGGTTTGGTAATATTTTCGTCGAAACCCGAGGCTGTTGTGGTTGTGCTTGTTGTAGTTACTGATGCCTCTTCAAACAATCTCTTGCGTCCTTTACGGGGCGTCCTGCGCGGTTTAGACTTACTTTCGGATTTTTTTTCGCTTTGCTCTACTTTATAACTTTTTGTACCACTTTTAAAAAAGGAATCAATGCGTAGTTGGCCTGGTAGCGGCTCCTTTTTACTTGTGCGCTTAACCACTGTGTTACAAACTATAATTTGTTCATCGGCCTCTGTTTTGGTACTTTTCTTTTTTGTTGTTGTTGCTGCGCGTGTTCGCGCCAATTTTGTTTTTTCTGGTGTCTTGGAATGCGCTGTGTTAGATTTGGAAATTGTACTTTTTCCTTCATTAGTGCTATCTAGTAAATCAGACAAACTTCTAAGATGAATCTTTCCCACATTTGTTGTCGCCATATTTTTGTGAAATAACCTGTTGCCTTCTACGATTGCTTGGAAATAAATAAATAATACAAATCGATTTTTATTTGGCGATATCTTTGACCAATGCGCTTGCATACCGATAATAATATCGAATATTAAATGCGATGTTTTGAAATTGATTATTTTAAATACATATAACGTACTATATTAAGCCTAGAGCAAATTGAAATATTCAACAGAGTTAATTATCTAATCCACCGATGTCAACTCTTCCGAAATTTTCTCTTCATCTACCTCCTGAACAACATTATCCATAATGCGTTCTATAATAACAGCATCGCATAGAGACGGCCCGAGAAAACCGTAGATTTTTGAATATTCCTCATGTAGATCTGGTGGTTTATGAATGCTTCTTAGAATCGGAGCCATCATCTTCAGCAATCTATGGCGTATATATATCGAAGCTTGCTTTTGTAGGTGATGATCGGTTTCATTATTGGTAAGAAGAGGCTCAATTCGCTCGGATATGGCATTTATGTGGGGCAGCACGCAGTCAAGGATCGCATATTTTCCCATCTTGGCTAAGCCAATAAGACAGCCATAAATCGTTGTTAAATGTGGCGATGAAAGACCCTGCTTGTACACGCTGCAAATAACTTAATTAGTTTAAAGTATGAAGCAAAAAGTTTGTATACATACCTTAAAATTCTTGGCAAAATACTGCTATCACGGCTATAGAAATTATTAAGTAAAAATTTTTGCATAATACTACTTGCGTATTCCCGCAACGCCCAATGATTCTGAGCTGCAGGAAAAGAGCATAGTTGGCGCGAAACGGTACATGACATGACGGCAGGTATTAAAAGATGCATCTAAAATTTGTAATTTGTAGATGAGCAACGGGTAAATAAAGAGACGGACAGACTTACGAAATCTTTAAGTCTTAAGTTGGCATTGCTAAGAAGACATTGGACCATGCGCATCAGATACAGCAGAATGGCAAAGTTATGCTGCGTCACATTAATTTTGACAGATTCGGAAATAAATAAACTCAACTTGGGCAGCATCTGCTGCAGCGATGAGTCTGTGCCAATTCGTCGAAGAGCGTTTCGTCGTACTGCCTCGGATGAACCCATGCAGCTTTCAGTGATTAGCAAATAAAACTTTTGCTGCTCCTTTGACAGTGGAAACTTCTTATTTGCCATTAACTGCACCCGTTCACGCTTTCTCCATTGGCTTATTGCGGCTGCTGGTCGTGTTAGTTTTCTTTCATCTGGTGATTTAGGTCGGGAAATCTTTTCATCCACCAGCTCAGCTATTTTCTGTTCATTTTCTTTTTTAAGCGACGTATTTTCGTGCTCCTCGTCAGTATCCGGCCAAACATAATCCACGTGAAAAATATCCAAAAACATATTGTTGGCCTCCATGGCAAACAGCAGATGCTCTAGCCTAATCACTGAGCATCGGGTACGTCGGGCATACTTGAAGGCATCACCGACTATGCTGCTAATGTTGTCGCGCACATCTTGGGCCACAGTTCGAATTACATTTTCAGATAAAGTCTGGTTTATGAACTCCTTGGATATTGTCTGCAATGATGTTCTTGATAGAGTTGCATTCCATTTCATGTCATTTTCATAGTTGAATTGATTTACATTTTCAAAGCAAATTTGTTTCAAGGGTAAATAGTTGTTTCGGCCCCACATTTGACAGTTTATTACAAAACAGCTCGATACGTGTACATATATTTGTCTGCATGTGAACTTTTTTGAGAAAGCAAAAGTGACAGTGTAGAGTCTAGTGTCGGTAAACTTATCAAGAATCCTTACACCAATTGTAGTTCGGGCGAAACACTGTTCTATTGAAACATGTTTAAAAGACACACTATACTTTATTTGCTCCGATTCAAACTATTATTTACTTGTATGTAATTTTAATAGATAGAAACATTTAAATTTATAACATAGGATAAACTGCTATTATTAGCAATAAATAAAGCTAGGAATAGTAAATCCACATTCGATAAATAATAAAACCGAGAAGCATTAAAAAGATTAGCACCTTCCATAGATAATGTAGTCAAGACCGCAAATCCGTTAGGGGCACATACATGACCCCCATAAGGCGGGTCATCTCCACTTTGCCGTTGGCATCCTTGTCGTACTGAAATTATTTCGAAATTATAATTAGAAATATTTATAATTATTTTTATTAATGGTTCTTCACCTGCTGCATATACTGGGAGCCACCTTCGGGGCCAACGGGCACTATTAGGCGCCCACCCTTAGCAAGTTGGTTTATTAGCTCGATGGGCTCTGTGGGTGCAGCTGCGCCGACGTGTATGGCGTCGTAAGGAGCATGACTTGTATAGCCCTTACGACCATCTCCTTCGATTATGTGCATTATTCCTGACTCAAGCATGCTGGGATCGTCGGCATTAAGATTTGTTTTGCTTAAGGCCACTAACGAAGCCTGATGCTCAATTCCAACTACGCGAGTGTTGGCATTGTTGCCTTTGGCCTTAATGTATCGATAAAAGCAGGCTGTTAGATATCCAGAGCCTGAACCTACATCAAGCACATGTGCACCGGGCTTTAATTGATCTCGTAGATATTCCAAAGCGAAGGCGTGCTAAGACAAGAAGGTGAATACGCTATTAATATAATTTCCTTGTTATCCGGTGAAAAAAATTGATACTACCATATGAGGTGCACTAATAGTTACGCCGCCACCAATAGGTTGAGGTGCGTCCATATATGGATTACGAGGACAGTAGTGACTACGATCTGTTGCTATCATAGCATTTGCAACAGAATCTGTGGCAATGACGCCGTAATCTATTGAAAAACAAGGACATATGCATATTTTCAGGTACTTTAAATAGGTGCACTTGTTGGACTCTTACCTCGTAATTGACGTATGAGATCGGCATTGTTGGTACCCACAGATCGCCAGGCCATGCTGTATGCGCGTAGGAGCAGGCCCACTGCTATTACTTTAACAATAATTATTTTTTTCAGGTTTGCCTTTGCTTTTGTTTGGGTTTAGTGAATCTTTTTGTTGTTGCTTGCAGCAGCTGCAAAACAGCTGGAGTACAGTGTTACCAGCCTTAAATTTAAAAATTTTGATTTGAATAAAAAACCGAAAATATTAAAATGACAAAGTTTTATATGGGTTCATATTGTAAGTTTAAATATATACATATATTTTGTTTTGTTCTATATATAAAAAGTATATAGTATAAATAAAATATAAACATTTTTATTTTGGCTTAGAATTTATTTTAATTTTTTTAATCGATGTTTAGGATTTTGCATGACATATTCGATAAAAGTTAACAAAATTGCAAATTGAAAACCGCAAAAAGAGAACCAACACTATTATTATTTCATATTAAGGATATTGAAATAAATTACATCTTAGTAAAATGTACCACAATTCCCTACTATGGGATGGAAAATGTAACATTCCGTATATAATCGTTTTTCTTATCGATAGGTCATATTAACTTAATCGAATCGATAGGTAAAAATAATTTCCTTACATACCTAGACACAACTCTGGCAACTGTCGAGCGAAAACGAACGCGACATTAAAAATCGCGGCGCAGTAAAAAAGAATACGAAATTAATTATGCAAATAATTTGCAACTAAAAGAGTGATAAATTTAACAACCCGTGGATAATAAGAACTTGTGATAGTGTTATAATTTGTGTATAATAAAAAATCACTTTAAAGGTGTCCTCCGTTGCAGCTGCTAACGCGTAGCACTGCATTCAGCAGCTGCCTTTTTTCGTATGTTGTGACACAAACACAGACACACATCCGTGCATACAAGCAGCTTGTGGCTAGTTTCGAGAGAGCGCGCGGCAAAAAGTTTTCGCTATTGTGTGTTTGTGTGTGTGAACGGGTATTAGTCATTTCGGACTGGCCTGGTCGTTGGTCTTGGGCCTGGTCTTGGCTTTTGTCTGTTAACCCGTAATATTTGGAACGCATCAGAGGCAATCAGCACAAATTCCAATACTATCGCAACTAGAATCAGCGAAAGGTTAGTTACCCGTGTTATCATTGTTGAAAGTAATTATATTACAATATTTTTATTGGTACTTTAATACTAATAAAAACAAAAGACACAATAAGCTGATCAGTTGCCGTAAATTTGGCTAATGTGTAATATTCTCACTGACTTAACTTGATTAAGCTAACATCAAGGTCGTTATTGCCTACTACACACAAATAAAATAAATTACAAAAGTATATGTTTGTGTGTTTGTATGTACATATACACATATATATTAAATTAAATATTTATTGTACGGTTTGTGGGCATGTTATATGAGTTAAGGTGTTGTACAACAAAATGTACATTGCATAATTCATTGTGCTACGTTAGTGCGCTCTATTTGATTTACCATATGTCTAAGTCGATCCGTATAAACAAATACAAATTGCATTCATGCAATACTACCGATATAGGTATCGATATTGTGATAAAACATACCTTACGCAAGTAAAAAATGTGCCAAGGATAAAACAGGCTCCCTTAATTATTATACTTTGTGAAAGTTGACAATATAAGCAATACTTAAATGTATTATCTTTAAAAATACTCGTCAAATTCTTGTGTGGCGCAAATAGCATCCACAGATCTTGTTCATTTATGCGCTGTCAATCCATTCGATTTCATTTAGTCACTTTCGGACGCAGCAGGTGTTGCATTTCTGTCCATCCGGCTTACGTATGCTCTACTTACTTTCCAACTCACTAAGCTTACTCGAGCGTCATCAGTTGCATGCTGCCCAATGGCTTCTTTAGTCAAAGAATAAGTCAAAGTTATAGGAGCCAGACTCGTTTGATGATAAGTTCTTTTTGAGGGTCTGTATAATTATTAAGCAATTTTTCTCGTGTTGCCATCCAGTTTTGATAGCAAGCGCTACTGTACAAAACAGGAAATGGCATATGTACTACGAATCGGCAAGTTTTTATCAAGAAATTAAAAAAGTTTTACACAATCTGCACGTTCGGTGCGGAAAAGATTTCACTTTTTGTTTTTACAGATTTTTTTTTAGATAAATACATTGAAATTGTCACCATAAAATTTATGATTTCTACAAGGGATTTGATTTCTTTCATGTATGTAGTATGTGCATTTGCGTACATTGACATTATTATAGAGACCACAAGTGCTGCTGTGTAGAGTTATCTGTTCAACTTTGACCTAGATTTCGACGATTCGCCTTGCAACGCATGAATGCGACTAGGGAATGCATCTCTAGCATGTGGAATGCCTGCCTGTCAAGTGACTGACGTATATACATACGATATTCATACACAGATACATATGTATGTACATTCATAGATGCAAATACACACATAAGCAAATTAAATGTACTAAATTTAATTTACTGAAATGAACGTGCAATTTAAGCGAACATGTTTGCGTTATATCTTTTATTATTAGCTACCTGTCGTTGCTTATAAATGGTTGAATATGGAGAAAAGTAAGCTGAATACAATGAATAGCTTAAAGAGGGAGTATATATATAATATAATATATTTAAAATATATAAAAATATAATATGTTTGACAGTTAAAATGTATATACACATTATACAAGAACAGTAAAACGAGTTCTTCTTTTGTTTTATGTTTCGCATTCGTATTTTCTGTTTTCTTTTGTTTTTCGCGTAAGTCACACTGATTATCCCATTTGCTTCACACGCCTTCGCATAACGATCTCAAATACATTCGCATATCGATAGTATGTATATAGAAAAACATGTATGTATTTGCTTTTGACTTTTAACTCGTATTTTTTGCCAATTCCGCATACAAAAGCAACGCCAGAGAATTGAAGAAAGAAGCGTGGAACAGTATGGCAAAAGTGTGACGTGTATGCAAGTTTAAAATGTAACCGTTTTACGTATTGTTGTGCAAATGTTTAAACATTTGGGTTTTCTATACGCATTTTAAAGTTTTGTGTTGACACAGCTGATTTTTGACATTAGCAGTTTTTGGCTGTTGGTCTTGAAAGAAAGCAAGAAAACAATCTTATCAGCTCTGTTATTTGACAGAAGCAAGAGATTTTCTATAGCTTTCTCGCATTTGCGAAAATGTAATAATTTCAGTGGACTCTTTTCTAATGTTTCTGAAATATAATTAGAATATACTTATAAGACCCAAGAGTTCAGTTCATGACAAAGCATGTCATTGTCTGCACAAAGAGAGGGCAAAGCTTTTGGAAGTTTCCTCCTTTCCGATCCGAGACGTTCATTTTATGTAAATTGAATGATCTTTTGCCTGCTGTAATTAAATAAATTGCATAGAGTGTTGTGCGTGTTCTCTTGGCTGACACGTTTCAATACTATATTCCTTCTACCCGGAAATTTTGCGAAATCAGCTTGAAATAATATATAATTTCATGCTATAAACATATGATACATAAATGCTGTAAAAACAGGCTACTTACAGCCTAGTGTTTTATTCGTTGATTTTTCTTTGTGGCTTTTTGTGGCTAACAAATGAAAATAAAAGCTCAAGGTCGTCTTCATTTCTTGCATACTTGTTCAATTGATTTGGGTTTTGCCAATTGACGAAATTGCGAACAATAACAATCAACAAATGGCTGCCAAGAAAACCAATTCGTATATAACAAAATAGAGCATAGAAAATTTGCTCTAAAAAAAAAACAATTTATAGCTAATCAATTATTTACTTAATAGTGTCTTAGTAACAATGTTCATGAACTCTATTGTGAGAGTATATTCATACACACATATGCATATATGTACATACATATATGTATGTGTTCACATATTTAAATGTTGCTGCTTGTGTGTCTGTCTTGTTATTGTCGCCACTTTGATTTGCTCTCACTTTGCTATCATCATTGAGATGCTTTATAAAAGTCACATGCACACACACACTCATTCACACCACTACAACAATGGACACGTGTGTGGGTAATAAGTCTTTGAACTGGGTAGAAAAATACTTTCTTTTGTTCACATTATGGTTCTCTATTTAGTTTTTGTTGGTTTTCATTATTTGCCTTCGCTTTGACAGCGCGTGGTCAATTTTATAGGTAAGCTTGAGTAAAAGCTGTTTGCCCATCCCACGATTATTTGCTTAAATATATATTGAAATGCTTAACATTTATCAAGTGTTACCAGACTTTGCCTACACAAGTTAAAAATTAACATTGCATTGAAGTGTTTTAGTTTGAATCCCATGTGAAATTTCTTGCAAAAACAAAGGAGCTTTCCGAACACGGTTCGTTTTCTTTGGGGTCAGCTTTAACCGGTTGCAGCCGGCAACAATTTAGCTTGTGAAAAACGATGAAACACCCCTTTATGTGTAGATAAATACATAACATGATGCATGACAATAACGTTTTAACATACAGAGCCCTGACCTTAGTATAGCATTAAGCCTAAAAGCAATTTACAGACAGTCAGTTGTTCGTAGTACTGTGTGTGTATATACATACATACATACATACTACACAACCACACTTGCACGACAAGGGCGTTGGTTCTACATACATATTTATTAGGTATATATTGGTTCATTGGAGCATTGCGCACCTAACAATGCAAAACTAGACAATACTTAGTAACTAATTATGTAGTAGACATCTGAAAAAAAAACAGCTTAAATTAAATTCAAGTTGCTTAGGTTTATATAGTACACATGTTATTTATATAGTCTTTGTAGATCAACTGGTATTACAATTCTTTTAACATATTGTTTCTAAGTGTAACAATTTGCGTCTGCTGTAGAAAAGTGGCATCGTAAGGTATATATGAATGTACACAGTTACAAACATTGTATCTTACAGTTCAGATGACATCACTTTTAGCCACTAATTAATAGCGACACTTTAGGAACAATTAGACGGAAGTAATAAACATGCTATACTAAAGTAAAGCTTCAGTCGAGCGCGTTTTATTGTATGGAAATAGCAGGACCTATTTTTGGAGTATCTTGGGTGTTCATTAACCAACACCAAACACGAATTGCTAGTGAAGTCATCGCAACTTGCAACTGATTTTATTTCGACTATTCTGGTAAATTTTACTCAACCAAAAATCAAAGTCGAGCGAATTTCAATTGTTATTATGTGCTGCACTCAATTTTAAATACCTAATTAAAAACAATAAATAATTTTGTTGCGTAAACCATTATATATTTATGAACCATTTATGCAATGTTTTTCTTGAAATTATATTCCAAATCTTAAATAAATACAGTGGCTTGCGAAAGAGTACATTTTGTATGTATGTAAAAACTAATTCGGCTAATGATAAAACCTTATCGTTATCATTATATTAATGCGTATGTGTATTATGAAATACAATAAGATATCTTTTAGTTAGTAGTTAGTTAGATACATTTTAGTATAATTCAAAGTTAAACAAAGAAGTTTTCCAAGTTTGTACTAAATTTTTGGATTTGCTGCACCAGAATAAGATGCCAAAGTTTTCATTGTTATTGATTTAGATTTAGCACCAAATCGAATATTATTGATCCTTGTCTTGTACATAGCATACTTACTTATAAATGTGTATATGAAGAGCTGTGTGTAAGAGTATTTATCAACCGGAACAGATTAATTTAATTAGCTGGAAAAGCCTCAAACCAAATGCAATGCGAAAGCAGTTTTATCCTACTGTTTCCATGACGCCATCCACCCATCCACTCTCACATACCCACATACTACATACACAGTTACACCCACAATTTTAGATTACCCTTTCAAAGGTGACTTTAATTAGATTGTTTCTGTTAGGTGCATGTGCGAATGTTGTTTTGCAAAGGGAAACGTGCCTGCGATTAGTACCTTGTTTGTAGTTAACAAAATATTCAGTTTGTGGTGCTAACATACCCTATGCGAGAAGAGAACTGCTAGGTAAACAAAATGCAAAGGTATTTAAATAATTTTACAAAACTTTTTTCTCTTTGCTTTTCGTGACCGTTGCCACGATAACAGTGTGAACGGTACTTCTTTTATAGACCTGGGTTATATTTGATATTGACATGAATTTTGCATGCATTATTCGAGCGAAGAACTTTTGCGATCTCTCTTCGTGTACGAGTTGAAAGAAAAGTCTTTAAAAGCTAAAAGAGAAATACATATGCATATAGTTCGTTCTGAATGGTATAATACACACATGGAAAAATATATTTTTGATAAGATCGAAGATATGTAAATTAATGAAAGTGTATCGAATCATTGATTTAAATTTGAATTCTTCAATATTATAATATAAAAATATTGTTTATAAACAAACGTTAGTTTACACGAATATACCTTTCAAAGCTGAACACTAAAAATAGTACAAGCAATTTGCCATATTGCAAATGTTCTCTACTTCCTCTTTAGGGCAACGGACAATGTATTTGTCCGGGTTGCATGTGCGTGGCATGGCATGAAAAGTCGAGGCAGTGTCCGAAACAAAAGTGGCACTGTGTACTCAAGAATTCCACTGTAGCGCCAGATATCTAAAGGCTACATAAAGCACGCATACTTAGTACATACATATAACACAAGTACACATTATGCCGGAACACATATGCATGTATAATACACTTGTTCATGTGCATACTCTGATGACTTTACATACATATTTGCGACTGGGCGGACGACTGTTTGCTAACAAATTGCGCTGAAATTTGTTGGGGAATTCTAGAGCGATTATGACGAAGTTATTCCCCTCTGGAGGTCAACAGACATCATCTGGCATACCTCCATATATATATAATATATATATATGTTTTAGACGGTTGAATACGTATTTGGCATATAATGAATGAATTAAATTAGCGTCGAGATTTACTGCGTAAAATGCTGTGATAAGAGGCAGCGTGTTTTGTACCGCTTCTTATCTAGCCGTTTGGTACATATGTACATACATACATATGTATATGTACATACTACGTTATTGTTGTGATTGCACTATTGAATCGTTTAAACGCCCGTTCCGGGATGTGCCGGTCACCAAATTAGTCTGGTAATCGCCAACTGCTTAACGAGAATTGCAGTTTCTACAGAATCCCACCCATTTTTTTGGGCTATTCCTCTGCACTTGTTTTCCGATTGTTTATCGAACGCAGAGAACGTAGAATCTTTAGTGGGCGTCCGTTGTTCAATTCGTAATTCGCAATTTGATGACGTAAATTTAAAGAAAATATTTTAATTGTTTTATTTTTGTTTTCTTTCGGTTTTCGATGTGCAGATAGATCGATTGGTTTTTTACGTTTCGCATCGTTTTTAATGTGTTGTCGGATGGGCAGACACTTATAGCTCTTCATTTGATATAAGTCATGTGTCGGGTTTAGTTCAAAGTCGAGTGTTCGGATTAACGGCACGGTTATACAGTTTATATAACGGTTATATTTTGGAAGTGTGATTTCAGAGTTCATCTGGAAATACCATCTGTGTTGACGACTACCTATAGTATGTTTTGACTTTTTTTTTGGTTTTGTTTGAAGAGATTCGAATTCGGGACAACTAAACAATTTAAATCTGAAGTGGATCGGTTTGTGATGCAAACAATGTTGTATTCTGACCTCAATAATTCCATTATTGGGATATGAATAGAACTCTGTTGTTTATATATTCTTGAATGTTATTTAAACTTAATTAGCACATTCAATTAAGGCAAAAAGTGAATAAATGAAAATAAATATAAGCAGAAAATACGCATATCTCATTTTTAAAATGTGATAATGGATTGGTTAATTTACTTTGCGCTCAAATTAGATGCGGCTTAAGTATGCATCCTTACACACATAACTTAGCATACTCATGCAAGAATGTACATACGTCAAATCAGGGTAAATTTTGGGTGAAAAAAAGCTAAAAAAATTCGATTTAAATATATGTACATATGTCATATTCAGCACCTTGTAGTCTAGCACTTACGCAAACACCTTCTTGAGCCTGTTATCGTCCGCACAGATAAGCGATGTTTGTTTGGTTGTTTTGCATGTCGAAGCAGTGGAAGATACATGTACATGTACTTGTGCTTTAATGATTGTCTCATACTCAGTTGTCGTATTTGTGCTCTTATGCAATTACAGGTACAAAAGATGACCATACCGTCAAGGCCAGCGCCTGCACCGCCCGCGTCGCGGGGACAAAGTGCTGCGGCGGGAGCGAATGCAAGTCTGGACGCACTGCGTCTGCAGCTGCAGCAGCAGCATTTGCAACAGCAGCAAGCAGCAAATGGAGGGCTGCAAAAACTGACCATTAAGCTACCACCTCCACCCAAGGGACCAATGCAGCAGAGTAGCACGCACAAGAGATGCAATGTTGGCAATAACAACAATGGTAACTTCTTCGATATGGAGGGAAGCAGCAGCACCATCAACGGATCAAGCATAACTCGCAAATTTCCACAAGCGCGTTATACGCCGGCCACCAATTGGAATGATGCACCCTTCGATGCGGTCTCTTCCAATGGCAATAATTGCAAGAAGATGCCTCCACCGCGACCTCCGCCACCTAAAGTTCAGATCAATGGCAAGCTATCAAGCCTATCCTCGTCAAATGGCGGCAGTGGCGGTGGCGGCAGCATCATTAGCAATATTTTTCATCGTAAGAAGCCTGCGGCAGCGGCTGCTGCTTCTAAGGCTGCAGCGCAAAATCGCGTCTACGGCCTGAGCAGCGGTCATGCCGCGACCACGACGTCGACGACCGTCGATGGCGCATCTAACGCTACTAGCAGCAATGTTTACGATTGGAATGCAGCCTGGAATACAGCAAGTACGACGACCTCTACGTCAGTGATGACTAAGATGACGTCAACATCGTCGTCGACGGCAGAAGCGCAGCTTATAAGCTTTGATTCGCCGCCATCATCACCCACCTTCACACAGAAGTCGAACAGCGATTGCGTTAGTGTCGATAGCTTCAGTTCGGACAGCAACTTCAGTTCGCCCAACAATGGCAGCGTCTCGCAGCCAGAGAGCGGGTTCGAGGATGACTATCACTCACGCTCGCGGCCAGCAACACAAAGCCCCCTGGTAGATCCATGGGAAGCGGTGGACAATAGCATTTATAGCGGGGGCGTGGATACTTTCAGTGCGGCGCCAGTGCGTCAAATACATCCAACGCTGGCGGCACGTAGCTCAGATAATCCTCTCTGCAATGGCAAAAGTCTATTGCCACCCACACAATCACTGACCATGCCCACCATTATTAAGCCGAAGATTTCACAGAAACCCAAGGCACCCAAACCACCGCCATTTATTGGCTATCCGCCGACTTTTGCCTATGGCGATACGACGCCACCGTCGCCTCCTATGCCTAAGGGTGCTCCACCAACACTTTCGGCTGCTGGCCCTGCAGCTAAGAACACAATCTCGCTACTAGACGTGATTTCTGGTAAAGTAGATGCCTTAGCCCTGGGCAACGGCAGCTCAGGTTACGTAGAGGAGACTCAGTTGCCATACGCCGTTGCACTCTACGATTTCGATGGTGTCGAGGAGGGTGATCTTAGCTTTAGAGTAAGTGGATGACAGTTATTCTACAAGTGATTCTTTATAACCAACTGATGTTTTGTTGCAGGAAAGCGAGAAAATTTATCTGCTGGAACAACCCACTGCGGAATGGTTTCGAGGACGTACACGATCTGGCTGTGAGGGACTCTTTCCGGTTAATTATGTTGAGATTAAGGTGCCATTGGGCGCAGTTGCAGCAGGGGCATCACCTGCTTCACTGCCCACGCAGCCACGACCACAGCAAGAGCAGCAAAATCAATTTCACACTGCACGATGTTTGTACAATTTCCCAGGCGAGGTTGATGGAGACTTGGCTTTAAGAGTAAGACCTTTACAAAATGAATATAAAAACTTTTTTAAATTAAAAATTGGTTTTTTCTAATCTACAGGAAAATGAATTTGTGCAAGTTCTTTACCGCATAAACGAGGATTGGCTTTACGGCGAGGTAAACGGACGACAGGGCCAGTTCCCGGCCAATTTTCTAGAGTATGTGCCCGAAAATCTACCATCGCTGTGATGGGAACAATAAATATACAATATATATAAATATCAACGCGAAGAAGGAATCAGTATATTTAAATACTATTTACAAGGAATACATATAAGTCGATAGATGTGAAAAAGTTAATATCATTGGAACTGAACCATATTGTATTTTCTTTAATTAGCGTGTAATGCACACATACATCCAGAAACACAAATTAAACTAATTATATATATATATATACACGATATTTGTACGATATTCGTCGAGCCTAAGTGTTATTTTAAAGAACAGTTTTAGGGAGCTAAATCATATGCTACCCGATAGACTGGGACAAAGACGTTCCAAAAATTTAAATTCTTCTTTTCATAAAATTGTAAATGTAATTGAATGTCTTGAGAGTTGAGTAGAGATGGCTTTTGAAATGCTGGAGCACTACGCTTGATTAACCCTGTTAATAATTTTATCAATGTTTCATAATTATATCAAGTGCTTACACACATGAATTATTTTTTTGTTTCGATTAGTTAGTCATCTAGGTAGTTAGGTATATTTACCAATTCCAATTTTTCTGTATAACAATAATGTATGTGTGCTATCTGAAAGAAATGCTTACAATATAAGATATACGAATTAGTTAGATATCAGGCAACTTATACATATGTCAAGCTATGATGAACTGAAATAAATGTAAATTATACAACAAACGCAACTATTGATTTCCATAATGATCATCTGCATGTAAATTATATCATTTATGTACTTAGGGCCTTTCTACTGATCTTTTTGTAACATGTTTAAATGATCTCATTTTAATCTCAGTCTACAAGGCTTTGTATTTGTTCGTTACGGTTAAGGTCGGCTGTGGCTCAGACTTCAAAGAGTCTCACAAGACTGTGTTCTGTTCTAGCTTGTGAAACTGAATTTTTATTATTATCCGTATAAACATCATCGTTGTATCGTCAAACTAAATTTTAATTTCGTTTTTTCGGATGTGTTATTAACAATACAGTAGCTATTCTGTAGTCGTCGATGCAAACAAAATTATTTCTATTAACAATTGCCAGTTTTTTTGATTTTTTGAGTCGCTGAACTTTCGCAATTGTATAAGTTCCCTTCCTTCTCGTTTTGAGTTGATCGCACCGGGTAAGTTGAATTGGTGCAGCGATCGTAAGGATTCAAAAGGATTTTCGAGATCACATTTTCTATTTCTACTTATAGAAGCGACTAGGAAGGGAACAGCTTATTACATTGATTGGTGTTAGCGATGTCGGGTGATTGCAATGCCTGTCCAAATTCTTGCGACCCTTGCCAGGCGCCGGTGGATTTCCCACCTTGCCCCGCAGGCGCACCATGTCGGCCGTGTGATTGTGGTGACTATTCCGGCTGCTGCTACCAGCAGCCGCCGCGTACGCTTCCCATTATACCGCAATCGCACTTGATGCGCTCCAATGCACCGCTGGATACGAATACCATCTATCGGCGCTCGTACTATGGCAACTGTGGCGATAACTTCCGCGCCGCTTCCGTCCGTCCATGCAATCATATTACCGCCAATACTGCACCCATGGAGAAGTGCACCATACAGAAGTTGTCCTATATGCCACCATGTCCAGCTGGACGTACCATGCCCATACTGCCAGCAGAGAGCGGGCTACGTTTTGAGGGACCTATCTATGCAATGACCTCTCAAAAGCATGACTATGTGCCGAAGGGCAATGCAAAGCGCGCTCCTTGCCTGCCTCACGTTGCCATTTGCACTTCGACGGCACCCATGGAGCGCTGTACTATACAGAAGTTGAGCTACATGCCGGTGGATGTGTGCCAGAATCCACCGCCAAGAATCATGCAACAAACATCGCATCTCTGCAAACCTGTCGGACCGATGGAACGTTGCACCGTACAGAAGCTATCGTATATGCCAGTCTGTATACCACCGAAGGAACCTACACCCTGGGCGGATAAGATACGCTGTGTGCCGCCAAACTATCAAAACATATGCACCACATACAATCTCAGCTACATGCCCAATTGCAATGCTGGGCGCACTGCACCCACCATGCCCATGACTACACTGCGATTCCTTGGCAACGACTCGGGTGCCTCCAGTACTGTGTACAAGCTAAGCTACATGCCTGTCGATGCTTCTCGCACTAAACCATTGCCCATTCGACCGAGAGACACCTTCCGCAGGGCTACGGGACCGTTGGAAAGGTGCACTGTACAGAAAGTGAGTACGCATAAACCATTGTGTGTCTATCATATTAACTCTTATGCATAATCTCAGCTTTCATACCAACCCAATTGCACCGAGCGAACTCCACCCATTCGTCCTATGGAGAACGGTTTGCGCTTTGATGGACCCATGTATGCGATGACCACCCAGAAGCACGACTTTGTGCCAAAGCCACAAGTTCGTCGTGCACCCATTATGCCGTTGACGGCCTTCTGTCGTCCAAACAGTTCCATGGAGCGCTGCACCATCAACAAGTTATCTTACATGCCAGTGGATGTTACCTGTTTTCCACGCCCGAACCCGATCAAGCCACAGCAGGGCTTTGCTCGCAATCAGGGTCCCATGGAGAATTGTACAACTTACAAGCTCAGCTATTTGCCAAATTGTGTACCGCCAAAAGAGCCATTGCCCTGGGCACGATCTACTGCCTACTGTCGCCCCACGGCACCGATTGAGAAGTGTACCATACAGAAGCTTAGCTACGGACCACCTGGGGCCTTTCAGCGATGTGGAGGTTAGTCTATCTTTCATGTTCAATTGATTCTAAACATTAACACGGCCATGCTTTCAGGTCCTTGCTCTGGCCCTGTTGATAGTGGTTGCTATCCTAAGGCTGGCATTTGTTGAACCGGAAATACGTTTTGCTTGCTCGTCCTTTACCGTCGAATCGTCCTTGTGTTTTTATACATGTTTCAAAATTTGCAAGTTCAGCAATTGGCCATGCGTACGATTTTCAACACCCACACCAAGTGGGCGATCCTTTGTTTTCTGTTGCAAACACAAACATACATTCACAACGACACACAAACAGACTGATATAAATGTTCTATGTTTTGAAATGTGGAGAACGAGCCACAGTTCCGTTGAATCTGTGTTTTAGGGCTAAAATTTCAAGTTATTCTTGATGCTCAATCAATGTATTATCTTGGTCAAATTAAAGTTCCACAATTAAAGTATATTCATGGAGTGTGTCTTTTAGTTGGATAACTATTTGTTGGGAATTAGTTTAAAATATATAAATTTATTTATAAACCTAGTACAGAATTCGCTTATGATTCCCATAGAACTGGCAGCGGGTTCTAAAATTTTAGACCATTTGGATCTGTATTCGCCGCTTAACGGCCTCCCTTCGCTTCTTTTCGTTCTTTTTACGTGCTTGCGTTGCATCATGGAAGAGCTGAACTCCTTCGCGTTGTTCCACCTCCGTCTGCAGCAGCGAAAGGGCATGCAGATTGTATCCCATGAGGTCGCGCAACTGTTGCACGTCCTGTTTGAGCAAAGCAAGAAGCTTTAACAGGAGCGGCTTCATGGACTTGGATGCAACAATGGGTTTCATGTGAACTTTAAATAAAAAGACAGTAACACGACAGAGTAACTCCAGCTCGTCTGGTCGCTGGGTAATTAGGGTCGGCAAACGTTCTAAGAGTTCGCAGACAATGGAAAACGGCAACAGAAGCAGCGCCTCTTCCATATCTGAGGAACGTATCCGTTCCAGTGTTGTTACCAAGAAGTCAGTGGGATTTTTCACTTGCAGCGCAAGCATCAACGGATGCGGCTCTGGTTTCTCAACGTCCTCCAGTTCGAATTGCTTTGATATATCCAGGCATTCCAGAATAGATTCAGCAGCCTTCTCGGAACCAACAGTTTTTCGTGAAGGCAATTTCAAGCCCGGAAGCAATGGAACGCTATTATCCTCGCCCGTAGCCAGCTGCTCGTTTTCCATCTGTTCGCGCTCCTCCTCCTGCACATCCTTCAGCACGATTGTCTCATCAGTCCGCTCGTACATGCGCAGCGTGCGATCTGATCCACAGGTAACCAAATAGCGACCATTCGGTGCAACAGCCAGACAGTGCGCCTCTCCAATATGGCCAGGAAGTGTGAGAATCTTTTCAAATGAATCGCCATCCCACTGCTTGACCTTGCCATCCTTCCCGCAACTAAAGAACATGTGCGTCTTTGGTATGAACTGTAACGACATCACCGAGTCGTCGTGTGCGAAAATAGACCGATGGCAGTCACCAAAATTCAGGCCCCAAATCTTAATGTTTCGGTCTGCCGAGCCTGTGGCTATCAGTTGTGAGTCATACGAGATGTCCATGCAAAGAACTGGCAGCTTATGACCATAAAGAGATAGATAAAACTTAAATGTGTCCAAAAAGAAAACTTTTACGGTGGCATCTAGCAGTCCCACGGCAAGGTATTTCATATCTGGACTAACGGAAACACAGAGCACCGTCTCCTCTAGTTTTAATGTGTTCTTGTGCAGCAGCGAGAGAGCTTTAGTCTGCGCATCACCCTCGCCGGCATCAATTAGTTCAAAGCTCCATATTTTTACTGTCGTATCACTACTGCCCGTGACGCAGCCTTTTTGATCCGGCAGCACAGCTAAACTCCAAAGTTCACTTTCATGTGCAGGTATTTGTTCAACAATATCCGCAGCACCAACGTCCACAATAAGCAGCTTTCCGCTCTTCATACCAAGCAGCACATAACGATCGCCAGGTACAAATTGTGAGCAGAGTACATAATCTGTAGGCACTGTGCGCAGGCATTGCATTGCATCACGGTCCCAGAATTTATACGAGTCACCGGCGCCAGAACCAATGACCAGAGAATCGTTGCTAAAGCACACGGAACGCACCTCCGACTGATGACCAAGACGGGTTAGTGAGCGCAACACCTTAACACTGCAGTCTTCCGGTGCCGATGCTTTACGTGACTTTAGAGATGCCTCCAGAGAATAAAGGCACAAACTGTTGTTGGCCAAACTGACCAAGACGCGAAGTTCCTTGTTCTGTCCTAGCAGTACATCGATAGATTTTATCTTCTGTTTCGCTTTAATGCTCTCCAGGCGTTTAATTTCATCACTTAGCGATAGCTCTTTAGATAATTGTTCATCTGTCTGCTCCGGCTCAGTGGACTCCTGTGCCTTCTTGCGAGCTTTTTTTAAACGCTTGGCCAGACGATGCTTAGCTTCTTCAGCAGTACAAATGTAAAAGTTCTCTATGAGATCGTTGGTACCATGACAGCTTAGCACACGCTCATTGGGATCGGCCACCAGGTTGACAGTACGTCCCTTGCCGGCGCGCTGAATTGTACCACAGTTACTGACACTCAATGGACTTATCATGTCTTCATCGTCTATTGACAGTCCTTCAACAGCTTTCTCCAAGCCTTGAGCTACACTGTCATCCTTTTTACGTAAACGATATACATTCATGCCACTCTCTCCGGCACCAGCTACCATCAAATCATTTATAAAGGCTAAGGCCCAGATTTCTGTTCGATTATCGACAATTGTTTTGAAGCAAAATTGTGTCTCCAAATTCCAAAATTTAATCTGTGTGTCTTTCGAGCAACTGACCACAATCTCTTGATCAACTAAACGTTGCAAGAAGTGTGCATCGGTAATAGCAGCATTATGTCCACTGAGACGTTGACGACCCGCCTGCTCCACCACATCCACAACAACCAGCTCGGTATCCAGTCCACCACTAACTAGGCGCATACCATGCGCATCATACCGCAATATACTGATAGCATTCTTATGCAACGCCAGAGAACAAATAGCATCGTAGTACGTGCGTGAGCTTAGATCAAAGATCTGTACTACACCGTCGGCGTAACCTACAGCAATATGCAGATGATCAGGGGAAACACGCAGGGCAGTCACCTCTTGTTTTTCGCGGCGCAACGTAAGCTTACGATCACCCATTCTGTAAAATATTAATATGCTGTATCAAATATTTTTTAGTCATATCAATTGTGCCTACCGTAGATCCCAAATGATGACATTCTCCGCTGCCGGTGCAGCAACATAACGACCCTCGCTTTGATCATAAACAGCGAAATTCACATTCGCGCGACCAGATGCTATTATGTTAAAGCTGTCGATGGCACGGTATGCCAAATATTGTTTAGTTAAACCCATCTTATACCATATAGACGTTAAAACCAAAAATCAACGAACAAGAAGCGCGCGAGCTGCACGTGTTTACAAATGTTGTTGTAATAAAGGCCTAAAAATGGAAGAAAATACCAAAAATTAGCGATAAATATCGGTTGGGCAATCGGACAGCCATGCAGCTCTTTTCACGGTATTTTCCAGCACATTAAAATTGAATTAATTGCCGCTATTATTTCTTCAATATTTTTTATTATTTATTATTATTTTCTTTAAGGTACGGCATTTCTTATTGTAATTTTGTATTTGGGAAAACAAGCTCTCATAGAGCAATTCTAGTTATGACTACACAATAAAGTTTTCTAAAAAGTGTAAATTTATATATGTATATATATTTTAAGACTCTCGTTTATTATTCTTAATAAAAGTCGTTAACAGTGATTTTCCCGGGCTGCACTTGAAAACTTATGTTTTCTTCTTAAATCCCGCCCAAAAGTAGGCAAAGGAATTCGTAAATTACATTTATTTGCAGTTTAATGTAAATTGATAATTTAATCGATTTTTATTACCAAAATATCTATCGATGTACAAACGGCACAAAACGTACATACGAAGCAGTGCTGAAAATCTGAATTTGCACAACTGCCAATGCATTTAATTTCACACTACTTTTAACCAGTCTATAAAAATATAGGCGTATAAACTCTTTGAACGTAAACCATTTTCCTTTGAAACTTCATGCTTCTACATTTTGACCGCAGCATAATCCGATAATCGGTCAATGCCACCAATGCGCACTTACACATAAAGCTAGAGTTCCCGCGGGCTTTTGTTTTGGCTTTTTTTTCCGCTGTTAAAGAATGAAAAGAGCCAGTTCAGAGGGAAAAATGCTGGTTTGGCAGCACTAACCGCTCTGCACATGCGCCTGTTTCAACAGTATTATCACACCCTGTTACTGCCAACCCATTACCTCAAAATAACATTTTTAAAATAATAAATCTAGTTAAATAGTCCATAAACAAAAAGCAATGGCTACACAATTAGGAGGTAAATCAAATAAAAATACATATTAAATATATATTATATATTATTATTATATATTACATATTATTCCTCTAACAGGAGCCTCGGACTTGGACACCGAGTCCGTAGAGGTACTGCGTGAACGCCTAAGCACCATGAAACGTTTGATGGCAGAGCGTACGGCACAGCAACAAAATAATCCAGCATCCACTGAGGAAATCTTTTCCACGAAACGCCATCGTTCTGAGGGCATAATTGACGGCAACTTTCTTAGCTTTGCATTCGGAGGGGCTTTGTTAGTTATAGTGACTGTATCAGTCTATGCATTCTATAGTCTATATCATGCAATTCTCAAGAAGTTCCCCTCTCATCACGAAGAGTTGTAATTGCATCGCTTGTGTTTATTGTAGAAACTTTTGTATAATCAAATATTTTGCATTTAATAAAATACGGTACAAATAGAAAGAGACGAGGTGCGAGGAATGAAAAAAGACGCCTTTTTATCTGCTGTTTCGCACTCGGTTAAATTAACTATTTATTGAATTTGTTTCCTGCTTAATTACAATAATCAATTCATATGCCTTCGTATTTAGTATTTCTCATTAAATTTTGGAACCTTTTTTTTTGCATAATCTAAAAGCAACGAACCAAACATAAAACTGAATGCGTTAACAGCGAGTCGGAATCAAGACACTAGGATTATCTAGCATTAGAAAAAAGTGTACAAAATCAATAACACATATGAGAACACAAGAGCAAGAACACGGAGTCTGTAATTGGCAGGGCATACAAAATACTAAAGAAAAACTGAGAGGCACCTTCATAGCGAAAGTGGTTGGTTTTTTTTTATGTTTTTAGGTTTTTTTTTATGTTTTTAGGTATTTTTTTTTTTTTGATTTTCTTACTCGCTAGCTACAATTCAAATCGTTCTTATTCTTTGTTGTATTTCTTTGCTTTGCTTACATTTGTATATACTCGTACTTGTAAACTCTTGTTTAACCATCTATTATTTTTATTCAATCGTATTCCCATTCGGTTTTTGTTTGTTTGAAGAAGTAACTACATAATATCGTTTTGTTTGTTTTCTGTAGTTTTTTAATTCAAATAATATATTTTATGTGTCTTGTAATGTTGCATTATTTTCCACTTTACTTTTTATAACAGCTCTAATAATTGCTTAACTTCATTTCATTATTAAACATTGCGATTGAAAAGCGAAACATTTAAATTTGGCATCTTCAATAAAAAGTTGAAAATCTGTAGAAAATAACACTAAATTTTTAAAAGGTCTATTGCTGAAATATTATCGTTATCGTTATGTCGGTTGTCACTTTCATTTTGCATCCGGTTTTCAGTATGCCGCACAGGATATTTTGTTTGGTTGCTGTATATGATGTGTGTGTGTGTGTTTGCGTGTGTGTGTATGTCGGAGAATGGGGTATAGGTTTAGTTGTCGGCTTTATACAAATTTGTTTAATTCCCTACATCTTGCATTGACTCTTCTGCTTCTGTTTCTGTTGTTGTTGTTGTTTCTGCTGCTTCTTTATTTCTTGTTGATCAGATATTATCAACGGAATCAGCATCATCCTCAGAACTAATCTCATCGCCGAATTCAATGTCCTCATCGAAGCCATCTTCAACAAATGTGACTGTCTCGTTGATGCGGACCGATTCTGGAAACTCGCCATATGTCTTCAGATTTCGAGCCTCATCCGGTGTGTATTTCAAAATGACATCGGCCTTCGAATCCTGATAGTCACGCAAACCGACCAATATGATGTCGCCCTGATTGATCCAAACCTGAAGCAAAAAGAAAACAAATAAATAACAATTGGATTTTTTTTTTTTTATCAGGTACTTTGAAAGTACAACAGAATACAGTCTTTTTAACAAGGTTCAATTTATTTTGCAAATATACATACATGTATATTGTACAGATACACACACACACACACACACACCATACATTTGTATGTATCTTTTGTGAGTCAGATACATGTAATTTTCAGATAACAGATCTTTAAACAAATTGGCGCCAAAGTTTAGGGTATTTCACAATAGAGCGCAATGTTTTCTATTTGTTAACAAATAGCAACTGTCAAGGTATAGAGTAAGAACCCACATCCAGAAATAGAATATACGCTAGAAGCGCGATTTGTACAATGATATTGCGCTGAATTCGAAATCTTAATTGACTACTTGTATTTACTATTTATTCCAGCAAATTCGAGTTTGTTAATGAAATTCAAGGAGAATTGCTGGATGATTGGCTAGTTTAAATTTGAAGGTTGGCAGTGAATTAAAATAATTATAAGAAAAGAAAAAAAATCATGTAGTGTAGGCTGCATACAATAATTGGGCACAAAAGACCTTACTTTATTATATTCTGCTTGCAACGAACTTGGCGCAGTAGATAAATAATTACATTTTTCATATCAGGGAAATCCCTTTAGCTGTATATTCGATGCGTTCTAGTACCTTATCTAATTTCACTTCAATATAAACACCTGTCAATGGAATTATAAGTTTTATTTAATACAGCACTCGACATTCTTTTTATGCTTAATCTCATATACATACATATACATATTAGGCATGTTATCTGATAGCAAGCAATTAGAAACAAATCTAGAGTTTTGATCAGTGGAATTCCTTATGCGGCTGTTGAAGACTTCTACGAATCGCTCGACGCTTGACGTCAACGGAAGTATTAGCTTCTCAAACATTTAGATCATAGCTGTGTTACGTGCGATGCCTATTCACCTACTTAATGCGGAAAATTAGTCAACCGTTTGTGGCGAGGCTACTGACCTGAGACAACTTGCTGCGTGAATTCCCATTCATAAATTCACTTCCTTAGTTACTTCCTGGCCTACTATTATTGGTAAGTGCAATAAATTCCAAAAGTTGTCCAAGTGCATTATTATGACACATATAGGTAGGTAGTACCAATTACTATCGAATCTGAGATAACAAAGCACACACGAACTTCGATAACGAATTCGGCTTAAAATTTCATTAGGCAAAAAAATAATTTAAGAGTTACGTTACTGTATTGAAATAAACATAGGGCTGGCCGATTGAACTTTGGAGTATTAATCATTGAAGGGAAATTGTGAGTGATTTGAGCGATGGCGTGAGGCAGTAGCTTAGGCCCCTGAAGATACGTAGATACGTCGCACACACAAACATATCCATATATCAAAGAATAAATCTACGATCCGGAAGGCAAGTATGGCTGGTAGTGTAGATATAAGAATCGTGACTAAAGCTCTTTAAAATCGGCATATTACCCAAGAGCGTGAGCCCAGGGAGTGCGCCAGAGATAAGAGAGACCCAATAGACATGCACGAACTCGCGTCTGGGAAGCACCCAAAGAGACCAGAAACGATACGTTAACTAATTGCTGATTACGTTGCCCCGTGCCGCGTTTATTGCCAGGCAGAAAGGGGGGAGGAGCATAGCTTCACTTCGTCATCATTTCGGTATTTAAAGCAGCAGATGTCATTGTGCCGATATGAACAATGTACTATAAATATATATATAAAGATATATGCCCATAGCAGGCAACATAGACCTTCAGATGATTGAAATTGCGACAATGCATAGTCATCGATGGGCAAAACCGAATGCGAGAGAATGGTCCACAAATTTTGCAGATACTTGAACGGATTGTTTCATACCCTGTAAGAACAACTTAATTTGTTTAAAATTTTTGAAAACTGATTCATATATCATATCAGAAAATGATTTTGAGGATCTAAATCCCATTTGTTATAAATGAAATCACACTGATTCATATTTCTCAATGAAAATAATATAGTCAACTTTTAGTAGCGCACAATATCATCTTTGTAATCTAATAATCTAGCACACGTTATTTATGTAACTGTCACATGGCGAAGGATGAACAAACCTTTAACACAGACGTAGGGCATTTCTCTGAGCAGCAAATACAACTGGAAATTAGCAAACGCAAATTTCTTATCAACTGATAACGACATATACTATTCTCTCGCTTGCTCTCTCTTTTGCTCGCTCTCTGCCTTTAAATTTGTGGCCCCTAATAGGGTTACATACGTGGAAACAACCAATAGCAGAAAACCCCGCTCTGATTGCTTCTCTCTTTGATAAGAAATTTGCTATAAATACTTCTACCTGTGGAGACGCTACTGCAAATTTGAAAGCAACCTCAAGCAGTATAGCAAGAAATAACGGCGAAATCGCGGCCGATTAAAGTGAATTCCATGCCAAAGCTACAAGGAATACAAGTGAAGTGTTATCGACACGCAAAAGCAAAAAGTTAAAAGAGAACATAAAATAAAGAATAACGATCCCACAATCCGCAACTAACCCGACAACAACAACAAGAAACAAAGAAATTCGAGAGCTCGTGGTTTAAAAACCCGTCAAAATTACCTTCAATACAAATCTAATTCCGTGCGGAGCGTGCAATCAGAGTGAAGAGATCATAATGCTCATATCCTACCGATGCATCTACTCGGTGTTACTGTCCACCATAGCCAGCATTATGGTGGTACTCAGCTCAGCCAGTCACAACGCCCAGCTGCCTGTGCGCAAGTGCAGCAGCAGCACCGGCGTTTTTGGCCAGAACGTGAACATGGCCATGAATCTGGCAGCCTATGGGCTCTTAGAGAATCGGATTAGCACCTTGGAGGCACCGCAACAGACGCACTGGAGTAAAAAATTTCTGGCCAAACGTGAAGCGCAACCCCATTCGGCGCCATACGTTGTCAGCATACAGATGATGACACCGGATCAGGGATTAGTGCATTATTGTGCCGGCACAGTGATCAACGAACACTGGATACTCACAGCCGCCCACTGCCTTAGTTCACCACAGTCGGTGGCCAATTCGGTAATCGTTGCAGGTAGCCACGACATACACAACAGGCGTGGTGAATCCGACAGTGTCCAGATGCGTTCCATCGACTACTATATACGTCATGAACTGTATTTGGGAGGCGTCAATCCCTACGACATTGCGCTAATCTACACCAAAGAGCCACTCGTCTTCGATGAGTATGTGCAGGCAGCAACTTTGCCCGAACAGGATGCCATGCCCGAAGGATACGGCACTCTCTATGGCTGGGGCAATGTCTCGATGACGGCAGTGCCCGACTATCCGCACAAGCTGCAGCTGGCTAATATGCCCATATTGGATATGACACTCTGTGAGCAAATACTCGCACGCTCCGGACTGCAGTTGCACGAGACAAATCTGTGCACTGGCCCCCTTACCGGTGGCGTAAGCATCTGCACCGCTGACTCTGGCGGTCCATTGATGCAGGAATGCTGTGAACCTCATTTGGAGAGAAGCAACATTGTCATTGGCATTGTCTCATGGGGCAGAATGCCCTGTGGACAAAAGAATGCACCTTCGGTATTTGTGCGCGTCTCGGCGTTTACCGATTGGATCAATCAGATTATCAGCACTGCTACGCAAATTATGTAAGAAGAAGATGAATGGAACTGGACCCTGAAACTACTACTAAACACAGCTCGAATTTAATGAAAAATCGAAAAAAAAAATACCTAAAACCTCTACAAAAGACAAAAAATATTAAAGTTAATCTCAGTAGACATAAGTAGTAAGAAGATCAATCTTTAAATATACTGCCAAAAGCTATAGCTATAAGAATAAAAGACATAAAAGCTTGACTAATAAAACTATGTACAATTTTTCTTAACATTTCTGCGTATCATTTTACTTTTCTGTCCAAAAATGCTTAAATTGTGAAATTGACTCGGCAACCGCGTTTCAATGGGTTCTATAGATAAGTCGCTGTGGCTCCACCAGTTGGAGGTGGGACCCAATGCCTTTTGCACGTCGCATTAGTCACGCAAATTTTGCGAGATTAGCGCTGAGAAATGGGACAAGACTGTGGCTCTTAGCGTGTTCGTACGAAAAATCTACTTACAAACTTTAGCCAGGTTTATAGAGATTAGACCAAAGATCTAATCTGATCAGCTGATCAACTGGCAGACGTCTGTGAACACTTTGTGACTTTCTTTTGTCATGAACTTTGGACTCGAAGCAGCTCCTAGCCAACAAGTGCGTCTACTGATTAATTGATTGTAAAGGTCAAGCTCAATCATTTCCAAGAAATACAATTTTCGAATGTGACCGACATAATTAATTATCGATTATAACTGTAATATAACTTTCACTTGCTAATAAAATATTTTTAATTGTGAATATATGGTATGTTTATGGGAAAATGGAGCACATTCTTCAAGACGATACTTTGGTATTAAACAGGTAAGGTTTCTCAGGTTCTACCAAATGGCGAGTCATAGTTCCTCTTTATATCTTAGCACAAATAAGGCCATTATCTAAATATAGCGCTCTTTGTTAAAAATAACTCAACCCTACTGGTTGATTTATTGTGGTACAATATAATACAACTGCTATATAACTGAACTATGAAGAAAGTACAATTTTCCTAAGTTCTTTCTTCAGAGAAGTGTTTTCTAAATATCTCTAAAAGGGGAAGGTCAGCAAAGAAACTTAACAGATATTACACACCCCCAAGACAGCTCTTGAAAGATTAGGTGTCAACGCCACCAACTGATTGTTGTATAAACAATAGTTGCCACCCTAATTGCAAATAAAACATTTGATTTCGTTCTCATAGGCAATCGGGAAACTGTATAATGGCGCCACAAAAAAACCCATAAGTCATTATGAGGCAAGAAAATTGAGGCAGCGATAAGAAGTTACCTCTTTTAAAGTCCATTTACATAAAAGCGAATTTTAACTAAAACTGCGACGCATTTTTTGACCAATGCGGCTTATGTTTGTGGTATCTAATCAATAGATTCTTTGCTCTTCGGCGCCATCGATTACAATTATATTGTCGGCGGAAAAATGGACAATGTGACACGTGTTGATTTGTCAACCAGCTGACACCCATTTTACCTGCGATCACATAAAGAAAGTAGGTACAGAAATCAGGTAATTCCTAGAAAAAACCGAGCATACCTGAGTTTGCATCTGCTGCTGTTTACTATAACTTGGGAGTTTTTCTTGCTATCTGCTAATTAAGTCCGGCATGTTTTGAGCCTTCAGATATGAAATTTAACATTATTTTGCTACCTCGTTAATTGTGTATATTCGTCAAAGTCGCCATTGTCTGTCTTACAGATTGCAATCATTTTCTATTAGTGACGTAGATGCTGACGACATCAATGAAATGCCATAAAACTGACATCTTACATTATCGTCTAGTGCAAAAAGATTTTGTGAAACAAAATTTATAGAACGAATAAGACAGATATTTGATAATTTTTGTACTTTTTGAAAAATTCCTCCTTCCTTCCCTTCCTGCCTGATCTACCACTATCAAATATATAATAAAGTGGAATAGTTATGGTAAACGCTGCCTAAATATGCGAGTTTAGGCACACTGCATTACATACAGCTCGTTGTTCTGCTCATTTCATTTGTATGCATTTATGTATGCATACATATGTACATACAAACATATTATATTATTCGTGGACGTAGATACAAATGTTCAAAGCAAATGAAACAACGCAATTTGCCTTTGTTTGCAATTCCTTCAGGCTGCTGCTGCTCACTAAGAGAGCAGAGCAAAACATTTAACGAACTGGTATGATTGAATAAATCTGCAAAAAATATTCGATTTTGTTCATAGTTTTCCAAGGGCGAAATTTATAATGAAATTGCAATTCGCTGTGCACGCGTAGCACACACACTTCTGCATTACCAAACAATGCACGCATACAAAACATACACATACAGATGCACACACACACATGCAGAGACGAGCACCATCACTCCTACACACATACGCACGCACTCACCTTCTTACGAAGTTTCCCCCGAATGTGACACAGACGTTTGACGCCATCAAAGCACATTGCCTCCAAGCGACCATTGCCCAGCATTTTGGTCACTTGTGCGTACTCCTGTTGATCCTCTTTGAAGATCAGCTCACGCTTCTCAAATTCGTTTTCGTTCTTTCCACGACGACGATTTTTGCCACCTTTTCCCTTATTCTTAGGCATTTTGCTTAGTTGTTGGTTTGCTAGTGTATTTGTCTGGTGTATAGCCCGTTGCTTCTCACGTTATTAGGATGATAAATCACAAACTGCACTATGAATTGAAAGGATTTAAAACATGTTTTAGTCTATTTATACTTCAAACTAAATGACAAAACTTACAATTTTGCCAAGGAAATGTGACAAATTTTGCCTCGCTAAAGTGAAAAGGAGAGAGACAAGTTAGTGATGTTGGTATGCTCTCATTTATCGATAGTTTTTCGATATATTTGACGTTAGTGTGACCTTACATGTAATAAAAATACTAAATCATCCCAGACACTTTACAGCACTGACAGGTGGCAGCACATGTGTTGATAAATAAGGTGGCAAGCTTCTCAAAAATTGGTTATTGTTGTTTACAGTTCAACATGCCACCAAAAAAGGATACAAAAGGCGGAAAGGATGGTGCCAAAGGTGGCAAGAAACCGGCAGCTGAAGACAAAAGTATAATATCTGTCAATGCGTAATCGAAATCTTTCATAATTAAAAATTACTCACAGGTGCCGGCAAAGAGAAAAAAGGTGGCAATGCAGTAAAAGTACGTCACATTCTCTGCGAAAAGCAGGGCAAAATTATGGAGGCTCTGGAGAAGTTGAAAGCTGGACAAAAATTTCCTGAAGTAGCAGCTGCCTATAGCGAGGACAAGGCGCGCCAGGGCGGTGATCTAGGTTGGCAAATTCGTGGTGCCATGGTCGGTCCCTTCCAAGACGCTGCCTTCGCGCTGCCCATATCCACAGTCAACAGTCCCGTGTACACTGATCCACCGATAAAAACAAAGTTTGGCTACCACATAATTATGGTTGAAGGAAAGAAATAGTGTAATCCGATTTTAAAAATCATTTTTATTGTGAGAACATTTTTCTCTCGATAAGAATATATAAAGGAAAATATCATTTCTACTTTTTACCCGAGTCCTCTTTAAGTCCCACAGTGCGATTGAACACTATGTGTGAGCTAGTTGTGTCCGGATCCACGGAGAAAAAGCCAATACGCTCAAATTGGAACTTGTCGTACACTTTGACTCCCTTCAGGGATTTGTCAGCCTTGGCCTGCACGATGGTTATAGTGTTATCGCTTAAGTCGCTGAGAAAACCGCCGGGTACTTCGTTGGGATCCTCTGGATTTTTGTGCTTAAACAGCTGCTCATACAGACGCACCTCTAGCTCAATAGGTTGAGACACCCACTGTACGAAGGCTTTCGGCTTTTCAGCCTGCTCTGCCGACTGACTGTTGCACACAATTTCGACAACTTCACCCGTGGCAGAATCGCGTACTACATGCTGCACGCTGATAACCAGACCCGCGTGACGCAAGCCCACAGATTGCTGCGGGGACAGACGTCTGTAGCCCTTTTCAGGTTCCAGCTTAAAGTCGCTCCGTTCGATGTATATTACGCGATCTAGTGTAATTTTATGAGTTCCAAGTGCGGGATTCTGGGGGAAGTTCGGTACTTCCAGTTCTACGGGACCATTGTGTGGAAAGTTGTTGATGGTCACCTTAAGCGGTTCAAGGACAATCAGACGTCGTGGAGCCGTGACATTGAGAACATCTCGCACTGCCGCCTCCAACATGGCCGGGTCGACGGCAATCTGTGCGCCGGTGACGCCCATTTGAGCGCAGAAATTGTTAATCGCCTCGGCGGGATAACCGCGGCGACGAAGCGCAGTTAGCGTAAAGAGACGTGGATCATCCCAATCGTGCACGATGCGTTCTTCGATCAGTTTGGCAATCTTTCGCTTCGACACCAAGGCATAGTTCATGTTCAGTCGTCCGTACTCCCACT
Source organism: Zaprionus ghesquierei (assembly GCA_018904095.1). Taxonomy (NCBI): domain Eukaryota; kingdom Metazoa; phylum Arthropoda; class Insecta; order Diptera; family Drosophilidae; genus Zaprionus; species Zaprionus ghesquierei. The sequence goes on along the minus strand of JAEIGP010000103.1, from coordinate 315,898 downwards.
GTACCGGACAGTAAATGTCCAGCGCATTGCAGAGCCAGTAGTACGAGGAACGACGCGATTGGAACTCCTTGGTGCACAACGAATGGGTAATGTCCTCGATCGAGTCGCACAGACAGTGCGTATAGTCGTAGGTGGGGTAAATGCACCAGGTAGAGCCAGTTCGATGATGCGGTATAAACTTGATTCGGTATGCAACAGGATCCACTTTGCCCTCCTCGAGCGTCAGCTTTAAACGTAGCGTTGCGGCACCCTCGTCAATCTTACCATGTTTCATATCCTCGAAGAGTTGCAGATTATCCTCGATTGGCCGCTCACGCCAAGGACTTGGTGGTGGGTTAAACCCCTTAAGTTCCTCCGCTTTTTGATGACACACGTAGGCCAATCCCTTACGTATGAGAACCACTGCCCATTCGTATAGTTGCTGGAAGTTATCAGAAGAGTGGGTAATCTTGTATGGTTTATAGCCAAGCCACTCGACCATGTCGCGTATGCCAACAAAGAATTTCTCTTCCTCCTTTTCAGGATTGGTGTCATCGTAGCGCAAATAGCAGACACCGTTTTGAGCCGCCGCATATCCAAAGTTAATATTAATCGCCTTAGCATGACCGATGTGAAGAATACCATTCGGTTCGGGAGGGAATCGGGTGTGCACGCGACCTCCAGTTCGTTTTAAATGCTCACTCAGAAGCCGCTCCGTATTCTCCGTGACAACATAGCCATCGGTCTTGTAGTTCTCGCCCGGCGCATGGAAATGCACTTTGGTTTTCATAAGCTCCGCAATTGTGTTGGCGCCATCACATGTCGCTGCTGCAGAATCTGGTGTGGATTCCGCCTTGGCATCGGATTGCTTAGCACCCGATTTCGATTTGTGCTGCTTATCGTTTTGCTTGGGCAACGGCTTCAGATCGGCCTCCGTCTTTGGTCCTAGTAGGTCGAATATTTCAACATCGATGGCAGCTTTAAGCGACTTGGCGTCCGCCCATTTCAACTCGTTCCGTACTTCCTGCATAATTTTGAATGAGTTAAAATGATAGCGCTGCTCAAGCAGCGTCTCCTTATAGGTTCCCTTGACCTTTTGCTGCACAACACGTTCGATCTCCTCTGGCGAGACCACAACGCCAACGCCGCACTCTTTTTCCAGCTCTGCCACATCGACTTTAGAGTTAATCTTTTGTCCAATCTTTAACAGGTATTCTAGTGCTGCGTCAACGCGTTGTGTGTTGTCCAGCTTGCGTTCTGCAATGTAGCGCGCTAGAAGCGGCAGCTGATCTGCTATTTGTGGCTTTAGCTTGGATGCCATGTGGTAAAGCAACATTCCAACGCCATCGGCCAGCGGCAGTTTAACCTCAGCCAGTGCCTGCTGCAGGTTACGCGTCACATTGGCGTTCTTCAGCGTCTCTTTGGCCTTCTGCTCGCTCATGCCGAGCTGCTGGAATTGGGCAATCAAATCTTCGCCTGCCATGTTTGCGTAAATATTTCTGCTGATGAAGATTGTATTGAATTGTATGAAATAAGTGGGACCAAATGACACGCGAAAAGCTTAGTGGCTATCCCATATCGATATACCCATTCATCCATCTTTCGATAATTTACTAAAAGCTGTCACTTAAATTAACTATGAAAATAAATTAATACTGAATATCGATACTTTTCATCGACTAGAGTTTAAATTATTTAAATTGTACGTTTATTATCGAAACCTTTTTTGGTTAAATTTGCACTAAATAATTTGCAATGTGCAATTTTAACAACAATTGTGCAATTACCGTGATTACATTTAATCGCTGTACGTAACATGTGATTTAATAATTTTTTTTATTAACGGGCACTTTAAACCGCAGATATACTTATCCCATATTAGTAAGGAATGCAAAATATGAATATGCGCTCTGTAGAACCTATAAAGCCAACATTAAAGTCAGTCAATAAAATATTGATTAAGAGTTTACCTTGAGAACCGTTGATAGGGTAACCCCGAAATATTTTAAGCCAGTTAGATAAAACGGTTGTGAGTTCAATTCAATTGATAGGAGAATTAGCTTCATGAGCTTAACATTCTCTTGGGTATTTTCTGAGCGATGTACAATTTGCTCCCAACCACAGCAATAGTACATCTGATCGAGCTCATTCGTCTGTTGAATATATATTTGATTAGAGATTTAAAGCATTTGGCGAGAGCAACTAAATACCCACCGTCTTATAGACAATAGATCCCAGATAACCGTATGTGAATTGCTCAAGAAACTTGGCTATAAACCAAAACATAAAAACCAGATTATTCACTGGATCCTGTAAATAATAAAATCCGTTACTTTCAATTATGATCTTAGCTGATTAACCCAAACATACCGAATAACATTTGTTGAGCAAAACACAAAGCGATACAGCACTAAATCCAAATGCAATAAAGATGCGAAAAGAAAACTTACTCTCGATCTCTCTGGCGAAACTATTCAGAATATTATTGCGACGCAAAACTTTTGTAAGCTCCTCTCGAAAACGCAAGGCTATATCGGTGGCATCGTCCAATTCGAGCATTCGAGTTGCAGCCAAACGTAAGTCCTTGCCAAGCTCCAGATACCGTCCATTTAAATGCATCATAAACTCACCCAGAAAGTTCGCTTCTCCAAAAAGCATTGTGTCGATTAGCATACCCACCCAAAAATTCAAACAGATCAATGGTATATATACGGGCAGCCAGGTATTGTCAAACGGATACACCTGCGCATAGAGCATTACGCGGCGTCCTTTCAAGTTATTCTTCGTGAAATCGTCAAAGAAATTAAACAGCGTTGTGAAATAGAAAACTGCGATGATTCGTGAGAGTGTATTTTGGCGATATATACGCTTGAAACTGTACTTATCCGATTCTGGTGATATATAGATTTCAGAATAGAAATACTGCTGCACCTTCTTTAGCTGATTCTTGTGCAGTGCCAGATGAAAAATCCGTATATTCATTTCCAATTGCAGCAGATTCGTCGGTAGACACGAGGATAAGCTTTCCATGTCGTTTAGATGAATCATAAAATAATGCATATCCGTTTCAGTGTGCATGATAAACACGAGTATAGCAAAAAATATAATGAATCGATCCAAATAGAGATGTGTTTTTCTTGGATTATCATCCTCCAAAGGCCAGATTACAGGATTTGCCCAACGGTACAAAGCCAATGGCCAGGGTAGCTTTACCAGTTCTCCGTTCTTTTGCCGGGGTCTGTACCACATCTTCGGTTCGAATGCTTGAAACTTTTCTCAACAAGGGATTTATATATCCTGCCTTTAGTATAGGACACATTGATATATGTGTAAGTGGAATAAATTATGAAAATCATTTTAATTAGTTTGGCTAAGTAGAACTGTTTAACAAATGCACTTTGTACATTTGCAACTTATTAAAAAGTCACACGGGTCCAATTAAACTGAGATTGTCTGTGTTTTATAGAGGTGTATTCTTTATAGGCTAAGTTCTGCTTATTCTAAAAAAAAAAATGTTGAATTTCTTAAAGAAGTATGTTAAATTTATGCTTGAAAGTGTATATTCTAATTTATTGGTCGATATCAAAATGAAAATCAAGTTGAAATTGTTTTCAAAATCATAGATTTTATTGGTTTTAGCGTTTTTATGTGTTTCTTTGTCGACAATTAATTACACACAAATGCGAGTAAATTTTCTCTGCTCATTACATACGGTTTTGTATCTAATAATTTGTAATTAATTAATTATCGGATTACTTATTAAATATATTTCTTTTTACCCTTTTGCTTCTAGTAGTATGACTTACATTCATTTGGTTGATTTAGTTTCAGTATCATCTTCAAATGAATGTTTTTGTGGGAAGGTGAATCTCTGAATATGTATCTGTGAGAGTGTGTGTGATTGTGGTGAGCTGTCTAATGAAATATAATATATGCATACATCGAGCATCGAGCATCGAGCATTATATATACACCTAGCCGAAGTTCGCGAGTAGCCAAAGCTGATTTTTAAAATTCGGACCGATCGTTTGCGTGCTCTGACTCTTTTTCCTCATGATAATTAATATAATAATATAATATACATCTAGGTATGCATAGTTAATATGTTATGTAATGTCGAAAATTTCTTGCTTGAGTTCTTGGTGTTATCCTTCTAGTTGTTGTTATTGTTCTTCTTGGTTTTTGATGTGCTTCATTTTGTTAAGGATCCTATATGTATGGTATATTTTGAATTGTTTTCGCTAATTATTTTCATGGTTATTTTGTATCTCATATCACTGTTGGTGGTTTGTTAATATTCGTATTGCACACATATGGAGCACATACAACATTTATACATATGCATGCTATATATATATATATATAATCTCGATTTAGTGTTAGTTAAGATCAAATATTTCTATTCTCATATACATTTACATTGAATTTTACAAAATTTTCGAAATATTTTTTCCACTTTCGCATCAATTTGTTACATGTTCTATTTTGCTTAAGCCGTATGGACCGTGTGTCATACATTAATCATTATTCTTCTGTAGCTCAGTTGCGATTTAATCAATATTAAATACGTTAGTTAGTTAATAAGTCGCTAGTTTTATTTGTATTTTGCATGTTAAAAGGAAAATCACACAAGATTATCGGAATAATTTTATCGTTATATCAGTATGTACATTTAGTATTTTTAGTTTCTATATAGTACTAGGTTTCTGTTTTGCCAACATGTTTATCAGTTCAGCAGTAGCTTAGACGTTATCTTGGGGTCTCTTGCTTATAAGGACTTCTGCATTTTTGGTCAAGTTAAAAGGCGTGCGCTCGAAATGTTCATTGTGGAAAGTCCCCCAGGTGTATGCGATTGGTAAAGCATGTGATGCAAAAAGAAAATAAAGAAATTGCATTGAATATGTGTGTGTAAAAAATAAAGAGAAATAAAACAATTTGTAAGAAATATCACGTAATGCATTTTTATTTAACTTTCCAATTTAATTTTTTTACTCGCCTGCTCTGCTAAACATATAGTTTTGTTGGTTTTATATATATTCGCTTGATTTACTCATAGTTCACTGCTATATATAGTATATAGTATGTTTATATACGGCATATCTTCGCGTTGTTTAGAGTTTTACATAATATTTTGTGTGTGTTTCATAAGATAAACTTTTGTTGTATTTTTGCACGTTCGATCGTTTGCACATTCGATCCGTACTTGACTTGCGCAAATAGAATTGTCGTATTATTATTTTGTTTGTTTGTTTCGTTTCGTTTTGTTTTTTATTTTTATAGTTTGGTATTACTTATAAACAAATTTCATATTATAGCTACAAATTATTAGCTAGCGTTAATTTTAATGCGTGCTCGCAGCTCACGCCCCTTAACAACTTTACAAACTAAACGAAAATATATGTATATGTCTGCACACATATGTATGCGCATGTATAATGCAAAAGTATATTGTAATTATGTTGTGTGGATTTTTAATTATACATATATTATGCATATGTGTATACATTAGGCATTTAGTTATTAGTAACATTATTTATGTGTTTTATTACTGAGAAATACGCAGATACAGAGCAATAATGCAAATAATGAACACATACATATACATATTATTATTGCGAAAGTAATGTAAATTAAGCAAACAATTTACAAATCATAATTTCAAAGAAAATACAAAGATGTGAGAACGTTGCTTAAAGCTAAGGGGGATATACACACATATATATATGTTATATATATGCATATATTCTCTACGCTGCATTGATCGAAAAGTTTGCATCATTTGCCTTTTCCTTTTGAAATAATTTTTACACTAAAGCGCATAGTGCGTATAATTTTGGAGTCTCCTATTATAGAAGTGCTGTTGTTGTTCTTCTTGTTGGTGCACAAACACTCGTTTGTTCTTCTTGTGTTTTATTTTCGTTTTATGCTTTGTTATATTTTGTTATTAATGTTATGTTTTACTATATATCTAAAAGTTAGGGACACTGGCGCGCAATGTGTCCTTTGTTTCCTTTACACTTAAGCTTATAACATACATTCAGATTATTTAATATTTAAATATTAATTCATATGCCCTTCATTTAATATAAATTTGCCCTTTGTTCAGTTAAGTTGGTTGATAAGTTCCTTTCTGATTTTCTTGTTTCTGTTTCTTTTTCTTGTTGCTTTTATTATTATTATTATTCTTGTTGTTGTTTTTGTTGATGCTAACGATGTTTGTTCTCTCAGCTCTCTCAAACGGTGTGAAATAAAACTAATAGTAAACCAAAGTATATAGATTTGTAATATTCATTTTGTAAATGCAAAATACATAGTTAGAAACGGAAAGACACCACGAGAAGAGAGCGATAGAGAGATGAAACTAGAGAAGGGAGCTTCTTTTTGTCGGTTGCATTTCGTGTCTTGTTTTTCTAATTCGCATTTTAAGTCCACTATACTCTCTTCCAGACATGTCGACTACGGATATTTCGTGACAATTTGGCTTTATCATCGTAGGCTACTTATTCAGCTTACGCTCATAACTTCGCGATTTAGGGGTAATTTGTTTTTGTCCCAAACACAGTGCATAGTATTTTCTTTTTGCCGCCGACATACAGTTGTTTATCAACTAAAATTACAAGTTAAATTAGTATAAGTTTATAATAATAATAAGCTCTGCAACATCTATCAGAAGCAACAGAAAGCAAAACGCAAATTTAAGTTACGAAAAAAAAAACAAAAAAATATACAAAAGAAAAAACGCAACTATTTCGCTTCTCAATGCGTCGTGTGTGTTTGAGTTAGTGCGTATGTGTTACTGCAACATATGTTGTCAGCGACCAGGTCGCTGGCGGTACTTTACATATAATGTGTTATGTATGCATACATACATATAATCTGCATATACACATATGCGTTTCATTTCTAATAGTAATGTGTAAAATACTAAATCTGTTTGTGTATGTGTGTGTGTATCTGTATATCGAGTGGCTGGGGGTGCGCCTGGACGATGCTTGTCCAGCATTGAAACCGCACCCAGCCGTATTTAAACAATAAAATATTATTTAGCATTTCGTACATCACCAACAACACCGCCAGCCTGCAGGCCGCCGCCTTGACGCATGCGTATCGATGGGCGGCGCTCGGGTGTATCGTAAGGCTGTCGCGATGAGTTTGTGGCCGCCATTGAATCATCCATATTGAGCCCACCGTTGCCAATCAGTTGCGCACCGGCTCCACCGTTGCCTCCTAGCATTGCAAGCGTCTGTCCACCAACTGAACTATTTCCTAACATTTGTTGTGTGCTTCCGCCGGCGGTGGCCATTGTGGTGTTTACCTTGTGCTGCTGCTGTTGCTGCTGATGCGATGCAGCTGCTGCCACAGCTGCTGCTGTAGCCGCTGCATCCTGTCCCTGACCCTGGACATCAGTGCCATCCTGACCTTGTTGTATGGACTGGGGATTACGTGGCCCGCCAAATTTGAGCAAATTCCAATCGAAGACATAGTCATAGGTGAAGCCCAGGCGATGGAATAGATTGCGGAACAGCTTGCGTAAATGACAGTAGTCAGGGCGCTGGTCAAAGTGCATCTGTCGGCAGAAATTTAGGTAATTGACAAACTCGCTGGGGAAGCCCTTGCAAAGCACTACAATCGATGTCGACAGTTTTTTCTCCGATATGCGTTCGTATTTCTGCCGTTTATTGGCTGCCTTCAGGCCTTGCCATGGCAGTGCACCCAGATTGAAGTACATTAGCACATAGCCAAGCGATTCAAGATCGTCGCGTCGCGACTGCTCAATGCCCAGATGTGTGTTGAGCGAGGCATAGCGTGCGGTGCCGGTCAGATTCTTATTCTCCCGATATGGTATGTGTTTCAATGTGCGGGCATCACGGAACTTTTTCGCCAGCCCAAAGTCAATTATGTACACGAGATTGCCCTTTTTGCCGAGACCCATCAGAAAGTTGTCCGGTTTAATGTCGCGATGTATGAAATCACGCGAGTGTATATAGTCAATGCGTGATATCATCTGATCGGCGAGCAATAGCACTGTTTTTAGTGAAAAGCGTCTTGAACAGAAATTAAATAAATCCTCCAGCGACGGCCCCAGCAATTCCATGACCATTACATTGTAATCACCCTCGCTGCCGCACCAAATAATACGGGGTATACCGATGCCGCCCTGCATTGTTTTATAGAACTTCGATTCGATGTGCAGCTGTGGATGTTTGGTGCGTATGCATTCCAGTTTTATTGCCACCTCCTCGCCAGTATTAATTGTTGTACCCAAATAGATGTCGCCAAATGAACCTGAGCCAATTTTACGGCCCAGTCGATATTTGTTCCCAACACGTAACTCCATTATGTCTGTGTATGATTAACCTAATAAGGTTCTGCGAGTATGTGGTGTATTGATGTTTGCGAATGTGTTTTGTATTTCAGAGGGTGTTGGTGTGTGTGCGTATGTTAGGCGATATCCAACGTTGCCTGTAGTGAAAAAAACGTTAGAATTAACAATTTAAAATACAATTGCATTTGGTCATTAAATGAGAAAAAATAAAAACCTTGTGTTGTCCTCTTCGTCTTTTTATCTATGCGAACATGTATATTTCTTGGCTTGTCTTTTTTCACTTATTTTGTTTCTGATTTTAAAGGACGTACACAGACGTTGTCAGTTCTTCAGGCCAAACGGAATAATCGCAAAAGCTGCGGCTGCTGTAAACAAAAAAACCAAATTTCATATTATTATAATCGTATTGTAACGTTTTGATTTCTCAGCAATTACTGATAGATTTTAAAATAATTCCATATTTTATTTATAATTTTATGTGTCAAATTTATATCGTACGATTACCGATTATTGTTGACTGCGTGACAAATGAATCTTTTCGTTATTGTAAGCAACAAATTTTGATATTACTGCAGATTTTAAAAACACAAATAAAACAAAAAATAAAAAAATTTTCCAAAATAAATCCTAACAATATGTTGCTAAGCAATGTAATAGTTTAAATGGCATTTGACCAGATATAAATTGTATTCATATTGTATAAAGTAACCTTTTTTTTATTAATGTCAGCGTCTCCAACTGTTGCTAGCTGCTTAGATTTTGACTGAATGACGCAGGAACAAAAGGACATGGACGAATCTACTCGACTCTGCCACGGCTGCTTCTGCCTGTTACACACGCACATGCCCATGCACACGACATAGTTTGTATACCCTATCGCGAACAGCACAATGCCGATAGCACACCCGATGTGCAACGTGCGACCGATGTGTGAGTATGATAAGAGCACATAACGACAAGAAGCGAAACTGAACGTCGCTCACGTCGTCGCTTATTTATGTAACAACAAAAACATTGTTCATGCAAAACGATGCAGTTGACAGTCGGTTTTGATAAAACTTAGTGAAGACAAGCGTGAAAACGGTAACTCTCGTTGAGGCTACCCTATCGCTAGCTGCTTAAGCAAAACGATGATCTGTGATACGTGTAGCTCTTTTTGTTTTCATAGCTTTTTATCTGAAGGTGTTTTACGGCGCCAATTCTGCGTAAATACTATCTAAAAATAACAAAAACAGCGCATCGAGACATGACGACATTAGCATTAAGCGATGAATCAGCTGAAAACTTGCAATGCGGCATAAAAAAAAAATACCAGAGAAAGAGGGGAGAGCAACAACAAGAAGAAACCCTAACAATAATGCGGCGGCAGTATGCGTCAATAATCAAGATGTTTGTGTATGTGTGTGTGTGTGTGTGTGTGTGTTGGTAAACAATTAAAGATGAACGGGCAGAAAAAGAAAAGAAGCAACAAACAAACATCAACAGCTACAGCAACAGCAAAACGCCATTTATATGACACTTTCTGCGGTGAAAAGCACAACAAACGGAAAAAATGGAGTCACACCAGCGGCAGCACCCCAGCAACAAACAGACGCGCATTTATTATTTTCACTTGCTTTACCTCCAAAAAAAAAAAAAAAAAAAAAAAAGACAAAATATTGTCGTTATTTTTGTTATTGTTTAAGATTTTGCTTTCTTCAAATAGATGACAATTATAAATCAGGGGGTACCTCTTCTCATAAAGATTGCCGCTGAGCTGTTGCCTTGCATTCTTCTATGCTTTATTTATCTATGCTTGATATTCTCTCTTTTTCACTTCGTTTCTATTTTACTGCGCTTTCTTTTGATGACGTTCGTGTGCGTGAGTGGGTAGCCAACACGCACCTACAAAACACAGCTAAATATGTATGTACATACATAGAAACATACATATCTACATATGTGTGCGTATTCATTTCTCTCCTACGAATGTGTGTACGTTCGTTTTGACCTATGAAGCTGGCACAATTCTAACCTCAAAAGTGGTCAAGCTTCATACCTGCGTTTATGTACGTACATATGGTATGTATGCAAGTATGTAAGCAGTTACTTTGTAATTGTTGTTTGCTTTCTTCTTTCCTAATTTTAACACTCGACTTGTGTCTCCATCAAGCGTTGCGTTTGCTTAAAAAAATATTTATTTACCGTTGCTTTCGCTGCCAATTTTAATGCACGTTCTAGTTTTGTTGCTCTCGTCGTTTAGCAGGTGCGCAAGTGAGACAGTCACATTCCCTTGTGCGTGTATGGGTGTGTATGTATGCCTGCCTGTGCGTGTTTGTGCCGTGTGAGAGCAACAGCTGATCGTTGTGGGAGTGCAGTCAACGTCTTATTGTTATTCTTTCTCTCCTTCTGGCTCCTTCTCTCGGTAGGAACACACAGGGCAACGATACAAGTCTTATACAAGTCTTAGGAAAGTGTGTACACATGTACGTGAATTATTTGCAATGCGAAATGGCAGCACGTTGCGTTGGCGGGCGCCAAAAAGACTTCCGCAAGACACGAACAACAACGAACAAAGGCATTTCGATGAAAAACGAAAAAAACACACACACACGTGCACACACACGCCACCCAATAACTGTTGTTTGGATTGAAACTCAGTAAACGAAATCAACGAGTCGAAAAAAACATGGCTCTTTAAATATGTCTATGCAATTGATTTAGAAGCTAACTACAGCTACAGTCAGTGCGCTGCTGCTGCTGCTGCCGCTGCTGCTGCCTCTGCTGCTGCAGTCAATAGCCTCGCATTCGAGGACGAGGTGACCTAACGTTAAATTGCATTCGTTCTGTTTTTGTTATTTTTGTTCCCTCCCCGACTCACACATACTGATATAACGGCTGTCTGGATGTAGCCTGAGTGATGAAAAGAGATGGGATGGAAGGAGAGGGGATTTTTCCTACCTTGGCGGTTTGGGTGTCTCTCTGTATGACCAGGCTGCTCCGCTGCTGCTGCCGTCGCTGCTCGCGTCGCTGCTGCTGCTGCTTGCACTTGACTTTCTTAATTTTCCAGCTGAAACATACATAATGTACATCGTACATACATTATATGGAATTTTCAAATGCACTGCATGTAATTGGATTTCGATTTCACAACAAGAACAATAACGACGAGACGATGACAAAGACGTCACGATAAGAGAAAACAAGGGAATAATTCTTTTCCTTTTTTACGTTTTCGTTTTTATAATTGAAAACAGGCACCCTCACTCACATTTACATTTACATTATAAGCAATATATTCATTAATGCATTAGTTAACACCTTAAGCCAGGGCCATGTTGGCCATTTGGCAATTATGTATTGTTTAATGATTTTTGTTCGTTTTCGTTTGTTTGCCAACCGCGCTTTGTTTAGGCGTAAATATGGACGTGATGGCAAGAATGGCTTTTTAAACACTAACAGTGCTTCGGTGCACAGTCAAAAATTTTGTATTTACAAGACAGCAAGAACCGCCAAAAGCACAAATTCGCGTTTTTGAAACTGTTAAGATTTTGTTGCGACAAACTTAAACAGATACAACAGTGACGGCGACATATAAAAAATACAAGCGAGTCGTTTGCCCTGGCTCTCATACATATACACACACGTACATATGCACACACACGCACGTATGCATATGCTAGAGTATAGTTATCTCGCTTGCACCGACTTCGGTTTTACAGTGAGCACGTTGCTAGCCTGACTGTTTCAGCGTTTTCACACCAACACAAGCGCAAACGAAAGACAATACGAATACGACGGCGACGAAGCACACAAAAGCGAGACGAAAAAAGTAGCCACCACTGCTGGCACTGCTGGCCAAAGTAGTCTCTTTGCATTTTTGTTACGCACAATTTTCATATTTCTTTACGCGCACGTTTATATTTTTACGCATATATCACCAACTTACGTTTTATGCTTCTATTTTATTTATTACGTTGTAATTTTTCATAAATTGTTCAACTTCTTTAATAAAACTTGAAAGAATAAGTTATTGGAACACAACAACACCAACAACAGGCTCGACCAGGAGTTCCATTTGAGAACTATTTGAACAAATTGTGGAACTATTAGTTCAAGTGTACGTGAACCGGCTTTTGAAGGTTTACGTTTACACGTCACATTGATGTGAATAAAAATATTTTGAATTTCAATTTAATCCAAATAAAATAATTTGAATAAATATATGTTAATTTTAAATTTGTTCTCTTCATGCTAATCTGCAAATCGACTGTAGTGATGCAAACTTATTTTAATTGATTTTGTGATGATAGATGCATGTATTTTAACGATAAAAACACTCAAACAAATGTGTAAGATTAATGATTGCTGATTACTTAAAATTTTTGTTTACATAAATATAATTTTTTATGAACTTAAAAAAAAATACCAATTGCAATAACATAAATATTGTCAGTTGTGGCGGTCGGGCGAGAAGTATCAAGCCAGGCACGTTGTAGCAGTCAGCTCTTAGAAGCTACCATTAGCTAAGACACGCACCATAATTAAAAGGGTTTGCTTATTTGATAGAAGTGTTGTCAGCTTTTAAAATGCTTTTAATGTTGGACACATTGAAAGGAATATGAATGAATACAGGTTCGATCAATCTTCTTCAAATCTCTTCCAAATTCCTAATTGTTTTTTAACTGTTTAAATTCTGTTAAATTTTCGAACTCAATAAATTATTAGGAAACCGGTGGCAGCGCTGCATTAGTCGATGCCTACAAGTTAACCTAGATGTAGGCGATACTTAATTTGCAGTTTATTCACGCCGGCTATCGCATTTGGAGTTGGCTATAGGTGTCGAAGCGCAATAGTTGTGTGCGTAAAATAGCTGTTTGTTGAAATGCAACCACAAATCAGCCGCTGCCTCGCCAAGTCGGCTGATTGGCGGTTAAGTTTAATAAAATCTCCAAATTATACTTTAAATTAATATTGTACTCTTTATATAAATATATGTTGGCAGTATAATTTTTGCAGCTATAATTTTTCAAACGATTAATCGTGCACACGCCTACCCATTTCTGATTGGCTGAGTCATAACAAAGAAAATCAACGGAATACTTGAAAAGAAACCACATTCAACTTACAGCATTTGCGATCAACATTCACACACTTGTTCGTCAACAGATACATACATATGTATGTATGTACATACAAGCACACTAATGCAATTACCGATCGGCGAATGGCAGGCCGAGCCGATGGTCAAGCGAAACGAACGGCGCACGAACGACGAGAATCAGGTGCGAAACAAACAAAAGAAAATGCCGGCGCTGCTGTTGTAGCTTATGTTGTATTGTTTTCTGTTTCGTGTTTTGTATCTCACATGTTGTTGTTTTCTTACTCTCGATTGCCGTCTCAGCGTGTTCAGGCAAACGAGTTGCGCCAAAGCGAGATGGATATAAAAGTATTTCCTGACGCGCTTGTTCGCTAAATATTTCCGCAACACATGTCGCACGGCTGGCGCTGGTCGTAAACCAGAGAGATAGAGAGCGAGAGAGAGAGAGAGTAAGCGAGAGAGAGAGAGCGAGGGAATTTTCTAACATCGCCAAAGTATGTTCATCTGCTGCGTCGCCGTCGCCGCCGCCGAACGCACCATTTGGTTTCGTTTAGTGAGTAGAAGCCGAGCTTCCCCCTATGCCCCTTGCCCCCCTTTGCGGCGGCTTAGATCAAATAATTTGATTTCATGCCAAGTCGCAAATTGTCAAGCGGTCGTCGCATCCGCCGACGTTGCCTCTGCGCTCTGCGCTGCCGTTGCTGCATTTTTCAGCGACCTTTTTGCGCTGCTGCTGCTCCACTTTGATTACGGAATAAAAAAAAAAACACAAAAATATCAGCGAAAAAACAATTTTCCGTTTTCTATAAAACGCAGCAAAAAATAATTTTAATTAATTAAATGTTCGTTTTTTTTTTACTTTTTGATTTGCATTTTTTTTTTGCAATGCGCATTTTCTTTATCAACATCAAGCAGCGCCTTTTGAAGTTTGCCGTCAAGAAAAACGGCTTGTAAAGTGTGCGGAGCGGAGAGGGGGCGTGGCCAGGGCGTTAGGTTACTTGTTTGTTAGATGTTGCCATTAAATTACTGGACGCGATTCGTATTTTCATTGCGGCTGCTGCAAGCAGAGCGTAAAGCGTAGTGCGAGTGAGCGTGTGGAAGAGAGAGGGAGAAAGAGAGAAGAAGAAAAAGTAAGAGAGGGGATCGAGAAACAGGGCAGCTGGAGCTGCATAAAGTATAATATCCATTTTGATGCCTTTTATGACACTTCAGTTTTGTTTTTATTTCACTTTTTTCTGATCGGTTTTTTTTTTTCCTACCACATAAAACGTTCATCGGCAAACGTCCCGTGATCGTGCCAGATCTCCATATGTATCGACGACATGTATCTAGTAGGTATTTATGATTTCGTTTATGCATTTTCGTGTTTTATTGTTCAAATTTTTGATCATTTCGGCATCTTTTCTTATAGTTTTTTTTTTTTTTTTTTTTTTTTTTTTTTTTGATTCGTGTGTTGCCGGCGGCGTTTGAGAAAAAAACTTAATTGAGTTGTAAAAATTATAAAGTTGTAAAAAGCGTAGAAGATGAAGAAGTGAAGAGGAGGAAGTGGACTAAACTCACATTTGTGTTTTCCAATTACATCCAGTTGGAACCAGCTATACATACATGAAAGGAGAAGAAACGCACACATGGAAATAAAAGCAAAACAAAAGCCAAAAACATAAATACGCATCGATTCGTTTTATGACCGTGAAATGAATAGCATCTAGTTTCGATTTGAAGTTTTCTTCTTCACATTTAATATGTGTCTTTTTACGATGCCAAACTCGGCGATCGCTCGCTCGTGTTTCAAAAACTTGCGTCAATCTAAACTGATTAATCATTTTCGGGGCGAAGAACATTTTTAGAGGACCAGGGGCGGCAGGGAAGAGTTGAGCAGTGGAAATAACTCAAGTTAAACCTATTCTTTAATAATGATTATAATTATTTATATTTATTTGTACTATTATGATTGTATTTTTTTAATAAGATGATTATTATTCTTTATATTTATTTTTTAATATTATTTACTATTATTTATTATTTTAAATTATAATATAATATTGTATGACATTTCTTAATTTCTAAACGCTACACGCAAAGGCGCAAAATGGAGTCAGAAAATATCTAGGATAGGAGTAAAATACGGATCTTGAAGTTACTATAAAAACTTGTATATTTTTTAGACACTTTGAACTTTAGCAATCTATTCATTGTGAACAAAAAATAAACTTTAAATTTTTTAAGAATGAGCAAAGTATTTTTTTATAATTCTTTTGAAATAATTGTATACTGTAAAGTTGTAATTAATCTAATCTAATGTAATTTGATCTAATAAGTTGCTTTATTTTATTTATTATTATAAACTGATATTGTTTGTATAACATGATTATTTATTAAGTATGCACATTATTAGCGCTATAATCCTTTTAAAACCCTGATCCCTTTTAAGTAAGTATTTTTATTATTATTCAGTCCTTTGATCCGCTACCGGTCAACACCCTCTTCCAACCGAATTTTTCCCCTGCCTGCGACGATTGCCTGATCGATCGCCGTCAAAGACAGCTGCAACAAGTGGCAGCTCTGCCCGGTTGTATCCACCCTCGTTAGTCGGGCGGTGCAATAAATACACATGCGCTGGGAAGGTGTTGCTACGTTCTGGGTATCTTTTTACTCATTGTCTCTTTCCTTTGCTCATTTTCCCCTCTTTCTCTTTCGATCGCCGTTGCAACTGTCACTCGATCGCCGATCGTCGTCGTCGCCGTCGCCGTCGTCGTCAGCCCCCGCTGATGCCCGTTACCCTCGCTTGGGGGCACCCAATTTCACATGAACATGTTAATGTTTACACGCGTACCGCGATTTTATGTCTGCACTCCCTCACCTCCGACCCCGCCCTCTCTCTCTCTCTCTCTCGAACCCGTCCTCACCCCCACTGGTAGTCAGCCCCAGTTCAAAAATGATATACGAACTGAGGAGCCGACTAACCGTTCGCTCGTTTCAGCAACCAACCAACCAACGACGTCTTGAGCTTATCTTGCCGACGATCGCCGACGACACAATCCCATCGAGCCGAGTGCAAGTCGCCGGCGGAAGGCCGAGATCAGTCGCAGTTTGCCTGTCAGCCTCGTCGCGTCGCGAGATCGTGTGCGTCAGCTGCATCTAATCTCTGACGTCTTGGAGCCGCCACTTGTGGCCATTAGATAATCCGAGCCTGCCGCCGGTGGCAAATAAATCGTGTGCGTGAGCAATAGAAACAAAGAGAGACAGCAAGAGATCGACGAAAAAGCGAGTTTAAAAATGAGTGCAAATCCGAGCACGGAACGCTCCAAGCCAGTGGAGACTTTGGTGTTGGCCAACTATGCCCTGAAGGCGGAGCAGAAGCGAGCCGCTGGTCAGAGCGGTCGCAAGGAGGATGAGCGCATCACCAGCGCCGTTATGAAGGTGCTCGAGGGTTACGATTGGAATCTGGTGCAGGCATCCGCCAAGTAAGTTTGGCTGTCAAGTGGAAGAGGAAAAAAACTAACTGTTAAATACCTTAATCATAGAACTAAACCTATACAGATATGGATTTTTAAAATAATGCAAAAGTAGAGCCAAATTGTTTCAAGCTTAAGGATGATTTCTATCTTGAAAGAAGTTACATACCTTTATATATCTTTGTTGAGATTCCTGTATCTTATTGATGCACCAGATCGATCATTTAGATGGGTAGATAGAATACACATTCTATTCTATTCCAAGAGCCTCTCTAAAATGTGCTAAAATCAAGGACCTTATAATCCCAGCTTATATTCTACAAGTAAAAAAATTACAGTTGTGTCTGCTCAACTGCCATATATCCGTTATCCAAACTTTACTTCCATATTTATTATTCAATCCTAACCAAACGTAAATTATGGTTCTATCTCTAAAATTGCCCCTGATATTGGTATATTTCTTATTTACTTGGCCGAATGAGGATGAGAAAAACTCTATAACAATCTTGATATATGTGCAGCAATGAGACATATTGTCCCCAATTTTGGTAACCCTATCACTTGCAGTCTTTGAGATCTAGACGTTCATACAGATGAAAAGAAAAAAAAAGTGGGTATGGTTTGAGATACTTCTTACTTCTCTTTCTATTCACATTTTCATTTAAAACTGAGTTATAGTATTCATTTACAAAAAATTTAACAAGTATAATCATAGATCTGTTCAAAAATCTTATCGAATATGTTTTAATGATTTTTCAATTTATCAAATTATTTTTAGACCATGGATATAAAAAAAATATAGTCTATTGTGTTTGTCGAAATCTCCGTAATAGGCAGAATGAGGGATCTGCGACCCCATAAAGTATATATATTATTGCTCGTGATCACTAGCCGAGTCGATAAAGCCATGTCTGTCTGTCCGTCTGTCGTCTATATGAACGCCTATATCTCAGAAACTAAAAAAGCTTGAGCCACCAAATTTGGTGACAACACTGATGTGGGTCATACGCTGTACAATTTTTATTAAAATTTGGGCCACGCCTACCGAATAGCATGATCTTTAAAAATCTATGGTCTTATACAGCCAACACTTGACTGTAGGAGTTCTTACTTGTTTTAGATGAGTTTACACATTTTCATTTTTATATACATATTTTTAAAGATACATTTAAAAGTTCCTGCCAATTACATATAAATACCACAAAAAGAAGCATCTAAAAGTTTAACCAACTCGTTGAATAGCAAAACAATTCGTTTAAAACAGTTTGAAATTGTAATCCTTGGAGAACGCTTTGGGGTCTTCTTTTCGTCTCTCTATGAATGACTAAGCGTGGCGCCGGTGCTTACCCCCTCTTTTATCTCTTCCGCCCACCTCTCGTTGATTAACACAATTTTATTTTCCTGTGGTTGTTGTTTTATTTAAATGGATAAACAAACTCGGCGAACCACAAAAGAAAAAGAGGCAAAAAAAACCAAAGCAAAGAAGAAGAACTTCAGAGTAGAACACATCGATTGGGAATACGGCAGCAGATGTAAGTGTCTGTGTGTGGGTGTGAGGTGTGCAAGTGTGTGTAAATGTGAACTGAATTTACACATTTTGACACGTATGAGCAGAAAGCTCCACACAGACAGATGTACATTGGAAGCTACGTGTATATGTGACTGTGTATGTGCTGTCGGATTGAGAGTCAAACGAATTGCTAAAAGCAATTGGGAGCGTGAGGCCTTTCGACTGTATGATACCCTCTACTTAGACATAATCAGTAACCTAATGTCAAATTTGATGTTTGGCCTTTAATCGCAATTCTTAAACGAAAATCGACGTTAATTAATTTTAAATTGAAAAGTTTTTTAAAAGTTAAAGTTGCTAAAGCCTTAAGAGGTAAGTGTGAGAGTTGGGCAAATTTTATGGGAACTTTAACACATTAACGTAGTTGGTAATTCATTAAGTCACCGTGTTCCGTGTATACCCCCGAGCCAAGGTGTGTAGGGTTTCTCAAGGGAAAGAACAGAGGCCAGAAAACAGACAAGCTACAAAATGTGTAAATAAACTATGTATCTTTTCTACACCTAGCATACCCTTTAGCTTAGGTGTTAAAGGGTATCAAAACGCGCGAGGCAACAACCACATGGGATAAGCTACAATAAATGTGCGGCGAAACACGTTCAAAATAAAGACGACAAATCAATTCAGGCATAAAAAGCGAATAAATATGTTTTTAGCATAAAGATGTTAACTGCTAACAAGCTGCACAGCGACACAAATAACACAAAGAAGGAGATGGAGATGAAGAGAGAGAGAGGGAGTGAGAGAAAGAAAGGTAGCTTAAGCCAGTGACAATTATTGGGGCGGGGGTGGCTGAGGGGGTGTGTGGCGCCTTGGGCAAATCCAGTCGGGTCGACTTCATTGACACCTGGTGACAAGGTGACAAGTGGCAAGTGCAGCGGCGGTTAGTCGAGTTGAGCTGCTACAAACTGGCGGCGCCGCCGCTGTTGCATGCAGCATGCAGCATGCGTGAGAAAGACAACGGTGCGTTGATCTCTCTGATCCCTACGGGATCCTGCAGTCTCTGTCCATCCGGTGACAACGTATATGTTTGCCCAGCGATTATCGAAACGCGATATAATCCTCGCCTGCCTTGCTGCTTGTCGCATTCCGCGACTTATGTCGTGTCTGACTCATATGATACGCTTGTAATTATGCCTGTTCGGCCTTTTGCTTCGGCTTATCAGCAGCACGCTCAGCTGCCTAACAACAACAACGACAATAACAAACATCCTTGGGAGCGCGTTGCGTATTCTGTTTATTGTTGCAAAAGCGCAATCGCTGTCAAGAACACGTGTGTGTTTGCACAAGGATATGAGCGCCATTTCCTTTATCTGCACACGGTCTACACAGTGCGGCTATGGTAGCCAAGACCCCAGCCCCTTCCCAGCCCCTCCGCAGCCCTCTCAAGCAGCCCCTTTCTTCCTTCATACCCCTGGCCAGCCACGACTCTCACGCTTTATACAAACACTAGACCATGTTTACCTAGCGCTTTATGCGCCTGTTTATTGTTGCTTTAAATCGCCCCAACCAAAAGGGGGCAGAGCTTCTAACTAGTATATAGAACGCCGCATCGGTCTCTATATCGTCTAGGTACATACTTTGAGACATGCACATACAAATAAGTAAAATGTATATCTGGCGGGCATCAAATAACTGTTCTTTAGCTATATAAGTTGCTTCGCAAGTCGAGAGGGGTCGCTTAACTCTCTGAGGCCCAAGATTGCAGTTTGATTATACGATATAGCTTAGATAATTATTTAGTTCGTATTCACAGCTAGAGTGCCTTATCTTGTTATCGAAAACTTCTCTATTTAATTATAAACTTTATCTATTTCGAATTATGTATATATGAAATTGATTGATTTGCTCGATTGATTGATCAACTCTCTTCACTATGTATTGCATTAACTGCTAAAGTTTCGTATTGTTATATCTTAAGTATTTCGATATCTTAAGGGATTTCGATAGCAAAATGTTCCCGGTTTATGGTATAGTACTTCATATAATCAGGAACAAGTTTCGTTTGCTTTTATTGCCACTCGATTAAATTAAATGAATCATGCATATAAGAAATATAAATAAATTAAAAATACCAAAAAAAAAAAAGCAAATAGAATTCCTAATAGCAACAAAAACCACTTGAGAAGCTCATGTCAATTGGCGCTTGCGGTTATCATCCCAGTCGAGGCGCAATTTGTGTCTGGTCATCCGCGCTTCCCTCGCTCGCCTCGCGACGCGCATAGCATATCACGCCATAGACGCCCCATCCTGCTAGAAATGCTGCACATTTCATAACCCCTTTGCCTTTGCTCCAGGGGAATGCGATATTTGCTCGACGATTAGATAACACACAACTTCGGCAAAACGCTTCGGCGACGTTATAAATAATTTATTGCTTATCTGACTCCGGTTCGAGTTCGGTTTCGGGCTCTGGAGCTTATCAAAGCAACCCCAACCCAAGCACCAGGTGGGGTGCCAGCCAGCTCTGATATCACCATCCAAGGTGGCGTACTCATCGCTTGCTTGGGGTGCGCTCTGTTCGGCCAGTTGATTTACATGCTCGTGCACACTTGGATCCACTCGCTTCCCGCCTAATTCAACACTCTGTGCCGGGCAGAGTGTGTGACCCAAAAAGTGGGCGAGACCTACACGTTTTCATTTGTACATTGAACATTGGCACAATTTCGCCTTGATAAGGATATCACAAATATCTTGAAGATTGTTTGGAAACTTAATCTGATTGAGGCATTTCAAAAAGAATAAAAAGTTTCGAACAAAAGTTGTTAGGGCTTTCAGATGTTATATAATTGGTTTACGGGGCGTGGTCTAAAGTTTTTTTTAGGCTATGAATGCTGACATATGTAGTGCCTTAGCTGCAAGGAATCGAATTGAAATAAGAGCTAAGAAATTTTAAACTTTTAATATTATTTTTAAAAGTATTTTTTTTTAAGTTTTCAGGATTATATTGTATAATTTTACTCATTTAATAGAATTTTATAGCCATATTAATTGAAATTTAAACATTTTGCAAATAAAATGTAAGATAAATCTCGATTCACAAAGACGTTGATAATGGGAGTTGTAATGCAAGTATTAGATCTAGTATTAGAGCAAGTATAAGTACTAGATGAAGAGCTTAGCCGATAGCAACTGGAATATAATATAATCAAACTTAATGGTTTACCTTATAAATTGAAAATATGCTTTCTTTTTGCCTTTGCATTTTCATGCATTTTCCAACCAATTCTGTGCACTGTGCTCCCGATGCTGTTTCCTACCAATGCCGACAAGTCAAGGAACATGTTCATAGTTGTTGCTCAGAGGTTTTCCTTTTGTATGCCAACAACTACTAAGACAACAACAACAACAACAACAGCAGCAGCAGCAACCTCTTACACACGTGTGGCTTACAAAACAAATATTGATTTTGTTGCAGTTGTTGTTGCCGTTGCTGTTGCCGCTGCTGTTGCTGCTGCGGCTGCCGCTGTTGTTGTTGCGGTTGTTCATGCTGATGGAGCTGCTGCTGCTGCCGCTGGTGTTGCTGTTGGTGTTGCTGGCGCTGCCGCTGCCGCTTCTGCTGATGGTGCTGGGCAACGCTGCGGTGCCTCTAACCGCAGCAGCCGGCCAAAACTTTCCAGCCCACGTTCTCTCGTGTCTGACTAGAATTTGCATACTTTATGCTTGGGCCTGTCCTGACTGGACACGCCCTCTCTGCACCCTGTACCGCTCCCACTGTGGTTCTCCCTATGCCATCAGCATTTCCCGCTCTCTAACGAGTCCTGCCTGCTGGCCGGAATTGAGCTTGTTTCGCAGGTTGCCTGTAAATTTTGGAAAATGGAGGCCCTCCATCCCTTCTCCAACCCAGCTTCCCTCTGCACAGTTTACTTGTCATTCGATGTGTGCGTTGGTTTGACTCCCCCGCCCCCGTCGAAAAATGAACGCCGACGGCGGTTTTACTGGCAAGGACAGGTGCGTGACAACGGCCGCGGCCAAGGCAATAAATGCTGACAACATGTACGCAGACACACACACGCACACCTGCACACCTGCACACAAACACACACATACCCCAAAGCAGGCAAACCCCTGGCTTGATTGAGGATTCGCAACTAAATCCAGCCGCGTTGCGAGCGGAAATGAAGTGGAATATCAAGTTGACAAGACATGTTTTTCGTACCCCCCGTACCCCCCTATCACCCTTCTCCTTTGACTTATTTTTTTTCGTAAAATGTTTAACAAAATTTTCGCATAAAATTGAAGCGCATATTTTGTCGGTCGAGAGGCGAGAAGAGTCGGGCCATAAGCTCTGCATTAAGCACATGCCCCGAAATCCTGTCAATGCGCCATTTGAAATGGGCAAAGTGCCGGCTAAATGAAGCCTGGGTAAGGAGGTCAGCTATGGGCGGCGGTCGGGCGAAAGGTTTTGTGGATGAAGTGTATATGGCAATGGTTAACATCACAGAGATCCAAGTACAAGTCCAGACCCGTAAGATGTAAACGGGACAAAACTGTGAAGCAAAGTTCAATTTAAGCCATTACGCCTCATAGGCTACCTATACATATGTATGAATACATGTGTACATACATATGTGGATGTGTGTACACTTACTGACAAGGCAATAAGTCAACTTGGTTGCGTGAAACATCTTGATGAATGGCGCGGAAACTCTTCGTTTCTTAAACGTTTTCAAACCATTTTTGGACTTTTGCATGTTGCATATATTTACATGGCATCAGGCTTACAGTTGATGCTGCTGCAGAAGGGTTCCCTCCAAATTGCGTATACTTTGTTGGCTAGTGTTGTCCTTGCAGCAGGCAGGACACACTTTCAAGAGCTTTCCATGTCGTAGACATATCAAGCCATATCGCATTGCGCATTGATTATACTCTGTCGAATGATTGAAGCCGCAGCAACATTCACATCCACATACAGATCCCATGCCCACCCACAACAACAACAACAACAACAACAATAGCAAGGGCAACACGAGCATTTAACAAGTTTGCTCGGTATTCGCTCTGAGCCCGGGCACTTAAAGTGTCGCTCTTCATTGCGTGGTCGAGAGTGGCACATCGAGAGTGCTTTACAGCCCCTTCTCTGCTGCCACGCCCCTTCCCTATCTACACAGACACACACAAAGACCCACACACAGAGACACCAATTTGCCGCCCACATGCCCCCAAATGACGCCCATTCGGTTCGCTATATGTGGCCTGGTCAACGATGGCCGCCGCATCCTCTTGGGCCGGCTTGCCCGCTGTCCCTCCCTCCCTCCCCCCCTTCCTCTCGCTTGCTCCCATGTACCCGTCTTGCAGGCTCTTTGCGTCGAGTGCGGCGGCGACTGGCTGTAAAAATAAATTGACTTGGAAATTGAAAAAAGCAAAAAAATTATAAATATATGTATATACTTGCATATATGTATATGTATTTGTATTTGTATGTATGTGTGTGTGTGTGTACACAGAACAAGCAGCGAAAAAGCGGGCCTTGAAGTGCGTGTGAAGTGGCGGCGGAGTGGGCGACCCGAGTGGGGCTTACTCGAGTATATGAAAAGTAAAAGCTGTTGGAATTAAATTTGAAAAATATATTGGCTTCTGAGTCAATGATATGGAAAGTTCAAGGTCTGTTTAGGGATTATGAAATCGCTAAGAAAATAACTGCAAGAATATTTTCTAGTGGTTAAAAGCGATGTTTGTAACGATATATCGGAGTTGTTGTTTATCTCTTTTTAGATGCAGAATGAGTCAATATATAGTAGAGCTGGATTAGGTTCCAAATTTTTAGAGATCGTTTTTTTTAGGATTGTTTGTCAAGCAAATAGTTCAAATAAAATAAAAAAAAAAATTGAAAATAATTTTGCTAATATAATATTTAAATTTACGGTTTAAAAATATTTTACTTAAGAAAAAGAAAAAGATTTTTATTTATTTTATAATTAATGTCTTTTAATTCAAAAAAAAATATTTATAAAAATATTTTACTTGTAACTTGGCGTGTATTATTAATTTAAAGCGCTATCAGAATTTATGGTATAAATTTATTTTAAAATCGATCGATGCAGCATCTTCAGTCCAGCTCATTTATCGATATTACTTAAGGCATTTAGATACATAGTTTTGTATATCATAACATATTTAAAGACTTTGTCAATTTCTATTTCCTGCTGATACCCAACCCCAACCGCAGCGTTTCTTTTATTTAAAAAAAAAACTTTTAGTTTCAACTGAAAGGTAAAGTGTAATTTACTTGGAACACAAAATTTCACTTAGTAGTTTTAGTTTCCTTTGAAAATGTTGCTGCTGCTTCCGCAATTCCTTCCGCAACCTACCCTACAAAGAGAGAGGGAGACTTAGTGACTGGACTGCCTTCTGGGAAGTGCGTTCAATGTCAACAGGGGCAGGGACAGGGACAGAGCAAAAGAACAAAAGGCGGCGCTGCCGAAGGCATTTGTTGGATTTGCCGCAACAAAAGCTGAGCAAACCAAGTCAAGTGCACCTGATCTCACCTGTTACTCTCACGGTAGCTGGCGGCTCATGAGCGTGTGCGTGTGTGTGAGCCAGTATGGGCAACTGTTTCCTTATCGGCTTATCAGTGGCTTGCAATGTTTGAGCAACTTTTTTTCGAGCGAAATAAAAGAGCAGCAGAGAAAGCAAATAGGCAGAGCGAAGGGGGCGAGTAGCGGGCGGGTGTGGGAGGCAAGAGGCGGGGCAGATCTGGCCATCCAAAAGTGAGAAATATTCCGACAAAATGAAAAGTGGAATGGAAACTGTCGTAAAGCCATAAAACGGTGTCGGCTGCGTGGGAAATATCTGTTGCCAGCAGCAGCAGCGTCGCGTCGCTGCCTAAGCAAACAAGCGACGGCTGACAACGACATTGGACGGAGACGCCTCGCAGTGCAATTTGTTTACACGAGGCGCATCCGTAAGATACATTTGTGATATTTGTGAACTTGTGAAAATCATTGAGACGTTGCCGACGACGACGACGACGCTGCTGCTGCGGCTGCTAATTGGCTGCATTTGTAGTCAACTTTACATGCGCTTACAAATTGAAAATGGAAAATGGAAATTTGTATTTACGAGCCATTGCCGCGAAGGGGGAGGGAAGGCAGGCTGAAAGGCGGCTGTAAATATTTGGTATGGCGAAGGCGAGAGCGAAGGCAAAGCATTTCAAAGTTTAATAACAAAAGCGCCAAATGGCCCATTGCTGATAAAAGATGTGCAGCAGCAGCAACGGCAACAGCAACAATAAGTGCCAGCAATAACAACAACTTTGGCATATGCAAAATGCAAAAATAAAAAGACACCCTGCTCATTTTTCATACACAAGTCGTAGCTAACGGCCACTTGAAGATATCACTTAATGAGATTTGCGCATCTCTGAATGCAACAAGCGCAACAGCAACACAGCAACAGCAACAGCAACAACAGCAAATAATGAAGACGTGCTCGAGTTGCCAAGTGCGCTCGGCTGTCCCCTCTGCATGGAAAGGGAGGAGGACAAGGCGAATGCTGCAAACGAACATCACTTGATTCTGATTAGCGGGCTGTCAAGCGTGAGAGCTGACTACAAGCACAAAACACAAACACATACACATACACGCACACACAGAGACAGACGGACACTCGTTGCAGTTGCTGTGTGTGCGTCATATTTGGCGGATTGGCAGCGCGGAACCTGCCGCGGCACGACGATACCAACGGCAGATAAGCAACTTGCAACTTGCAACTTGTTGTCCGACCGTCGACAGATCCGCCATTTGGCCCCCGGTCGCGTTTTTAATCGCTTAATAAGCTTCAACTCGAGCTCCAGTTGTAATTAGGCGCAGGCAGTGTGTTAGTGTGTGTGTGTGTGTGTGTGTGTGCGTGTGGGCAGAGTATGAGCAAGGATGGGGATGTTGGTGGTTGCAAGAGATAGCAAAAGAGACGTTGTTACAAAGCACATGCTTACATATATATTCCTGTTCAGTAAAGTTAATGGTCGTTTAAGTTTTTGACGAAATACAGCAAATTAGGTAAGAACGGATACAGTAAAGCTTTGTATTTATAGGGTCAATAATATAATAATATATAAGGTTAATAAGGTTAAAAAATAAGAAAGTTACTTTAAATATAAAGCAGTTTTAGATTGCTAAGGATAGCAAAAGTTTCAACGGTTATATTGCAGCTATAGGACATATTGACTAGGATACAATTTTTACATTTGTTAAAGGATATACTTAGACATAGACAGAAAAAGTTTCATGGCGATATCTAAAAGAAGTAAGAAAAGCTACAGTCAAGCGCCCCGACCGTAAAATACCATTCGGACAACTTTGTAGTTGCGCTCCAGAAATGTTAATAGATAGCGCCACACACATACAGACACACACACAATGATTAAAACGATGCGTCACAATAGTAATTTGAATAAAATAAATAATTTGGCTTGTAGTTTGGAGATTAGGTGCATATCATCAGCATCTTTACGTGTGCCAAGGATGTTACTTTAATACTTTCTTTAATATTCGTATATTTTCGACTTGCCTAAATAAACTTGATCTGCGTACAGAAATCATCGTGCCACATTTGGGGTCTCTAGCTTTTGTAATAGCTGAGATCTCGACGTTCATACAGACAGATGGACATGGTTTGATCGACTCGGCTAATGATCTTGAGCAAGAATATATATACTTTATGGGGTCAAGGGTCGAATGGCATACAAATTTTGAAAATTGGGCGATAGGTTGTATGTCAGCTTTGCGATATATCTGTTCGATCTGGCTCATTTCGGTTTATTTACAGAGTGCAGTAATAGGAGGCATGTATACCAAGTTTTATAAAGATAGCTAGAAAACTAAGAAATAGCCAGTTTGACTTCCCTATTGATGCTGATGAAAAATACCTATAGTATATACTTTGAAGGGTTCGATGTATAATGTGCGTTGCAAACTTCTGGCTTTTATAAAAGCATTTATTACACTCAGTGGTCTTAAAATTACGCTTGCAATTCAAGAGCTATTGATTAACAGAGGCGAATGGGGCGTGGCTCAATTTTAATAAAATTGTTTGGAGGCCTAGAAGTTTGAAGGGTTACCACACAATTTGGTGGTTCTAGTTATATATACTTTGATGTAGAAAATGTTGCCTCCTTTTGTTTCAGTTGTGTTATAATGCTTATTATACGGTCCTAGCTGTAAAAGTTTATGGCCTTTAACTAGGTAGATAACCCTCTGTTTCTATGGCATTGTCTAACGTGAGATGCCTCTTCTTCACTGACAGCTTATGTGCACTCTGATTTTGCCTATTGAATGGCTTTGATTAAAGCCAATTTTGCAGAGCCTGAAACAGTGTGTGGCAGCCTCTGTCACGTTATTGCCTACAAATTGGCACCTGCAAGGACACATTTACTTATACACTCACACACAGGCACGCACTCGCACACACACACACACACACACTGGCACATGGTAACTGACACCAATCTACTTTAACCTGAATCGAAATCTGGCAAATCTGTTGGCAGCTCATGTTTATTTAGGATAAATAATTCAATATACAAGAAACGAGTATATAAAAGTAATCCGAATAGGACCGACCTTTATCTAATGCCCGCCTCCAACTTTGCCCACAGTGCCACGCCCATCTCTTTGATTGAATTTGTGTCTTGAGTGTGTGTTTTTTTTTGCACAACATGCTAAATCACAATGAGGGTAATGACAGCTTTGCGTGGAGTCGACTAACACTTACTCTGTAGCTGAAGGTGCTAGAAAATTGCAGAACATAGCATATATATATAAATGAGCTGCCTATAAAGGGGTCAAGATGGGGGTTAAATATATTTGTATATGATAATTATTGTATACAGTGAAACAGATTACTTTAATGTCTTAAGCTAGGGTATACGCATGCGTACATGCGAGTGTGTGTGTGTTTGTGTGTGAGGCAATCTCTGTTTGCTTTGGCAAAAGTGAGTTAAGTCTTGTATGTTCGGTGCACTGTTATGGCCATGAAGTTATCATACGCCTCGTGTGGTTTATTTGAATTTTCCCCAGATACTCACAGCACAGAAAGAGTGAGATACAGAGAGAGAGAGAGATAGGGAGAGAGATGGAGACACTATCGTCTCTGTGTATTCATGTGACCTGTCATTTCAAAGTTCTTACTGTAAAAGGACATGCAAGGACATGCATTTGTATAGGGTTTCAAATCGTCTAAATCAGGTCACATAAATTCACAATTTCTTTAAGGGGATTTTAATTGAAATGTGCTTTCTGATATCTTTTTCTCATAGCGAGCTTAGATTCGTGCGCAAAATAATTTAAGAGAAAAGATAACATCACATTGCACGCAAATCAATTTCTATGATTCAATATTCGATAAGTATTATAAGTTCCTCGTAACACTTTAAAGAATCGCTCAGCAGATATTGCAATCAACTGGTTCGCCTTTACGTTGTTGTTGTTGTTTTGGTTCGCTTATTTTCTCGCTAAGGCAATATAAAGTTTTGCCTGCAATCTTGAAGTTTTTTAGCCTACGGCAAAAGCTGCTGTTGCCTTGCATCCCCACCGCCTGACAAATAAAAGTTTTAATTGCAATTTTCAGTTTGACATAATTCGCGAATTTCGCATTGCCAGCGGCTGGCAAAGTGTTTCGACGCCTTTTTTGTAATTAATGTCAAGCGAAAAGTGGTCAAAGAAGGGATGAGCAGGATCCCCTTGAGGCCGTTTTCCTTCATTCTCTTTCTCTCTATGTTTATCTCTCCCTAACTACATACTTATGCCATTCTTTCGCTCTTTGTTTTTGTTTCACAGAGCACCCTCCGATCGGAAGAAGGAGCACATAAAGCGCCCCATGAACGCGTTTATGGTCTGGGCCCAGGCAGCGCGTCGAGTCATGTCAAAACAATATCCACATCTGCAAAATTCGGAACTGAGCAAGTCGCTGGGCAAGCTATGGAAGTAAGTATGCAGGGATTGATGGAGAAAGTAGTTTCATACAAAAGTTTGCAACTTTGAAGGCAGAGATCTCCGCTATTGTTATAACTAGAGACAGCACATTTGTCTTGCATGTTTCTGTATATCCTAAGCAGATGAAGCATAGTTCAAATGTGGATTTTATTAATTATTTTATACCATTCAAAATTAAAAATTTTCAAAAAATGATATACTAAGTTTGTGCAAATGTATGTAACAGGCAGAAGGAGGCTGTCCGTTTGAACGTCTAGATCTCAGCTATCACAAAAGCTAGAGATACCATATTTCACATGAAGGTTCCTGTATACCATAGGTAGATCGAGTTTATTTTAAATTGTTTATGCCACGCCCACCGCCCACGCAAATCGATATATTTCGATTATCAGGAGAAGTATTAAAGTTACAGCTTTCTGCTTTGGTGTGAATATAAATGGTTGCAATATAAATCTATTTCCCAAATTACACTCCAATCGAACGATAAACACAGAAGGTATCCATGTTTCCGTTTTCCGTACTTCCACTGCTTGTGCCTGTGCTGCGCGTCGTGACGACATCGTCACGATGCTTCGTTTCAGCCGTAGCGTGTGTAAATCTATGCCGTTTTTACATGTAGATGGCGCTATTCAAAAATAGATCTAATTCTAACAATAGGTGGCGGATAAACTTGTGCAGAGTTTTTTGATGGAATTAAATGTGTGATAATTTGTTTCGAAACTGGGCGAATGGTATCTTACTGTCGGGCGCTCTCGGCTGTAGCTTTCTTTACTTGTTTTTCAATAAAATTATACAATTATATTTATAGCTTTTATTTATATGTATATGTCGAATTTTATTATTCAAGATATCGCTATGACGCTTTCCACGTCCATTAAATGCTGTGATTTTTTTTAAATAGGACAGATATATCGTTAAGCTGCCATATAACCTTTCGGCCGACTTAATATTTAGAGTAACTGCAAGGGTATAAAACCTTCGGCGTGCCGGACGTAGCCTTTCTTTCTTGTTTTAACTAAGTTGTACCCCTTCCTTGTCTTATGTGAGATACAGAAATGCTCTGACAAGTTGTCGCTGCGGCATCATCTTCGTATTGTTTGTAATAAAATATTGTCAGTTTTAAAATTAAAAATTTACAGTTCATCGCGCGCGATAAGGCGCTCGCATCTCAAAAATGCGCTGATAAGACGCCGATGCTGCTGCTGCGGAGAAGCGTTGAGGCATCCGCCTCAGTTAATTAGAAGGCGGCACTTGGCGGCACTTGTCATTCGACGATCTGCCGACCAATTTGTAGACCTTATTTATTCGACTTGGATGTGGACAATAAATTAAAGTATTTTTTTTTTGCGTTTTGTTTCGATTTGCTTCGCAGAAATCTTAAGGACAGCGATAAGAAACCGTTCATGGAGTTCGCCGAGAAGCTGCGCATGACGCACAAGCAGGAGCATCCCGACTACAAATATCAGCCACGTCGCAAGAAGGCGCGCACTCTGCAGCAGCAACAACAACCGGAGGCGGCGTCAGGCAGCATAACTGGAGCAGCAGCTGAAGCAACATCAGCAGCAGCTGCAACAGCAGCAACAGCAACTGCAACAACAGTCGCAGCACAACGTCGTAGTACCAGCACGCGCAAGGGCACGAGCACAGCCTGTAGCAGCTCTAGCGTTAACCTATGCTCCACCAGCAGCTCCAGTCCCGATGTCTTCAGCAATGAGGCGTTCATGAAGTCATTGAACAGCGCCTGCGCTGCCAGTCTGCTGGAGCAGGGCATTGGCAACTGCATGGGCAGCGAGTCGGAGCGCAACGGACTACTCGATTCACCGTGCTCCACGACCAGTTCGATGTCATCGCTAACGCCGCCAGCGACGCCGTTTAGTGGCACTTCCTCCGCCAAGCAACCTGCTGCTCCGTTAGCCTCACTGCATCAGTCCAGCCTGCTGCTGCGCCAGCTGAGCGAACCAAGCAGTGTCGCTACGACGCCGCTGGTCAGCAATGGCGGCAACGACTACGGCTGCGTGCTGCTCGACTCTGGACGGGAGTACATTGCATTGGGTGAACTCAACTACAACACACAGGCCGGACAGGCAGGCGGCGTGCAGGCGGAGATGGATTTCCTGGAGAACATTAGCGGCTTTGGCTATGCGAATGGTGGTGGGACGCGCAGCAGCTACACCAACACAACCACAACTAGCTACAATGGCTATAATGGAACAGCTTCGGGCAACAGCTTCACAGAGCACCCGGTTGCCAGTGCTGGCGTTTCAAGCGCGGCTGCTGTTGCTGCTGCTGCTGCGTCACACGCCAATGGAGCGCTAAATTACTTGGGCACTCCGGGCAAGGCGGCCGCCGACATTGATCCCAAGGAAATCGACCAGTATCTTATGGATCAAATGCTGCCCATGACGCATCAGTCGCATACGCATACGCATGCCCATCCTCATTCGCATTCGCATCCTCACTCGCAGCATTTGCCGGCTCAGTCATCGCCGCCGCTGAACTCATCTGCCTCACTGTCCTCGGCCTGCTCCAGTGTCAGCTCGCAGCCGGTCGACTGTCTGGCCTCGCCCACCGCCTACTATGAGCATATGAGCTACCCGACACAAGCACAGAGCGGTGCAGGGTATGCCACAGCGAATGGTGCACATCATTATGTTGCGGATGCCACAGAGCAGGAGCAGCAGCAGCAGCAGCATCCTCAGCAGCAACATCATCATCTTTGGAGCTCTTATGTGAATCCCTAAGCTACTTAATTTGCGCATTTGTGTCCTCTAGGTCAGCGCAGCTTATGCACGCCATCTTCCTCGTTCTCGTTCTAGTTCTTCTTCTCCCTCTTTTTCCCCTATCCCTCTTTGCCGCCTTCGTCCCTGTTCTCTGTTGACCTTTATGGCGTAGTCGATGGCTTTCGTTTATTGGTTTATTGTCTGTGCAATTCACATGTGGCATCTCCCGCTGTGCGTACGCGTGTGTGTGTGTGTGTGTATGTATGCATGTTTGTGTGTGTGACTCTGGCTGTGCTTCTGGCTGGAGGGTCACTTGTCGATATTGTGCAATTTAAGCTAATCGCTGCGATTTTCGTTTATGGTCGACTCATCGATGCAGCTTACTCCTCCCTCCTCTTTCGCCGCTCCGCTTTTGCTCCTTCTCCATTGCAGTATTCCGCATTCATATGAATTTACTATACGAGTGAGCATACGAATACGAATCGGAATGCGGGTATTTGTTTTGTGTATTCAACTTGCAAATGTGACCGGAGGGGCATGCTAGATGGATAGATTGACGCTTAGCGGGGAACGCGGGGTAAATCGAGAATTCAATAGCCATAATAACATTTATCGATTGCTTTATTAGAACCGATTTGTTGGCTTATCGAAAGTCGTAATTCATATATAGTATAATAGTTGGCGGATCAAATACATTATTATTATTATCAAATAATTTAGTTAAGTCTTAGCATGTTTAGATAAAGCCAAGATTATGGAAATGATTCGACGAATCCGACAGTTAAATTTTGTTTAAAACGATCTATGAATTAAGATCTGCAAAAGGTCTGTTAATGTAACAATATTTATGTGAAAGAATGCTTGGGAAACATTTGAAATGTATTTAATAAATTATGAAAAATTATTGTAAAATAAATTTAAATAAATTAAATAAAAAATATATATTTAATTTCTTTCACATCGTATTTCGGTAAAGGGCTGCATTTCTCTTGTACTTTAATATTTTCCCACACAATTGAAGTCTGAGAATTTGTGTGTGGGTGTGTGTAAAACAATAATAAATTCCAACGGAATTAACACTTGGCTACCAAGTGGCCCATTTAGAAATGTTTTGTAGGCTTTTTGTTTTTGCAAATGCCCAGCGAAACTCAAATGCATAAATACTATGCGAAGCTTGGATACTCTTTAAGAATATTTAATTAAATCAATTAACTGGATGGTTCATTGCAAAAATCTAGGCCATAACTTCAGATTGGATGGATAAGTTAAGAGATCATAGCTTGAGAAAATATGTATTATTTTTTGTTTAACTATAATAATAAATAAGGCTTGATCAAGCTAGTTAAAAAATATTTTATACGCCAACACTTTGGCCACAATTTGCTTACAATATTATGTACAATCGAAAGTACCATTTTTAGCATCAGCTCAGCTCTCAAGTCAAGTTAGGGTATTTAAATAAATTCCCTAAATGGAAACTGCACGCAGCTTTGGCGACGGCGACATCGCAGATTGTTGCTTTTCATTTAGCGCTGCGTTATTTATTTATATATGTATGTATACGCGTTTATGTGTGCGTGTGTGTGTGTGTGTTTTTAAAGCTTAGTTCACTTTGCGCATGTAACAAGTTGTTGTTAATTGAAGCGCAAACAGAGCAAGAAGACAGAAATGAAAACGGGAATTAGCAAAACCAAACCAATGGCAAATGGCCAACAACGACAAAATGGCCGTACGTCGACGTAACGAGAAACCGCTATGTAGGCTTACGTGAAGAGCAGATACCCTTGCCAACTAAGTTATGGGAAATTTAATAAAAACGTGTTAAGTCTTCAGAAATAACTAACGAAATTCGACCTACCTGCCAACAATGCCGCCCCATAAAAGGGTATTCCTGTACTGTGTACACATTTAGAAAGTTGAAAAATAAATTGCACAAAAGCTGTACTAAGCTAAATTAACACATTTCCGGCCTTCTCTTGCTCGTTTATTTACACACATAATTTATGCACAACAATTTTTGTATTTAAATGATTTGTTTTGCCCGCTTTGGTGTTGTTGCCCCATTGCAACATTTGGCGCTTTCTCATTTATCGGGCAAATTGTTTGGCAAAAAACCTAATTAAATCACTTAAGTATTTTCATTTTTGATTCATTATAATTCAATTAAATTGCTGCAGCGTTTGCAGCTTTTGTAAAGGAGCAACAGGAGAAGCAGCTGCGGCAGCGGGTGGCGTCAAATGATTTGGCAAGATTAATTTAAGTGCTGACAAAAACACAGCTATACTTAGTGTAGTTGTATGTGTGGGTGTGTGTGTGGGTGTTTTGTGCAAATGTTATTAAAACTAATGACGTTTAGGGCAAACTTTGCTTGGCTTTCAGTGTGGGCAAGAGGGACTTGTGCTGCGCCTGTTCGGCGACATTCTTTCGGCTGGTCAGGCAACGAGGCGTATGCGTAATGAAATTTTGTTTGCCTTGTGCCCTAATAACTGAATTAAAAGCCACAGAGTGTAACACTAAGCAAAACTCTTGGTCCGATATATAAACACGTACACATACTATACACAAATATATGTATGTATGTGTTGTGGGTCTTGTTTTAAATTAATTTAAAAAGTTGCTCTTTTCTCTGGGATATTGGTAGACTCCGCCGGACGCTCATTACCAGGCTGACCAGGAGCTTAGGCTTAGCACCTGGTCGAAAGAAAAATATTTGCAAATTGGGTCTAGAAGAGCTTTGTAATGGTCATTGAGAATTTTACGAGAGCGCACGCGGCGTCGCGTCGTTGACCCACAAATAGTGAGGCATGAAAATTCAAATATGAAGACGCAGGCAGCGAGAGGCAATAGCAACTGTAACGGCAACGGAGTGTCAAGTCCTCGGACTCGCACAATGGCGCGGCCAACGGGGCGTATGGTAATGGAAGATTCCCTTTTCGCCATGCTTACCTCGCTCTCTCTCTCTCCTTATCCCTCTCTAGTCTGTCTTTTCTTTGGCACTTTTACGGCAGCAAAGTGAAAACGTCAGACACTCAAGCAGCGGCAACTTATCTGTGGGAAAAACATTTGAATAAAATATAAGGCGAGAAAAGTTAAATGTAATGTAAAAGCCACAGCAGCAGCAGCAGCAGCAGCAGCAGCGGCGGCGGCGGCGGCGGCGGCGGCGCCTTCGAGTCTCGAGTAAATTGAAATTTGCTTTTGCCTTTTGTGCATACCCTGCCTCGAGTGTGTGTGAAAAAAGGAAACAGTTGAAACAGGATTGTAAATCAAGGGCCCGAACAATGCTTTAGCTTCAGGGCACACTTTAAACTTGCAGCAGAGAAAAACCCGTCTTTTGACAGTTTTATTTGTGAACTCGAATAGAAGTTCAAAAATCGTCCTTAAAGTCACATCTCACCTACCCGTTTACCATAGTTAGGGTATAACTAAATTAATTTTACTCTTAATGTTAAGATATACTAAGAAGTACATTTTATATAGGGCTTCAGAAAAGCAAACAGCATCAGGCAGCATGGAATTATTTGGGAGAGAGTGCCGAGATATGATCTCCATAACGAAATTAGTTACACTTTTATTATAATGTTAAAATGAGGCTCTGAAATGATGGGAATATTATACAAATGGAAGATGTTTCACTTTTCTAATTCACAACTGCGGTGTAAAATATTTATAGCATACTTCCAGGCGAGCTGTTTTATTCGATAAGGTGTGACCGTGGTTTACAGTGGAAAGTTGGGAACGATTGGGAAACGGAACATGGTATGAGCGCTTTAACACGCTTGAAGGTTAATGATAGCGAAATACATCGGGTTGATGGTGCACTTCCGTTTGACCTTTCGCAACTACTAAGCCAAATTGGACTTAAACTTGAATTTGGGACAGCCAATACACATTATTAATTATAAAACTTATCTGCCTGCTTATCTTCTGTCTGTAATAGACATTTTGGGCAAAATTATTAACTGTGAATTTGCCCAACTTAACTTAAAGGTTAACTTAAATATTAAATTCGACAGTTTTTAATTTGCTTAAAAAATTTTGTGAAAATTGTATAATAGAATCATTATATCATCCAGATATCATATGACAAATTTGCAACACAAAATTCAGGCTACGTGGTATACTTATATTTCAATGAAAATCATTTGCTTTTTTAGCTCTTGTAGCTGGCTGCCATCGACTTTTCTCATTCATCAGCATCAGTCAGCGTCAAACGTCTGCTCATCCCATATTCCCATATTATATCATATGGTGCAGCTGCTCCGGGTAACCGGAATATTTGATTTTTTCCTTGCTGCTGGTTGCGATGAACCAAATTGATATTATTTGTCAATAATTTTGCTGTCATGCGGTAAATGCCACGCGAAATGACAAAATATGTGATGTGGTTGCCGAATAATGTGCCAATAGCACGCGGATGTATATAAGAAGAATATCGTAGTTGAGTATAAAATATATAAAAATGCTATATACATCTTTTTGAAAGATCTTTCCATCTTTGGATGCTTTCTACTTAGGAAGTTTGTAAATCTAAAAATATTTTAAATATATCTAATCAAAAGAAATCGGAAATGTAGGTCATCTTATATTAAAATTTGTATATATATTCGTTACAAATTTTAAAATATGGTTTCACTATGCATCAGTCTGGAAATAATAGTTTTCCATTATAAATAATAAAGAGAAAGCACGTATCGTTTTCTTTTTACACACATTTTCCATTATCACATGCCAAAAGAGATTTGTTGATGCCTCGTGGAGACTTTTATTTACGGGAATCTACATATTAAATTAATAAGTTTCGTGGAACCCTAATTAAGATATGTACTTCAATGTCCGTCTTAATTAATTTCACTGCGAGATTTACGAAACACGAGGAATTCTTTTTCATTACAATGCACGACGCAAGAAAATTCATTACACATTAATCAAAGTGAAAAAGGCTTACGAGCGCGTCGGAACTATGATTGTTTTACATGCTGCTGTTGTAATTTTAATGAGTGCATGCCAATTAAAAAGTTTACCTGGTTTCCGGAAATTACATAATGAAATATTTATGCCACCGCACAAGATGAAACGGCGGCAAAATGCGCATTTTTTCCAGCCATTGAAGTGTTTGTACAATGTACACATGTATGTATGAACATGTATGCACATATGTATGCTCACTTCCTTCCGCTGGGTCAGCTGCATAAACAGCTTTTAAATTAATTAGCCCAACAAGTAGAATATTAAGTGTAATTAATGGGAAAATTGCGATTGAACATTAATGATATTCCAGGTATGTATACTGTATACTGGGGTAATGTCAGACCGATGGCAAAGCATCTCAACACAGCTGGGAACCCATGGAGGGATTCACTGAGGTATACCATAATTTATCGAGCTCTGCACACTCTATCGGCTGTTGAGCTTCAAACGACCCCCGTGCAGTTGCTTTGCTACCTTGTTTTCAATTATCCGTGAGTTGCGCCAAAGCACGCACAACACAGTTGGATGTGTGTGCGTGTGAGACTGCTATGGCATTGCGTGCGTGCGTGCATGCGTATGTGTATGTGTGTGTGTGTGTGTGTGCTCATCAATGAACATTGACTAACTTTGGCTGTAATGGCTTGGGTTAACTTGCCGTCCATAAGCTCCGACCCGGCATTTAAGGGACACGAAACTTTGCAGCACGTTTGCGTTTGACAGTGTGTGGGGGGTGAGAATGGAATAGAGAAGCAATAATAGACTAGTTTATTCGCTCGAAAATACCATAGGTATAGATTAAAGAAAATACGTGTGCAGTAAAATCCTGTTATTGTAATAATACTACTATGATATGAGAAATATAGAATTTATTGTCATTCCATTAGCTCATTTGATTGAAGTGCATACAATCTTTAAAATCACAAAATCACTGGGTATTTGCCCAAGCTGTGCACAACAATGTGCATATTTGAAAAACATTGAGAACAGCCTGTCAGTGAGTTAGTCAATTAGGCTTTTCAATCCGATTGACAGTGTCAATAAGCCGAAACGATATGAGAGATAGAGAGGAAGAAGAGAACCCAAATTCGACCAAAATCGACTTGAACGAATGTGAGACAAGAGCTTAAATTAAGTCCCATTCATTCCGTGTGCGCCATTTGCATTAGCTTCCAATGAGTGTGTGTGTGTGTGTGCATTTATCTGCTATTTATAATTATATACTATACCATACTTATTAGCATACTGTACGTAACATCCTGCGGCTGGCCTTGACTAAATGTCACAGTAGGCAGTTTTTTAATTAACTCATTTGTCTTTCAACGTAATTTCAAATTGAATGAAAGCTGTCATTAAATAAAGTGGAAAAAAACATGCCGCAAATTACAGTTAAATATGTTAAAGTTAAATATGGGAAGAAAGATTAAAAAATTTAAATTTTGTTTGCATACTTCTAGTTATTTGTTTGTGGTTTTGGGAAATATTCTTGAAAAAAGTAACATACATTGTGCTTAGAATGCACGAAAATGATGTGTGCTTTAAAACTGCCTCACAATGCACTCTTTGTTTATTCTTTTCGAAAAAGTTAGCCAAGTCATTTCACATTTTTTTTGGTTTTTGTTGCGCTAAGTTCTGCATCTTTTGTGTCGATCTTTTTTTCTACTATATATTGTCAGTGGCTGCGTTGATGATAGTCGCAGCCTTGGCCGCCTAATTAGCTAATGGGGCTCGGCGAGCACGAAACGGGGGGCTTAGAGCAGGCTTGTTGTGTGTGCTTGTATGTGTGTGTCTGTGTGTGTGGGTTGTCGGTGAATCAGGAAACTCAATTTTGCTCGTTTCGTGCTGACAAATTGCCCTGATTGGCATGCAATGTGCAGCAGGCCAGAAGGATGGTAAAGGGAGAGTGCTAGGCAGAGAGAGAAAGAAAGAGAGAGAGATAGAGGGAAAGAGTGAAAGGCGCGCGTTAATGGCATTTCGAATTACCCGTTTTTTCCATTATCTTCACTTAGTTGCTTTTTAATAATGCAATCCTTGTGCAGTTTTCATAAGCAATATTGTATGCGAATTACTCAAGCAGTCTGTCCAAAATTGAGCACAGTTTGGTATTTTGTTTGGGCATTTAAAACAATTTTTCACGTAGCATATGTTAGCCAACACACACGAGACGCACAGTACACGCCACACACAACACAATGGACAATTTAATGGTTTATGTAAATTTGCTTTTGAATTGCTTCCGGAGAGCTGCTTTTAATGCGCAGTCACATAAACAATTCGCAGTCTCCTCTCGTTGTTGTTGTCTATTGGCTGCTCTTTCTGTGCCGTTTCGTTTCGTGCCGCTTGTCGTCCTGTTATGCAAATGGGCAACTGGCCAACGGGGCGTATGATGTGCCACATCAAATGTTTGCCTTTACGAGTGCCATAATAAAATCATATCAAAATTTAATGTGCCCGCTCTGCCGTTACCTTCTCTACTCAGAAACCCCACCCCACCCCCTGTGACTGACTGACCGGCAGTTTGTCACACAACGTTTTTGTGTTTGTTACCGGGTATATCGCTGTATATCGGTGTATATCGGGGTAGCAGCAGTAGCTTTTATGCGCCTGCATCTATCAAATTGTCAAATGAGCTGTCCACAACAGGACACTGCCAGGATGGGTGGCGATGTTGGTGGGTAAGTCAGCTCATGCGTTACCCATTTTGCATGCCAAGCGGGACTGTGTCGGTTCTCTACACGCATCAATCAAAAGCATGTCGTCGCTGCCTTTTGTGCAATCAGGAAATGAATTACGTGAAATGAATGAATGTCAGTCCTTTGGTTACGGCAACAACAACATCACCAAAACTGTCCCTGATCCTGGCAACAGCTTGTAATTTGGCCTTGACGATAAAAACGGATGTTTACTTATATAACAAATCGTATAGAAGAAATTTGTTTACACGCCGGAGGGATAAACATTGACTTCTCCCCACTTCCGGTTGACAACGGAATGGCACAATTAGGCACGCCATTTTTCTTGTAGATTTCAGTTTCAGTTTCCTGTACACTTTTTTAAATATTTTTCAGTTTCCTGCATTAAATTTTTAATCGCATTTTGCGTTTTACTTTATGATTATCCAAAAAATTCTTTGGGACAGTTTTCCCTACTTTGCACCCTCACGTCTCTTCCGAAACGTGCACAAATAATACAATTTTAATTTTCTTTTTAATTTCCTAAAGGAGGTCCCCGTTTTCCTAATTAAACCCTTGTCAAATTATGAGAAATTTTCCCCACTGTTTGCAGAAGAAAAATGTGATACGCTTCCAGTAAAATGGCAACAATTTGTGACTGAGCAATAATTGCGTAAACAAAAGACTTGACTGCTTCTGTGCCTACCTGAAAAGTCAACTTACCTTGCGCATTTTTGTTTTAAGTTGATTTTCAGCTAGGCAAATAATTTGAAAGACGCTCGCAAATTTGCGTTTGCTCACATAGAAAAATAGCCTCGAGGATGGAGCCGAAAGTTTTCCCTTTGCGACGCTGATTTGCTTTTGGCCCCAGACAACTTTCTGTAAAGTCAATCAAGTTTTAATGATGGAGACACTTGGCTTTGCAGCGTGTCCCTTTCCCCCATGTCACCCTCCACCACTCGCAGCTCGGTGAATAATTTAACAAATGTCCGTAGGGAACTGTCCTCCTGCTGTCTTCCTGCTGTTTCTGTAAATAGAGGCGCGAATTTCGTAGTCGAAATTCGTATTGAAATGCACGCCCCCCCCTCTCTCTCTCTCTTTCTTTCTTTCCTTGTCTCACTCTGTGAATTCGTAATTTGCTTTTGATTACACAGTATAATGTTGGCAGAAATTGTACAAGAAAAACACACACACACATATGTTTTTACACATCCATATGTTTTTATTTGAGTATTGAAAAATACATGGTTTTTCCATTGCGTAAATAGTTTCACTTCTGTTGGTTGTTCTCTTTGTTGTTGTTGTTGTTCTTGGTTGACACATATGCATTGTATGATATGAATTCAGGGGGATTTTTTTCCTTTTTTTTACACAAATATACACAAGTAATTTAGCTATAAACATATGGTATTTGTTTTAAGACCTGGCTAGGGGTCTGTCTGTAGTTAAACTCCTAAAAATACAATACTATGCCATATCATAAACAGCTCGCTCTCTTTCGCTTTCTCTTTTGTAGTTAGTGCGTACCCCCACGCACACCCACACAACCGTTTTCGCCATTGTTGTGAGGACCTTTTGCTTCGTTTGTCATCTGTTTTCATTCATTTTCATTATGGCCATATTCACTCTCGGTACTCTCGGCAATTTCCGGTGCGACGTTTTCCAGCCGTTCTGTCCAATACAATTGACGCCGCACGTTGCCGCAAATATGCCACAGCTCCCCAAAGGCTTTGCCCTTGGCTGCTGCAATAAACAAGCAGAACGGGAATGGGGCAACAAAAGGGAAATCATTCGCATTTTCTCTCTCTCTCTCTCTCTCTCTTTCTGGTAATTGAAAGTCAGCTTTAAATTAATGGAAATTTTTGTGTGGTGCAAAATAAGAAAAAAAAAAAATGTGATTGTTCTTTTTGATTTCTTTGCCATACGCACCATCATCACACTCGCTTTCCCATTGCCTGGCACAGCTGTGCTCCATATCAGGTGCAGCTGCTGCTGCGCACAATGTCTACAACAAACGTTCGAGGTCCTCGCTCTCCGCATCGCTTATGTAGGAGTCCGTGTCCGTGAAGTAATCGTCGTCACAGCGATTGCGGCGACAGCAGACGCGTCGGCCGATCTCCTCGTCGCTCCAGTGCTCGAACTCCTCCTTGTGGTGCTCCAGCAGCATCAGCGAAGGAAACAAACTGTCGCAGCCGCTGCAGCTAAGGGGGACGAGGGGGAGGAAGAGGGAGTCACATATGTAAACGTGTGTGTGGCTTACAAATTTTGGCACATTTCATTACCCAAAGTGTCGTTTCTTTTGCTGATGCGAAGCCAATTGCCGATGGCAATGAAAGGACCGGTCACATACATTGCAGGTTAGCGATTCATCTGCAAAACATTGTTGGCCAAGTTTTCCCATGAGTTTTTAAAGTAAGAGCGAGACCTTCAACTTTTCATATTCACCGTAATCATCGTCGTCGTCCGCCATGGCTAGTGCGTGCAAGCGACTTATCGTGCTCTCGTTAATCTGCTTGGATGTGGACATGGCACTCGCTGACAGCTCCTTTGAAGATTTACCTTTGGCCTGAACCTGGCACAGCCCAAGCTCGCACAGAGCGTTCTCTACCACAAAGTTGCCCTGGCAATCGGCGTTCGTACATGCCAGCAGCTCTAGACTCTTTCCATTGCCATTGGCCTCATCATTGACATTGCCGTTGCCGTTGACGTTGACGTTGCCATTGCCGTTGTTGTTGCTGGTGTTGTGGTTGTGGTTGGCATTGCCGTTGTTGCTGTTGCTGTTGCTGTTACTGCTGCTGCCGGCAGCAGGTGCCAGCATTTCAAAATCGTCTAGCTCATCGAATGGATCATCGATTTTATGGCCCAGTGACACGGCATCATCGGCCTCGGCACTCAACCTGCCGTACGCCTTGCGGGGTGGTCGCTTTACGTATTTGTCTGGGTAGAGGAAGTGTAACGAAAGATAAGAAATTTCATTAGTATCATCAATTTGACAAAGCATTTTGGCTCATAATTGCTGTATATGGCCCGAAAGTTGCTAGGCCTCTGTCCCATTTTCATTTTCTGTTTCGCCTGGGGAAAACTTTTCTGCAGCATCGGAATTAAGAAAATGTTTTCCACTGCAGTTGACAATTTATGTCTGTCTTTGTCTGCCTCTGTCTCTTTCCCCCCCTTCGTTCAGACCCGTCTCCTCATTGTTCTCAATACATCTCGCTCAGGTTTTGTCTTGTCTCTGGGCTGGACAAAAGTTTTGCAGCCTGTCCTCGAGCCGTGAAGTGATAAAATGAGATTTATTGTACCCATTGTCAGGATGTGTAAAGATTTGTGTGTGTGTGTGTGAATGTAAAGAATGTAAAAGTGCGCTCGCTAAGGATTATAATAAATAGTAGCGGCCTATAAAGTACTACAAAGGCATTATTTACGATCAAAATTTATGGCATTCTGCTTGCCAGGCGACCGCAATTAATTTGGACAACTTTTGCT
Organism: Zaprionus ghesquierei; assembly: GCA_018904095.1. Classification (NCBI taxonomy): domain Eukaryota; kingdom Metazoa; phylum Arthropoda; class Insecta; order Diptera; family Drosophilidae; genus Zaprionus; species Zaprionus ghesquierei. Next base: position 272,723 of record JAEIGP010000103.1, on the reverse strand, counting down.
TTTAACGGCTCATTAAAAATACCTTTGCCGTAAGGTGAACGGGACGTATACGTAACAAATTAGATAGATGTTCAAATATATAGTATACAGAAATCACAGATAGATTTTCGAATTTTTTTCTATGCGATTAAATTCTTTTACTATTACGATCTTTGTATTCTAAACGCAGACTTATCATAAAATAGAAACGCTAGCATATTGCGAATATTAATAATTCTCTTTTTAGATGCCTTTTACGCTTCAATAACTTATCGATTTCGCGTGATTGGAATACAAATTTCTTCAACTATTGCCGTCTTTGGCAGTCTATAACCTGTCGACAAACATGCAAACAGTTTCGGATTAGAAAGGTAATCACGCTACGAAGCGAGTGCATCGTGTGGGTGACGGGGTGAAATGTCAAAGGTTATTCAGCGTATTTGTACACTGTTGCAGCTAGGCAAAGCAGAACAAGGCAAATATAGTCGAGCATGAATATTAAAAACGTGGCATGTGAACAGCCAGACCGACACACCAACACAACAACTATACACACTATACACTCCCACGCACGCACACACAGAGGCACATACACGCACATGGAACTGCAGGAAAATTCAGAAATTGTTTGTGGAGCTGTGAAAAAGCGCGCCAGCGCGTAAAGGAAAATAAAACTCAATTTTATCGCTAAAATGTGTGCGTGTCTCTCTCGTTCTTCTGCTTTGTGCAGCGCGCCAAAAAGTATGCAACAAGAAGTTTTGCGCCCAAGCATTTACCGTTATATCGTACTGCCACATGTGTGTGTGTATGGGTGTGCCCACAGCTTGGCGTGTCTATGGCCGCTGGCCTCTTCTGTGCGCAGATTGAAATTTATGACAACACACGAAGCGCCAAACAGAGCTTCGCTCCTGCGACGCCATAGCTTTGCCTTAGGTTGCATCCGCGCCACAATATTTAGTTGGCCAGACTCGTGATCAAAAACCGACTGGGCCGGATAAAGTTTTCTGTACTTTTCGGATTACAACACAAATTATTACAAATGATGCGCCGCCGGCTGACAACTTGTTGGGTTTGCAACATAAATCATGTTGAACCGGTCCCGCTTTATTAATACGCCAGATAAACGTTCAATAATTTGCTTTGCCTTGCTATGCGCAAAATTTTGCACAATTTGCAATGTGAAAAATGCGTCGAATCGTAAATTATTATTACAGTTGGTTCGTATTCATGTGCGTACAAATTTCCCCACGGACTTCCTAATGGCACATATGGTATGAAAAGTTGGTCGAACTAATCAAGAAACAAAGGGCAAAAATGAACAAGTAAGGAGAGCTACAGTCGAACGCGCCCGACCGTAAGATACCATTCGACCAACATCGTAGTTGCACTAACTTGTATTAAATCGTTCTCACACACACATAGACTAAAACCATGTGTGAGGATATGCTGCAATGACGCGGGCAACGGAACTATGGAAATCGTTTCCTTGAATAACTTTTATGTTTATTGTTTGATCGAATTATAATTTGGGGATTTGGTGCTTATTATCAGCATCTTTACGTGTGCCAAAGTAACTCTAATACTTTTTCTCATATTCAAAAATTATCGGTTTGCGTGGGCGGTGGGCGTGGCACTTCAAATTTGAAATAAACTTAATCTGCGTATGGTATACAGGAACTATAATGTCAATTTTAGTGTCTCTAGCTTTTAAAATAACTGAGAATAATATATATATAGTTTATAGTTTGCCTGTTACATACTTTTGCACGAACTTAGTATACCATTTTTGACCATTTTCAATGGTCGAAGGGTATAAAGAGCAAAAACTTTTTTGAGATTCCGCAACTAATTGGGCATTGCACACGCACACATACAGGAACATACGCACATCCATGTGTGTTGAAATGTGCATTTAATTGCCTTTGTTGCTTTACAATTACCAAGCATTATCATCAATGACAAATGGCTGTCATAATTATCGGTTAATGTTGCTGACATATGTTGCATTTGCATAACAAATTGGATCCTTGTGTGTGCTTACTCAGGCGCGAAAATCGCTATAAAATATGACTATATCTACGTGAAAACGTGCATTTACGCGGTGCAATTGAAAATCAATAACTTTTTTTTGTTATCGTTGCAATTATTATAAATAAACCTAAATGATTTTATTTGCTTGATGACAATTTTTTGCAGACTTTACGTATTTTTTGTTTGATTTAAATGCAGAATGTGGGCTGATAAAGCAATTTTATATCTGTTTATGAACTGTGTTGGCAATTGAAAAAAAATCCTATGGTTTTACGCCTGCTTTTTTGCGAAACTAATTAGTAATCCCATTGATGTTTTTTTTTGCTGGTCACTTGTTTATACTGCGAATTAAAGAATACTATAAACAGTCGGAAACATATGTATGTATTCGAATTTATTTGGCCCATCAGGTCAGCTGGCTATAGTGAAAAACTTTCCAAAACAATCTGAAAGTTGAGCTGTATAAATGGTTGATTTTTTGCGGTGGATTTGTTTTATTTATAAGGAAGAACAAAGCTTTTAATCAATCGATGCATGCTTCACTAAGCAATAATAATTATATTGCTTAATATAAATTAAATTCATAGTTTAAGTAGACTTAAAAGCAATGCAATCCTCCTGCGAATACTCCTACGCATAGCAATCGTCAGCTATAACAACGATAACAACTATTGTTGTCATTCTGAGCTCTCTGCTACGGCGGGTATCCTTTAGCTTCCCACTTTATCACGAGCTCTCTCGGCGTCTGAGCTGGCGTGAGACATAGCGCTTAGACAAAAGCATCTTGGGACAACGCCTAAAGTGTTTTTTCGACAGTCACATCCGTGGCACGTTTGAGATACGCGCCCTTGCACACATACAGCATACACACACACACACACACGCACACAGATGTCCTTATGGCAGAGCTTATTATTAAGCGATGGGTCCTGTAGCCGGAATACTTGTATTTGCTTTACTTGAACATTCTCACATTTTTCCACCAGGATCCATCGGCAGTCCGCCATATGCCAGAGGATTTTGTGCAAACAATATGTATAAGTATGTACTTGAGTACAATACTTGATCTTATATGAGAATATATGCCCATGTGTGAGCCTGTATGTGTATATGTATGTTTGTTTGTATATTGTGTAATGCTCAAGTCATTGTGAGAATTTTAATTAACTCACTTTGTTCGCGGCACAAAAGTTCAAGCGTATGTTGGGATTATATGGCCAGAGATTTCGGTATTTGGGTGTGAAAGTTTATGATTAAATTTCTCATGTTTCCACACATTTTGACGGACTAACAGCTTGGAAAATGGCATCATAGAAACCTAAACGTATCTTTAACTTTATGTTATACAATATGATATGTAACAGTTTAATGAGCATTCCGTTTAAGAAATCGATTCGTTGTTAATTAAATAGAAGTTTTTCAATAATACTTATTTAGAATTAAAGTCTTAAGGATTAAAGTTGTAATTTAGTTAATTACGAGAGTGCAATTTTTGATGCATAAAAATTTTTGAGATGTATCCACAATCCATATGAGAAATGTATACTAACCTTGCGAGAGTATTAAAATTTTTGTTAGTTAGCACACGAGAAGATATCTATTACCTTATAAAATATTTGTATTTTTAATCTACGTCAATAGGCACGACTAGCTTGTTATATCCGCCTGTCTGTTATCAATCATGTGTTCTTTTGTCTGTTTATCCGTCTGTTTAAGCGCAATATTGTCAATTTTGGAGCTATCCTAACGGGGCTCATATTGCGGTGTGTAGTTGCTATAAAATCTATAGTCCATGTTTTTAGACCATGGATTAAAAAAAAAAATTCATCCATAAAGTGTATATATTCTTGCTCAGAATCACTAGCTAAGTCGATTGAGCCATGTCTGTCTGTCCGTCTGTATGAACGCCTATATCTCAGAAACTACAAAAGTTAGAGCTACCAAATTTGGTGACAACACTCATGTGGTTCATACGCTATAAAATTTTTGTTAGAATTTGGGCTACGCCTACTTCCGCCACCGCAAATCGATAAACCGAATAGCAAGATAAATAATAAACCTACTGTATTTATTTTTAGGGTGTATAATAACTAACACCACCCAAACGATCGCTGAAGAGAAACGGAAAAGTTATTTAACGTTTCCTATAGATTTGAAATGCGCTCCCTGCATGCAAGTTATGTTTTTTTCCAATTGCTTGGATGTTGATGCGTGTCAATTATGAATTGGTGTTGTCTAAGATATCAATGTTGACAATGGACTGCGAAACTAATGATGATGGGGTTATGGAGTCAAATCTCGGAGCGTTCAACTGAAAATAATATTCTTTGTTGTTATTCCCGCTATAGAGTTCTTTGTTCAAACAGAAAATGTATGTATGTAACAGACAGATGGACACATCTCCGACCCCATAAAGTATATATATTCTGGCTGAGGATCAACATCCGAGTCGATATAGCATTGTCCGTCTGTCTGTCCGTGTGAAAATCTAGATCTCAGCTATTGTAAGAGCTAGGACTACCGAATTTGGTGGCAATACGTGTTATTATTGCACGCTGATCAAGTTTATTTTGGATTTCGACCACGCCCGTATGTACGTGTACGGTAGTCAAATGAATTAATTGGGCTCTTACTTGTTTGTTTTTCCTTCGATAAACGCGTTTACCAATAACAGTTTTCTCATTCTGATTTTTGAATGATCTTCAATCATCCATGATCTTATACAGTCAACGCTTGACTGTAGCCGTTCTTACTTTTTGTATTTGATTTTATTTTCATCAGTCAATAATACAAATAAGAATTTGAATTAAAGTTTCCAAAATTTTTACTTAAGTTGCTTTCAAACTATAATATTGTTTACAAGCTTTGCTATATTATATATAATTAGCAAAAGAATATTTGGTAAACAACTACGTCAAAAGAAAGTAATATACCCTTGTAAAGTATTTATATTTATTTATACTTTTGTTTCTGTTTGATTTAATTTTATATATCATATAATTAGGAACTTCCAAGAAATCGATTGGCTTTTTTGAAAAGATTGATTTAAAGAAATTTACTTGGAGTTAATTGATTTGATAATAAAATAGCAGTACAAATATAATTTTATAAGTGTTATAAAATAAATATATATTTATTATTGAATTTTCTTTGGATAAATGATTAGAAATTTGCTTATTCGGTTCGCGTTTCCCTTGCCTTGTTGCTGATTACACCAAAAGAGTTTACGCATTAATTTGAGCATCAGTTTTTAGCTGAATCATGTTTCACTAATTAGACAGGCCAATCAATTACTGGCTTGCGTCCGAAATACAATAATATAATTGGCACCTGGACAGGCACTAACAAGCATTAGGCAGCTTGGAGCTTACCCTGGGTGCTGTGGTTGCCATTGCCACCGGCGGCGCCGCCGTTGCCATTGCCCTTGCTAAAGCTGCAATTGTTGTTTAAGGAATTAAAAAAATTGGCTGCTCCTGTGCGTCGTAATATCCAAAACATGTTGTGACTTGTTGTTGCTGTGGCTGCTACTGGTGTTGATATTAATGGTGTGTGATATGTTGGACTTCTAATGCAGCCCTGCGAAGTATGCTACAAACTATGCGAAGCCCAGCGACGGCATTTCAACGGTGCACGGTGCTGATGGGCAAGCAACTAAAAGGCGAGAATAACCGTTACGTGAAGTGCAAACGAGACACACGAAGCGACGGCGAATGCGCGCGACAAGGATGAAAAGCGATGCGCACCAACAAAGGCTGCTGGACGACTTTGTTCCGCTGTGTCGCGCCGTCCGTAGCAAACTGACTCTGGCAGGCATTGGGCTCGACGTTTTATAGCTCCGACAGCAAGAGAAGCATGCACCAGCAGAGAGAGCAGCAACGAGAGTGAGCGTGAGCAGGAACGTGAGAGGACGTAAGCCACTGTGAGAGCGAGCGCCTTATGTACGTTACGTTTTATGCTTTACGTATTCCGTAAAGCGTTTGAATGTTCATTTTTAACCGTTTTACTTGTTTGCTGCATGCTTTTCGGACGGGGACTTTCCATTTCACCATTTACTTGCTTTCTCTTTGTACTTTTTTGTCGCTCTTTATACTGTCTTTAGCCGCACTGGTTGTCAAAAACGTTTGTGTATGCGCGTTGTGTTAACATTCCGGTTAATGTCGCGCACTAAAACGTCCATCAATTATGGCCCGGAAAAGCGGAAACTCCTGTCAGCAGAACTTAAAGCTGGGACTCCTCGTCACATTGCCACAGTGGCCACATTGGCACCCACCAAGCCACATATTGTCTGTCTGCCACCTCGTAGAATTTAACTGATTGCAGTACGTGAGTTCAAGCAAGGAGAATGAGGAGTGCAGGTGCCAGGTGCATGTGGAGTTGCAGTTGCAGGTTCATGCCCTATAATTTTTTTCTTTAAGACACGCTCGGGAAACATAACCCATTTGCGACTTTAATGTCACAGGAAAAATAAGGACTTACCCTGCCAAACTATTGATAGCATTTTGAAGTCTAATGACATCGTTTGCATTGCATGATTTGTTTATCTTTCCACTCCTAAATAGTTGTGTGTAATTTGATATTTCAAAATCATGTCAAGCGATAAAGAGAGATTAACTGAGATATGTAAGGCGTGCTCGACTGCAATATACCCTTATTAGTTTTCTATTGGTTTATGTAAACTTTCTTGAAGTTTTCGATTCGCACAATTATTATTTTATTTTAATAAAGAATTTGTTTTATAGCTAAGATAAATTTACCGTGCGAAAATTTTTGTTACTATACTAATTTACTTATTAACTATTTAGCAAATCATTTGGAAGTTGGCGATTTCATTTGCAATTAATCCCGTTCCGAACTTTGACGTTTTCGATATTAAATATGCATTTGCTACGTGCAAAAGTCAAACGCCATTCAATATTGTGTGTTAAATATTTATGTATGAATTTGAGCTTTGAATATTTGACATCACCTATATTATGTACATATTATGACATGAAAATAATTTGTTTTAACTTTAGGCAAACCACATTGTGAACTGTATTTTGGCTTAAAACATTGCAGATGGATGTGGCAGATAATCACTTAGTAAAAGCGTTCTTATTGCTCAATTTAATTCTACAATACACTGGGGATAAGTGGAAGTTACTTCAGAATTGTCCCTAATAATTGTGCAAACAAGAATTTCTTTACTGACATAACAACACTGGGCACTGGATAAAATAGTTTAACTGTTCGACAGTTGAAAAAGTGCAACGATGAGGTGTGTTAGTACTTTTTTCTGGTGCTCTTGCTTTGTGGTCCAGATCGTTGGTCAACTAAAGCCTATTGAGAAATGCGACCATGGATATCAGAGTCTTTTTCATTTTATTTCGGCATTTGATGATCTTATGAAATTCAAGAACTTTGTTACATTTTATGGAAACTCAAATTCAACTTTAATTATCAAGTCGCCGCAACAGCAGCTAATGGAGGATTTTCAACGGACTCTAATTGTGGCTGGTCCCTGCACTGGTGCGCTTAAAGAACTTATTAGTTATCGAAGCATGGCATTGGTTTTCATGACTGAAATGCGCAATTGCACTCTTCATGTTGTCCAAAAAACGCTTAACGGGCTTCATAAAATTCCCATTATTTTTGTTTATAACACTTCAGTTTCAAATGAAGTCAAGATGTCTCTGGTTAACTGGGGCATAGCAAATAAATTAATTGATGTAATGATAGCCATTTCTAACCGTAACCAGCAACGCGAGATCTGGTCATATAAAACCAAACCAAAATTGGTAATGTTTCAAATTAAAGGATTCAGTTCTACTTATAGATTTATACGTAAATATTATAATATGGAGCAATACAAATCGATTGTTGGACTTTACCAAAGTTTGCCGGATGCTTTTCTGGTAAGTTTGCCCCAAAATGATAGTAACAACTTAATTCCATCAACGAGATGACAGTAGGTTGATCACATAACGAATAATTGTATTTGTTTCACTTTCAGTACAAGTCGAAGAAGAAAGACGATATTACTAACAGCTTAATTAGCTTGGGAGGTCACACAGGTATTATGTTAACCGAATTTATGCGTTTTACCAACGCTACTATGGAAATTCGTAACATGTCGTATGACGATTACTTTAATAAGGAGAAAATATCTGAAAACAACTTTGAAATTGGAGCGAACCTGGTAGCGAACAACAGTTTGGCTCCAGTCTCTCCGCTGGTGATTTCAACAAGATTATGCATTATTGTACCCTATGAGCGTCGGTTGGAGCTACGCGAGTATTTCGCAATTGTTTATGGAAGTTGGACAATAAGGGGAATATGGATCTTTACCCTTATCACTGTAGCTGGTATCAAGCGATTGGCCAATCCAAATATGCCGCTGTCAGTAGTTATTTACCGAGCTTTTCAGCTAACAATGGGACTAGGCACCACAAGTAGAGTATTCCGTAATCTTAGACTTTCTGAAAAGTTTCTAGTCGTCAGCACTTTAACATACAACATTCTGATTACAAGCATTGTTTGCAGCGCCCTAACAATGGGCCTTACAACAGGATTACATAAGCGCGATATAGTAGACGTTGATTCATTTTTGGCTTCTAACTTACGCATAATGGTTTATAGGCATAACATCTACGAAACCTTAAGAAATCAGCAAATGCAGAGTTCCCTGATCGATCGTTTGTTTCTTGTTGATCAAGAAATACGAAATAAACATTTGTACTCTTTGAACGAGAGCTACGCTTACATTATGGATGAAATGCGATGGCTGGAATTGAACTTTATTCAACAACGTCTGCACAAGCCCAAGTTAAAATTTGTCTCCGAAGAATTGTGTGGCGTATACCGTCATCAAAGAATCCTGATAGACCCAAATCAACAGAATACATTCATTCTTAAATACTTTGTGGACCAAACACGGGAGACGGGGCTCATTTGTAAGTGGATGCGCATGGGCATAATACAAGCACACCAGGCTGGCCTGATTAATCAAGCTCCCTATGTGCCGCACTCGCAACGTTCGTTACCATTGACTTTCTTTACACTCATGTTTAAATTCTATGGAATAGGCATCCTATTAAGCATTGGGGCTTTGGTAATGGAGTTCGTTTTTATGCAATATTTTGTACGATGTAACAACAATTAAATCACAGTTTAAATGTACATAATATTCCTTATTAATAGAAATAACAGTTTGCAGAAAAGCAATCTTTAAACACATCATTATCACCTAATAAATCTAACACTGCTTGAACACTAAACAAATGTTGTATGTATTTTAATACCATTCGACTAATGAGAATGGTCAAAATGGTATTCTAAATTTGTGCAAATGTATGCAACATGTAGAAGGAAACGTGACAGAAGTGTATTGAAGTTACAGCTTTCTGCTTTGGTGTAAACATAGATAAATGCAATATAAGTCAATTCCCCAAATTACAAATCGATCGGGCAATAAACACAAAAATGTTCTAATAAACTTTTTCATAGTTCCGCTGCTTGCGCTTTTGCAGCATATCCTGCTGTCATCATCGCAATGCTTCGTTTTAGCTGTAGCGTGTGTAAAGCTGATTGATATGACGTTTTTATAAATGGCGTCATGTAAACATAGATCTAATTTCAACAATAAGTGGCAGATGAATTTTTTACAGAGTTTATTGTTGGAATAACAGTGTGACAATTTGTTTCGAAACTGGGCGAATGGTATCCTACTGTCGGGTGCGCTCGACTGTAGCTTTCATTACTTGTTCTAATCGTATTAAAAACTACCGAAATTAATTTAATTAGAGGAAAAAGAACCCTCACGTCAGGATCTGTAATAAAAGAAATAGATTTTCTTTGGAAGATCAAGTGTTTATTTCTCCGAAATTGTGTAGCCTAAGTGATTGTTTATTAATTCCTTATACATAAAGTAATAATATGACAAAACATTATTAAAAATTTGTTAAAATACATATGAAAAGCAAAATAAAAAAGAAAATTCGTATAAAAGTGATTGGTTTTATTTACCTAAAGTCACAGAACAAATTGTGTTTTTCTAAGCTACAATATAATTCTTTACAGCCATAATTACGTGAGCGTTAAGCCAACGTAATGTTTCTGACTATCATGCTGACTTCGCTGTTGCTTTGTTGTTTTAAATAATAACTGTACAAATAATGTGAGCTATAGCTTAAAACAGTTCAGTCCACGAGGAAAGCAGCACAGTGAAAGTTTCATTTGTGGACTATGAAGTATACTTCGCTCTGCCTTTGGTGCTGGGGTTTTTATACTTTGGCTAAGGCACAACTTACGCCTGTTGTGGAACACGATAAGGGAAATCAGTTCCTCCTTCAACTTATTTCAGCCTGTGAAAATTTTCGGAGCTTTCGGAGTATAGTCACTTACAGCGGAAATGCGGATTTGGATGTTTCCGGCTCAATTGGCCCTTCGTTGCAGCAAAGTCTATTGGAGACTTTTCGCCGTCCCATAATTGTTGCTGGTAGCCACATCGAATCATTAAAGTGCGTGCTTAATAGAAGGTCTTTTGTCGTTGTACTTTTTGCGGAAATTGACGACCCAATACTGGATGTTGTTCACGAAACGTTGCTTGGATTCAATATGCGATTGCTTATTTTTGCATTTCGATCAAAAGATGGATTACCACCTACAAATCTTCAAATGGACGCATTTTTCATGTGGTGTTCGCTAAGGCATCTACATAAAGTCATCCTCACATTCAAACGCACTAACGAATTCGAGATATGGTCATATAGAAGTAAACCGAAATTTATGAAATTTCAATTTCATCTAGAAGACATAAATTTTCGTGGAGATTTTCAATTTCCGAAATCCACTAAATTCCGAGTTTCAGTTGGACTTTTTCAAAATCTACCTGAAGTTTTTATGGTAAGTAAATGCAATTAATCAATATATACTGTATTATATCTTAATCAGTAATTTTCAACTGTTTCAGTACAATGTGACGGACCAAAGGGATGTGACTGTTGTCAGTTTTGGCCTGGGTGGTCGAACTGGAATAATGTTGGGGGAATTTATGCGCTATGTGGGAGGGTACATGGATATTACCTTATTGTCCGATGAAAAATATTATCATGAGGGTATAAATTATGATATAGGTGCGAATTTGGTATCAAAAAACACTTCGACCCCGAACAGCGCGTTGATAACATTGACGAGATCATGCATAGTTTTACCCAGCAAACGTTTTCTGCCCATTCGACTCTATTATAACGCAATTAATGGTAATTGTTCATTAACTATGTTTACGGCATTCTATTATTTCGTTGTTCTTATTGTAACTCGATTGTTAAATCCAAATTTATCATGGCCAACAATAATGCTAAGAGCATTTAGTAATACCATAGGGCAATCTGTTGCAAGTAGAATATTTAGCCGAATTCATTGCTCTGAAAAGCTTTTACTTATTTGCGTTCAGTTGTATACTATGATTGTTATGAGTATTTTCGGAAGCATTTTAACAACAGCTTTTACTATAGGTTTGCGAATTCCCGATATTGTAGATGTAAATGGATTTTTGGCTTCTGACTTACGGATCATGATTCATAGCCACGCGACGGTGAAAATATTTGAAAGGAATCAATTGCCAAATGAGCTGATTGATCGTTTGATGATTGTGGACAAGGAAATTTTCAATCGTCATTTGTACTCCCTAAATGACAGCTTTGCTTATATTGTAGATGAACAACAATGGCCGCAGCTCGAATATATTCAAGAACGTCTACCCAATCCGAAACTAAGGCTTGGTTCCGATGTCTTTTGTAGTAATCACCGTTTCCTGCACCTACAAATTCGTCCAGAACTGGCGTTTACAGAGATCCTTACTCACTTTGTGCGTCAAATGCAAAGTTCAGGGTTACTCGAATTTTGGAAGCGAAAGGGACTGTACCAAGCCAAACAAGCTGGTCTCATTTACCAAGTTCCTCATAAGTCCCTTTCACCTAGTCCCTTACCTTTTCCACTATTAAGATCCTCTTTTATAGCTTATGGAGTGTGTACGTTAATCAGTCTGCTGACGATGCTTTTAGAATTGTTGGTCATGTACCGGCGATCACGTCGAAATAATGTAAATCATGTATTCAATATTTAAGCACTTTCATGTTTTATGTATAAGCACATTTTAATCTTCAATAGAAAGCTTACACCCCAATGGATTATGGTAATTATTATTATCTAAAAACAATTACAAAAGCTACAGTCAAGTGTGCCCGACGGCAATATACCCGCTACTCAAAGCTTTTACACGTTAAGTTACTTGTCCATGCATTCCTTATTCATTCATTCTTTAAATAGGTGGTGTTCTTGTTGTAAAGTTCTTAACCCCCATTAAAATAATATTTAACAAGTAAGAAAGCTAAAGTTGAGAATGAGCGACTGTTATATACCCGCTACCCAGCTGCTCGTTCATCAAAATTATTTGCGAAACAATAAAGAACGGCTACAATCATATTATATAGAACAATATGCACCAAAATTGCACCGGTAATCAATTTTTTTCGATTTAAGAGGGGGCGTGGTTAAAATCCAAACTAAACTTGATCAGCGTGCAATAATAACACGTATTGCCACCAAATTTGGTGGTCCTAGCTCTTATAATAGCTGAGATCTAGATTTTCACATGGACAGACAGACGGAGATGGCTGTATCGATTTGGCTGTTGATCCTGAGCCAGAATACATATACTTTATGGGGTCGGAGATGTCTCCGTCTGCCTGTTACCTGAATAGCATTTACTCTATGAGTAGCGGGAATAAAAAGTATAGTTATAATATTTAGGAATTAGAAAAGGCTAAATTTTTACATGTCGAACGAACGGAGAATCGAGTCCGAGTCTTCTGGCTTAAGAGACCAACACTCGTCCACTTAGCCATCGCTAATGTTACGCATCATTCGGCCAAGTTGAATTGTTGATCATTCTAATTATTTCCTAATTATTTGAATCTTGGAACAGATGTTCGGGAAGAGTGTACCAACATAACAAAACAAAAATATCGATAATCGAAAGTACATTGCCCGCGAAATTTGAAAAATGACATTACTTTTGAACACACCTCGTATACCATTTTGACCATCCATTTTCAATGGAGGAATGGTATAAGAATTTACGTTATTAATTAATTAATTGTGTATTTTACACAATAATTGCGACTTGAGCCTTAAACAAATAGCTTATACTCAATTACCACAAAAATAGCATCGATATTTGATCGATTACTTAAGAAGCTCTGCATAGTGCTGTTTGTGCTTGATTTTAATGCGCAGGACAAATCTGAAATATAAGAATAACTAATTTACAAAGAAACTTGTTAGGGCATGAGATTGCAACTTACCCAATTGCTACAAAGGCCACAAAGAAAAGCAATGCACTGAGAAAATTAAACATACCCGGGGCAAAGGATAAAGTACGCTGATATATTAGTGTATAAAGCGGTGCAGCAACTAAAAAATAAAATTCGTGTTAAAAAAAATTGTTTACATCACATTTAATATAATCTTACTGAAGGGCGCAATCGACTGTAGAACATTTTTGATAGAGAAAATTTTTCCTGTAATTAACACAAATAAATTAGAATAGTAATTGAGAATATGATATTCGAAACATCCCATTGCTTACCTAATTCTGAGGCGGGTACTATATTTGAGGCAATGGTGCGGCACATTGGGCCTCCGATGGAGCGGAAAACCCCTAAGGCTACCGACAGATACATGTGCCAAGGTAATACCGCAAAGCCCCTGGTCAAATTGCTCAATATTTCCGAGAATAAAGATAACAAGGCCAGTGTGACCACAGAAAGCCGAAATACCTACAAATATACATGTGTTAAGTTAAATATAAATAAATTTGTATGCTTTAAAAGTGTTACCTTTCGTAATATAAGAAATCCGATCATTGCACCTAACATGGGCACCAATTGGCCGACAGTCTCGAAGAAAGTGAACTCCCTGACGGACCAGTGGAATTTTTGGCGTACAAAGAGATACATTACACCCATGACACCATCTTAAATTATATGCAGGACAGATGAGCAGTTAAAAAAGATATTAATTTACATCTATGTATACAGATACATACCTACCACGAACATGGTCATGAACATGGTCAAAGTAACAAGCCAAATTATTTCACGAGTATTGTATTCACGTGGCTTGCAGAACGAAACTAACATATCTTTTAAATGCTTTGGACTAAATAACCCAGTCGTTTCAGTTTGTGCATCTTGTGCACTTTTCAGATTTTCAATATCTTCCAAGGGAGGCGACTTCTTTTTCTCTGATTGAATTTCACTTAAGTTCAACTCATTTGCTAACTTTTCGTTTATGTCATTCTTTTCGAGCTTTTTATTCTGCTCGCTCATCTCGTTCTTTTCGTCAATTGTTAAATTATTTGGAAAATTTAGGGTCCCACATTGTTTTTGTATATCACACACGGTTATAGGCATATCTTTATCTAAACTTTCGGCAGAGTTTCTAGCATCCTGATCCTTTCCTATATGTAGACTCTCAGGCAAGTATATAATTATGAATAGTGTGACCAAAGTTACACAGGTAGCTGAAATTCCCTGAGTGACGGCTGCATTTGTCGCTGCATAGACGTAACTGGACAACAAGGAGCCACTGCTCATGGCAACGAACATCAACATCTCCATAAATATCATTCTTAAAGGGAAGGCAAAAAACTGGTGAAACCGAATTATATAGTATGCTCAAAATACTTACCTGTAGGGTCTTGTTTTAATGTCTGTTATATCAGAAATAAAGCAAAAGGCGGCCACGGAGAAGACACACATGCCACCCAGCAGGGAATGAGGCACAGCTGCCAGCGTATACCACCAGGGATTAATTGTATAATATCTGGATAAAGCGCATATAATTGTTGATATTAAGGAAGATCCCGAGAAACCTGAACCAAATAGATAGATTATTAAATCGCAATTAAAAGTATTCATATCTCTCCCACCAATCATTGAGGCAATAAGCAATGGCTTGCGACCATAGTGATCTGACCAGGATCCAGTAAAAAGACCGCAAATTGCCGGTACAATGCTCTCCATTAGTGTTCTTGTAAGAAACATATCGGCGACATATGATTGTATCTCAGTTTCAATAGCCTAGAAATCAAAAATAATTGTAATATTATTTTTAAAAGTTTATAGTACACAAACATACGTGAATTTCCGATCTGGCTTCCTTGTTATCCAACTGTCTGCAATCGCTTGCATTGTAGTTAAAAATAACTGTGCATGTCTGATATATAATTTCATTTCGCATCACGGTGCCTATAATAAATAATTATATGCATATCTTAATCGCACACTGGACTGGTACAAATTATGCAATCTTACCTGACAACATGTGCGAAAAAATCAGTGTAAACACTATGGGTTCTATATAAAACATATAGAATAATTGCTGCCATGGCAGTTTTCGCAATCGCTCCAGGCCCGATGAGAATGTAACCTTGTTAACCATTTTCACAGATTTGTAATTCACTTTTCGCACAAAACTATTTAGAAGTATGGACTTTTTCGACCTTGAGTGCTTCTCATTTGTTCAATTTTTTTCTAATTTTTTTGTTGTTGTCAGTTTTTTTTTTTTGTAATAACACGAATTTGGTTGGTTGCTCTAATAACAATATTGTCGCATCGCTAGGTCGTTTAATGTTTTCCGTATAGCGAAAATTGCCCTCGAAATTATTCACTCAGCTGACACGAAACCGGTAACGGCGCCTCTAGCGCAGATCATCGACTAACCCGATGGAGTTGACTTCACAAAATGATCAGCTACGGGCTAATACAAGCTTCTATTTATAAACAATTTCGATGAGTTTTGCATTTTTCTTTTTTGTTAGGGGAATTTTTGCATGGAGTTTAGAAAATAAACACATACACCTCCTCCTCTCTTTATGCCACATTGAAGTCGCAATCGTTTGTGAAATCAAATAAAACTCACAAAACGTGTCTGCTATTTGTTTAATTGTACAGCGATTGTAATTGCTTGAAAAGTAACTGCGAATTAAATAAAGCAACACATGTTGCTCATCGGTAGCTTATTCACTTTTAGTTCCGATTATTCCAGCTTGATAAGCTATTTAGCTATAATATAATTTGAGATGAGCTGCAGCTTTAGTACATTATTCCGTGTTGACTGCCAAGCAGACCTAGTCAAATAAAGTAAGTGTTGAGGGTGTTTGAGAAAAGTAAGAAAGCACACTCGTCTGTCAATCACCAGATACCCAGAGGCTTATATTTCCATAAACAAAATTTATTTTTTAAATAACTTTCATGTAAGTCTACATTATGTTTATACATATCATTTGGATTGTGATTTTTTATTTAACATATCGTTTAAGCTTTTAAAATAAGCTTACAAAAAGTTGTATAGGCCTCAGATCTTTTAGCTTAAGAGATTCAGGTCAGAAATTTTCAGACAACCGGACAGATGGTCTATGCTATTGCAACTCGATTGCTAACGCTAATTAATAATAAATATTTTTTTAAAAGGGGTTGGAGCTTCGTTATTCTACCTGTTGCAAATTTTTGGTTGGCATGAAACTTAAAAGCCTATAAAAAGTTACTTATAGATACTTTGAGAGCACATACACAATGATCTACTGTCATCTGTTATTATTCTTAATGACTCTATTTATTTATTATCTTAGCATTGCAAAAAAAGACTTAGCTCAACTCTCGTCAAAAAGTTGTATAGTAAAAAATTGTGTTTTAAAACAACTTAGTAATAATATCAATTATTTATGAATATTTATATTTATACTCTTGCAGAGGGCAATAAGGAGATCGGAGTGCTTTTCTGATGAAGTATATATATATATTTTACAAAAAAACATCTGGGAATCAACATATCGTATAGCTACCATAGAATCATACTAAACAAGTAAGAAAGCTACATTCGAGTGTGCTCGACTGTAATTTACCCGCTACCCAGCTGCTTGTACATAATTTATTTGCGGAACAAAAAAACGGCTACAATCAATTTTGACCGTAAAAGGCTATGGACTTATAATATTTATGCGAAATCAAAATATAAAATAAAAAAAAAAACATTTTTGCACACATTTCATTTTTTGTGCGGGCGGGACTCGAACCCGTAAATGCATAATAGTACTGTTCGTTTTGCAGTCCACAACTTAACCCATTTCACCACCGTACACGCACACACGATTTGGCACAATGCTGCAAGCAGCGCTGCCGGCAGCATCATCTGGCTAGCTATAGTTATCATGTAAACCGAAAATGAACAATATGGCATCAAAATTGCACTTGTTATCAATGTTTTTTCGATTTGCGGGGGCGGAAGGGGGCGTGGCCAAAATCCAAAATAAACTTGATCAGCGTGCAATAATAACACATATTGTCACCAAATTTGGTTGTCCTAGCTCTTATAATAGCTGAGATCTAGATTTTCACACGGACAGACAGACGGACAGACGGACAGACGGACATGGCTATATCGACTCGGCTGTTGATCCTGAGCCAGAATATATATACTTTATGGGGTCGGAGGTGTCTCCTTCTGCCTGTTACATACATTTTCGGTTTGAACAAAGTTATAATACCCTTCTACTCTATGGGTAGCGGGTATAAACATTGCTACAAGATGGCAAGATCAATCGAACTTCATCGGCTTTTTTGGATCTTAAACATTGTATGCTGTCGAAACTTTAACATTCGTATAATCCATAGAAAATTTTTTCAAGATATTGCAACTAATTTTTTTTTCTAGCTTACATCTTACAAATGGGAAATTTGTATACTATTAACTTTTAAAGCTACAGTCGAACAAAATCGGAGATTTTCGTATAAAATATCTATACTCCTCAATTTCGAAATAACTAATTAGCTTACTAGCTAATAACTAATATAATTAATTGATTACTATATATTGGCAACATTGTCTAATACTTATAATACAGGTAACAGAGGTATTAAATCTTAATTTTTAAAAAGCCCCATAAAACTGGTTTTAATTAAGGATTAATAATTCTTTTAACTGTGCTGTCGTTGAAATTTTAAAAATTTGCGTTTAAAACTTTAAGTACATCTTTTAGCCGCTTTAATTGCCACTTGTACAGTGGTTAAAAGCAAGATAAAATAATTTCATGAATTTATTTTCGTATTTGCGCGTTTTGGTTTTCGGTAGCGTAAAGCCATGCTGCAATGCGGTTTTAATAAAGTGCCTTGCATAGTTATAATAATTACCGCAAAAAGAGACGAATAGAAAAAAAAATTAGAGAAAATGGAATGAAGAGAGAGAAACTTTGCTGGATGGTTAGGGGTAGTACATCACGCATACGCAACGGATGCCGGCGCTATTAGTTGACAAGCTAATTGTAAACTCTTTTGCTACTTTCCCTCATTGTGTTTTAGCCAACAAAAGAGTCAAGCGGCTGGGTAGGTCTTTTAAAGGATGTTTTCGGTATTTAAGCAAAGTATGTAATGCAGATATGAAACAAGTTCGTGCAAGCATTGTCTTGCCCCTACTTACATTTTGTTGGCAAATGTTGCAGGGTAAAAATGTTGCCACTGTGTGCGGCTTTTGTGCTGTTGACACAAGGCGACAACAGAAATAGTCGGAAGGGCATGAGAGAATACAACAATACAGCGAAATATGAAACGAGATAAAATGCGCTATGACATAGAGCTGGACTCACAGATACCCTACTTTTATATCACTGGGATAGAAATTAGTAGTTAAATTCATTTATGAAAAGTCTTTCAAAAGAAACACAAAGCTAAAAAAATTTGTTCTTTGTTCATTGTCTACCTCTCTTTATACTTATCTTGCTCACAGGGTGTTTGCAGAAAAAAGGTCGGCAAAGCAAAAAAGGTCACAGAAGAGACGATTCAAGTGTCGGAAGGCATGAATACAAAAACAGGCAGTAAAAGAAACGCAATTTTCTAAGCGCAGCACGTGCCTAAATCATTTTTGTTGGCCTTAATTATTTTGAGCCGAAATGACGAAAAGGCTACAAGTACTAAAGTGGGCGACAATTGTTAAGTTTCTTTGCACTTTTTTTTTTAGCTGTTTATTCCTTATGGACTTGTTTTAGACTGACAATTAAGTCTCCAGCTAACCCTATGTACCACTTTGCGTTGATTTGCAGGAAAAAAAAACACTTTATCTTTTAACATTCTGCCATCTTTTAATAGTAACACGCGGCAGAAAATTGTATTAACCTGTAAAATCAATATTGCAAGGGTCAGACGATATGTCAGAAAATTTAAAAGTTTGAGGATTATGTTAATTTTATTTGTCATTCCATGAATGCAAAAGTACCTAAGTAATTAAATTCAGAATTTAATAAGCCTGTCATAAAAATCTTAATTCTTTGTTGTGTACTCATTTTGGAATTTAAATTATAAAAAACGGACCGCTTTGAAGTGGGTTTCCAGCGAAATTTTTGCAATTAGCGCAAAGGGATCAACAGACTTTAAGTTCATAAGCCTTTTTAAGCCGTTGCAGCTGGTCCGTTTCCATTAATTTATAAACTTAAAAACCCTTGAAATCAATGGTTTCCTTTTTCAATTGGCTGGGTTGCGTACCATTTTTTTTTCAGGGTATTTTTCCATGGATTTTCGCTGTTGATTTTGTTAGCTAATTGTGGAAATGAACCACAGAGTGTGACCAGTAAGCCTCCATAAATGAAAGCTTTAAATTGGCAGCTGCGTTTTGTGGCAGCTTTTGTTTGACGAGTTTGGTTGGCCTAAACTGAGCATAATTATTTGCGGGTAATTGTTAAAACTATAGCTTGGTAAGTTCTTTGTCATTTATTAAGATACATAAACAGCTTTCTTTAAAAACAAACATTTTTTAGAAACTAACACAGTGTTAATATCTTTATAGTTCCTTGTAAGTAACTAACTGTAAGTTTTGCAATTAACTTACAGTTAATCAACTTACTTCTCGTTGTTTTCAGATTCGCCTCTCAACGGTTCATCAACTTATTTGATGTGATATGGTGACAAACACACATGGTATGTACTCTTATTATATGTGTACAAATTAATTTTGTGGACTCTGGCGCAGTTTCCTTACTAGCTTAGCTTGACAAATTCGCGCACATCTAGCAAATTTGTTATGAGCATTTTTACAGTTTTTGGCACATTGCACACGCACAGCGCGCGATGTTTCCTCATTACTCAGGGTAAACATGGCAAACAACCTTATAGGAAATTTTGCCATTTTTTTGTTGTAGTAGTACCATATGTATCTTGATGTGCTGCGCAGTTCAGATTAATGAACTCATGATGTAGACACGTCTCAGCCTGATGCAGAGCAATCTTTCATCGACTGGCGGTTTACTTTTGGCAAACTTTTCCAAGTACTATTTGCTGCATGCGGTTTGCATGTTTTGCTGCAATTTGCCACTTCGAAGGCGGCGAAAGAAGGGAAAATGGGAAACTGAGATTTGTTTGAAGCATTGTGATAAGTATTTTACAAATAACATTTTCACAGTTCACTGACTCTGCAATGCGTCGCAAATTGCGGTAAATCCTTCGCATTTGTTTTGCATTTACATATTTGCACACATTTCTGTAGCATTATAAACTTTTTCATAATCATAACTCAGTCGCCTTACCCATTATTTATTTCCATTGTCTGGCATTTCACGCTGTGTTCAATTTCATATGCTTCTTGCTGATATCCCAGCACGTGAAAGCACTTATTGCGTGTGTGTGTGAGGCTGAATGTGGCTGCATGCGAGTATGTATGGGTGTGAGTTTATAGGGTACATGAAAGAAATTGGCGAATGGAAAATCAATACATATTTATGAGTTCATGTTGTGGACGCACGTACGGAATATCTGGCAAACGAATACTTACACCTATGAATGTGTGCGGGGAATACTCGTAATGCTAACTTTTTGCACGTTTGATGCTGTAAAATATTTCACACATAATGCAGTAACAATGCTACAGTACAGTGTGTGTGCTTTAGTCGGCAAATAACGAAAAGCACCAAAGAAAAAGTCTCGTTGAAATTGTTACGTCTTTTCATTTTTTTTGTATTCAGGACATTTTTATTAGATTTTTCTGCGAAAGAATGGGTATTTAAGACCCTCCTTTGTTTGCCATATTCCAGCGAAAGAGCGTAGCAAAACAATGCTTCAATGATGGTTCAATTTACACTTGCTCACGCTGTGGAACACAAAATGGCGTGCGCTAAAAAGTGTTCTACGGTTTTCAGCTTGCTCTGTAAGCGGATTAAAGGCTCAACGGAGAGTGCAATTTGCTGCAGCAAATGGATTAGGATTGTCGAGCATCCACTTGCCTCTAAGGCAGCTCACCAACTCAGCAACTCACTAACTCACCAGCTGACCAGGGCATCAAACAACACGCTGTATGTACAATACAACTACATAAGCAATTTCGAGTCCAATTAAACGAAACAGCTTGTCTTGGCTTGAATTTCAATAGAAAATGGAAAATGTGCAAATATTCTATTGAAATTTCGCAAAATCATTTAAGTTACTTTAAGAATGTGCAGCAGCTGCAATCCACCAGGTGCCCAGAAGTGTGCAGCAACAAAACTTTGTGCACTTTAGGGGCAGTCAATGTCAATAAAATTTATTGCATCAAGTGCGGCAAAGAAGGGACGCCACGCCACGCCATGCCACGGGACGGAACGAGAGACGTCGAAACTCTCAAATTGCATTTTAGCTGCAATTCTCTTGCAGCTCTACTCACTCACTCTCAAGGGTCTGCTCTAAGGATGCAAACTTTTCAGTTGCTACGACCTAAGTTCTAAAATTTCTGATTGATTGCAATCGATGTGGTTGTTTGAAGAGAAAAAGAGAAAAAATCAATTAATTAATTGAAACAGTGAATTCCATGTGAGTTGCTTGGGGTGCGAATATCGATGGATTTCATTGTTAACTTGTTTTTTGTAAGTTTTGATTTGATGCTCACAACTTATTTGGGGAAACATGCTTTGCACACTTGACTTAATTGCAAGTCAGCCGATTAATGCGAATGTTGGACCTGAAACACGCAACTTTTCTCTGCAGGAAAACGGAACTTAAAAAGAACTGAAATTCCTATTCAATTCGCATTTGAAATGAGGAACAAAGAACCTATGGCTCAGGGTCGAACAGCCGGCTTATCCCATAGTGTAATCGTAACTCGCTTTGATATCAAAGAGACCACTAAGCAGTCCATCTCTGATAGGATAGCTCGTCTGTCCCTGTTCGCTTGTCAACCCAAGAGCACAATTCGATTCAAAAGGCTTAAGTCTTTAAGTTCCGCCCTATTCCTAATCGATGGGTGCAATAAATGGCTGGGCCAAAAAGGTTAGATCTCTCCCTTAAGTCATATCAAGCAGAATAGGCTTTTAGATCTGGGCGAACTTTCAACTTTGCTTGACGTTCGAATATGTATGTGTACAAAGTGCGCAGTTAAGGGTGTGTATATTTTGCGCAGTTAAGGATGTGTATATTTTGGTATTGTCATCCTCATGTTGTGAGACACCTAAATGTAAATGTAAATAAATAAGCCTTTTGCGAGGACCACACATCCATTTGCATAATACATTAAATATGCACAGCGCACAGATTTTCCCCTAACAACAAAATGAACTACAATAAAATGATCAACGTGAATTCGATAGTCAGCACAAAGCCGACTGGGCCGTCCCTGACAAAGAAGCCCAACAAAATGGCAACATCAAGCTCGAACAAAGCCATGCTGGAACGGGTGTGGGGGGTGGGAGTGGCAGGGGGTAATGTGCAGAGAAAGGCGGGGCAAAGGCAGCTTATCGCCTTGTCGCTTCAGGTACCATGAGCCAAGTCAGCGCCTTTTGTTTTTGATGAACGACCATGTAAATCTATTTCTGTGCCCTCGCCACACGATATTTGTCATGGCTCCGATTAAGGATTCCGCTGAGGCCTTAAGATGTTTCTGTGAGTTGAATAAAAAGTAGGTAATACGAATCTCTGCAACGTTTTACCACAGACAATTGAAATAATTGAAAATTTACGCAGCAACGCATTATTTGGCTCTTACTCAGATATGTGGCTGGAATGTTGCCATGGCTCTACCTAGGTGGCAGACCTAAATTATCTACACAAAGTATCAGGTTCAGTTTTGTTACTTATAGGAACTCAGCATGATATTGGGCATTCTCTTTGAATTACAAATTCAATTTTAAGCATACTCGGACTATCCTTAGCTTTTCCTATTTCGATAGTTAGGTTTATTTTATAATATACATACATTGACTGACTCAACAAACTCTTCAATTATGCAAAGTTGATTATAAAATGTAACGAAATTGAAAACGCAAAGTGTTCCTTGACCAAATGATATCCCCCACCTGAAATCCTGCCTTTCAATCGCATTTGCATATTAATTGGAATTTCCCGCTAGTTGGTCAACAAATTGTTGATTTATTCAGTAAGGTGAAATGGCGGCGCAAAAGTTGCCATGTCAAATTAAAAGCCAATTTTTTCCGCAGACGTCCAATGTCCAGAAGAAGAGGAAGAAGAAGGCTAAAACGCAGAACGAAAAATAAATTATCGACTGAAATATTGATGATACGACGCAGTGAGATGTGCAAATGATGCTGTCAGCAGAGCTGAGCTCCCAAAGAAAAATATTTCTCCAAGTTGATTTTGCTGCCATTCATTTGCTTTCACGCGCTTTTCACGCAACATTAAATGCCTTTCCTTTCTCTCTCTCTCTTTCTTCGCATACACCAAACGCTGCGACAATAAAAACAGAATGAAAAGAAAAATTGCAAAATGGAATAAATATAAATTAAAGTGAAAATACCAAAGGCACGGAAAATCGTCAGACAACAGATTTGTAGCTTAACCTTTGCAGCAGGTGAGAATGAACGGTGTGTGGGTGTATGCGGCAGGTGTGTGTAGCAGCTGCTGTAATTGACTATTGACCAAACAGCTGAGCAAACGCTTTCGTGACCTGCGACAATTTTGCTTAAATGTTTCCTATTTGTATGCAAATACAGTTCACTTTCAAGGGGGCGGGTGGAGATGGAGCGTGCCCTGGGGGCTTAGCGAACTCCATGCAACCGGTGATGAGGTGTTAAAGGGGCAATTAAAAGTTGGTAGATTTTGGACACGTGGCCTGTTCGAATGACATATTGAAATTCTGTTCACATATGCAAAACTGACGTTGGCCCAGCCGCAAATCCAAGCTCGAAACTCCAAGCGGCTTTTGGTTTGGGGGCAATCGAACTAAGTGTTCACCATTTCCGCTTCCACTGTCATTTCCGTTTCACTCCCCGACTCACCCGGCAGCCACCTGCCTGGGTATTGTGTACTGCATATTGCATATTGCGTCCTTTTCATATTGTGCTTTTGCCATGCTGCCTGTCACTCGCATTGTCAGCAGAGTTCAATTGTGTCCTGTGTTTGTGTGTGAGGAGTGGGATTGGGCTTAAGAAAGGGCGAAGGTGGTGGCATGTCAATGGTGGAGTGGGAGACAGTGAGGCATGCTACTGACGCCAAGCACAAATGGAAACGAATTGGTTTTACATTGTGCAACTTGGCCTGCCGCAAATCTCATTCAGCTTGTTGGCATTGGTATGCGGCTTAACGGGATTTATCTGTTCAATTGCAGAGCCCCACGAAGCACAATACTCTTTCTGCTTAATCATTTTACTCGGACAGAAAGCCAACTTGCACTCGATCTCGAGTTGCATTGTGGTACGTAGTGGGAGTATTTCTGGCCGCATACACTGGGCTGCTGTACTCCTTGACTGTAAATAAATTAAAAAAGTTTTTAAAACCAGAACATTCTACTGAGTGATACCAAGCCAATGCAGATAGGATTGGATTCTCCATTTTAATTTCTTTAAACAATAAATAAAAAATGAAATCATAAAATAATAAGAATGATTTCAAGTAATGCCTACTTTGACATTAAAGTTAATATTGAAATCATTGTTATATTTAAAAAAAAAATTAGATATATATTAGTTCTATTTAATCAAAATACAGAATAAAGTTTTTTTATTAGTGAGTTGAATAAAATTACTAATAAAATAGCAAAATTATTAGGTAATAAACTTCCCTCTTATGTATATAGTTAAACTTTGGTAAGTAATATAAAATGGTAAGTAAAACTTGAACGCTAATTAAAAGCTTAAAGTTTTTACAATTAAAAAAAAATTGTTTGTTTTTGTGAAAAAAATAATAATATAAAAATACATTACAATCATCAATCAATCAATTAATCAAAAAGTTTTCGTTTTTGACTTAAACCAAAAAATATAAGGTTGTATATATTAAGATTGAGTGAATCAATCTACATTAGGTGTCAAATATCCCACTGTGATGCGGCTGGCATTGTTTGGCGCTTTGTGCAAAGCCGGAAAGTAAAATCAATATTTACATGCTGCACTGCGCTACGCTTAAATAAGTGAGGAGCCGTCTGAACTGAACTGAACTGCGTTGAATTCAATTTCCCCGAAGAGAAGCACAGAGAGCACAGAATCAGCTGCAGCCGCAACTCACTGTGAAATGTTTGACAAAAACAGCAACAGCCAGGGAAGCAAACTTATTTTGGCTTTTGAGAGCTGAAACAAACAGAAGTGAATTGGACGAAGAGAGGGAAGGGAACTATGGAGCAGGGTCGCAAAAACATGTGCATACATGACGTATGCCTGGTATTAGTGTAAGTACAAAATCGAATATGCTCGACTTGGCTAGACGCTGCAGAAAACTTTGGTAACTATCGTAAAAAAAGTTTACCATGCGACCTTAACAGAATATTTTCCATCTACATACGTAGATGAGATATTCGTATCATCAGATATATGCTTTATGAATTGTCATGATGTTGATTGGAAATTCTCTTGTTGAACCATTCTATTTTCATTTGGCTATCACTCTCTCGCTATATCCAACTCGCTAAATTTTAAATGTTCCCCATACATCCCTCTATTGCTAAATCTCTTTCTTTTATCCTATATTGCTTTCATTTACTGCCTGTCTATTGCTTTCAATTCGTCTACGTCTTTCGCCTTTCGAGTTCTTAACCCGACACCAATTAGGCACATTTCAATTAGCTTTATGAATAGTATCACAGTCCGCAAATTACCGAGAATTCAAGTCGATTTGCGACCACATGCCGAAACGTACAAACGACTGAAATGAAAATGAAATGACAAAGCCTTTTTTGCTTTTCATTTTGTCTACATTTTTATTTTTATTTGTAATTTTTTTTTTTTTTGCTGCGTGCTGTTTGCATTGTCAGGCCGCAAGTCAGAGAATGACGACAGAAAAAAGTTCTCAAAAATTAATGAAGCAACTGTTGTTTCGTTTTGGAATGTGCTCGCACACATAAAAAGGATTGACATTTTAAAGTGCTGCCTGTCGGAGCAAAGTGTTGTCTACTGTCAGTTTCCATTAGCATGAAGAAAAGTGAAGAAAAATGTACCTAAAATGCGTGTGCATGTTTATATTTGTCTTATGACCTGCTTTTGTGCTCACAGTTTGCTTTCGATTGGTATTTGTTTTCAATAACTCTTAAATAATGTATAACAAGCATAATACTTGCTACATTATTCATGAATAAATCATATATGCCATGGTCCCCAAGATTGAATAGCTGAGTCTGCTTTTAAATTGCCACGCCAGCTCAATCCTCTGGGCTATCTGAATAGTTTATGGCATCGGAAACCGGTTTGTAAATTTGTTGCACTCTCGAAACATGCAACTAATTTCGAAATCATTTTTATGCATATGTGTGTGTGTGTGTGTGTGTGTGTTGGCACAGACCACATAAATGCTTTTCTAAATTGAAGCTTAAATATGGAAAACTTTGGCAAGCAAAACTACATGCTGCATATGCAGAAACTGCAGAGCTACGCGCGTGTGTGTTTGTGTTTGTGGTGTGTGTGTTTTTGTGTGTTTGTGTGCTTTGCGTGTATAGCCAGCTTGACTGTTTGTGCATCTGTGTAGAGTGCATTGCTGGCTGTTATAAATTTGCAAATGGCTCTTCATTTGATTAAGTAATTGCTGTACGTTGTGGTCGCTTCCAATTTGCTGATGATGATTCTCATTGTATGAGAGGAGCCTTCCTGTAGGCTCGTAGTAAGTAGGCATAATGAGCTTGAAAAGATAATGAGGCAAATGGTGTATTTAATGCAGTTATTACAGTAGATTCTTAAGCAAGTTGCAACTTTCGCTATGGCAAGGAAAGTTGCAGTCACTAATTAGTCAAAGACTCCTTTTACAGCAAGAATGAGGCAGTAGCTGCATATGTACGAGCGGAAACAGAGTCTTCTTGGCCCTGCCAATACGCGGATGTAAATGTATGTGTTGTTGTTACCCATGCGGAAGCATCCTGCAGCCTTTTCCTTTGGTTTTCCTTTGCCTTGCATACGCCGTGCGCGTTCATTGTATTTAAATGCTCGTAAAATGCAAAGCAAACAAGTGTTAAAACTTACACACACAGACACGCACGCACACCATCGAAAGTGCTTGTAATCTTTTTACATAAAAAATGCATCAGCTGCTGCTTGTCGTTGTTGATGTTGTTGTTGTAGTTGCTGTTGCCCATTACGTTACACTCGAGAAGAGTTTGGTGGCGAATCCTCTTAAGACATAACGAGCATGCTGCTCGCATTTAATTTGGCATTTAATTTTAAAGCTCGACAAGGGAGTCGTATTTATTTAATTTTCGGATTGCGCACACAAGTGTCGACCTTTTCGCATTAACCGAAAGCATTGACAATTCGCTGAGCGCAACATGCGAACATGGCAGCTTGGATAGTCGTGCGCAATATACCTCGTAATCGCTCATAAGCGGGTTATCTGCTTATTCGCACGAATCACAATTTCATTGCACTGCATTGCCCAGGGCATACGCTGTCAACGACTCCAGTATGTGTTTCATGGCAATTACGCTATCGCCTGCAGCTCCAGCATTATTGTCCTTTAACAGTTGTGGTTTCTCAGCAATTCTCGAGAAATTTTTAATTGCAATTTTAAAACAGTTAATCAAGCAAAGAAGTGTATTGCGTGATTGTGTTTGTCGCATGCATATATCAATGATATTTAATTGGCCATCGAATGCAATAAAAGAGTCATCAAATGACTGCTTGCCTGCTGAGTGCATGCAATGGGAATGGGCATGCGGCATTGAGCATACGACATGTATGCCAAGTGGCAGTGGCAGTGGCAGTGGAACTTGAAGTAGCGAAAGGAATGCGTAGTACGAGGAGTTCACAAGCAGAACAAGCAAAACAACATCGTAAAACAACGTCACGTAGACCAAAGCGGCAAATTATTTCTGTACAGTGATACCTGCTAGCCTACGACGCGAAGCTGGGTTTGTCTTTATTCTAAAACCACAAACGATTTGAACACTTTTTGCACGACTCAACGTTCGTTTTATGATTCCATTTCGATCCATATAAATATATATTTAATGCACAATTCCGCATTCCAAGGCTTACACTCTGTGGGGGCCCATCAAATTCTAAATCAGGCTACGTGTCCGCACGTATCAATCTCCTGTCGCTCGTTTTACCTATTTTTCCGTCGTTAAACAAGCTACAAAATGCATGTGCAGCCATCAAAGTTTATCCTGGACTCCAGTCGGTAGATCTCTGGTCCCCCCACTGCTCGGCTAAGCCATCGTTTAGTTTAGTTTGCCATTAAAAAGTCAAGCGCATCCAGCCCCCTTGCCGCTGCCTGCGCAGCTCAACGGCCCAAGTGGAATTCTTTGTACCTTCTGTCTAAGTGGTTTTTCATTAGAAATATTTTCCAGCTGCTTTTCGAAGTTTTCGCTAATGCCAACTGTATTTGCCCGGCAAAAGTTGCCAGCCTTGTCGGAGTAGACGAAGATTGAATTTGTAATAGCAATCTTTTTGTTATTGTTTCGGCTTACGAGCTTGTGATACGTAGTTCGTACGTACATACGTATTTGTGTTAGTAACTATAGCTGTGCTTATCTTACTTGTTTCATAAACTAATTAAATTGTTGCTAGTCAAGGATTTCAATTCCCAATTCAATCAGTTTTCCGACAGATTCTGTTTGAAAATGCCACTTGCAGTTGCACTTTTCAGTGGCAAAGTGAAACTATGGAACTCGGTATGAATGTCCTTGCATCACAAACATGTGTGCGTGTGTGTGTGTGCAAGTTACTTAAGCAGGCTCATAAATCAAAAGCAACACCCAAGTCCATGCAAATGTTGCGGCATGCTGAGTTTACAGTTGCCATAAACTGGCTAAAGCAGTTAAGACTTTATGCAAACAGGATCATATGTCAGTCGGAGCACGGGGCACGCTGCACGGTGCACAGAACCTGCTACTCTCTCTTTATCAAATGAAATTAGATTCTGTGTTCTCGGCGAGCTAAAGCAGACGCGCTGAGAGAGTCTCTAATTAAATTAAACTGTATTAAGTTGGCACACACACACACACCCAGACACCCCTTACGCTTTCAATGTGTGCCTTTCAGTCTATCTGCCTGACTGGCCACATGTGTGCCTTGTCGAGCCTGTGTACCACCTATGGTTTTCCTTCCGCCCGCCCTTCTGCTGGCTGCCTGTGTCAAAGTTCGCGTTTCATGTGTGTGTGTGTGTGTGTGTCAAATACGAGTAATGTCTGTTGCCATGCAAATTGCATGAAATTAAGGCAGTTAAAAATCGCAAAAGCCGCACGAGCATAATCCGACTTCAATATATGCATGTACATACAGGGTGGCTCAGAGTCAACAAAATTCAATTAGGCTTAGCATATGAGGTTGACTGCTGTGTGGTAGCATCTCGAGCAGTTCACAAATTCGTTAACTGAAAGTTCTGCTTTCTCTCAAAATAATTACTATCGTATATAAACAGAAAGTTTTCTTATAAAGTTATTACTTATGAAGTCAGTATGGCTTATAATTTATGTTAATGCATTTTATAATTAAAGCACTTTAAGCTTTTTAAACCCAATCAAGCTTTTAAATGTTATAACTTTAAAGCTGAGAACTTTACAAATTGTCTGGGTTCTTTGCGAGAATAGTTGATTTATCTACCTATGCGTTACCCTGTAAATAAATAAAAAGACTGAAGACTTGCAAACAGCTGCTGCTGCTGCCACCGCAAAGATGCCTAATTTCATTAAATTGCCCCAACCTGCTTTCGGAAAATCCGGCTAAGGCGATGCGATGGCAATGAAAGAATTCAATTTAACTGAGCCGCGGGGCCAGGCGAATTGCTTTGCTGCACTTGACACGGCGATGTGGTGGTGGCAAGGAAGTAGAGAAAAAATGAGAAATGGTAACTTGGGGTGGTGATAAGTGGGGTTTCCTTTGCTCAACGAAAGTAGCTAAACGACAGTTAAGCGCGGGCAACCAGTTAATGATGAATGGCAGCGTGCAGACGTGTGTCGGGGGCTTACCAGTTCCTCCTACTCCTCATAAGCTTCTGCTTAATGCACGCGTTTAGCTGAAAGAGTGTGGGTGTTCGTATTGTGGTGGGGGGGGGGGGGAGTGTGCAGGTGTGGGCTTATGGATGTGCTGTACCGTTTTGTGTTCAATAAAAGCGGGGACAAAAACATTTCGCACGCAGGCCCATAACGTCTTTATGCCTGACGAAGCATTTAAGTGCTTAAAAGTCAGCGCAACTTTTCCAATTTTTATCGAGCAAACATAATGCGCCACATTGAGTGTGTGTGTGTGTGTTCTTAATGTGTATACGCTTGCGAGTCGTTAAAAGTGCTTAAATATCGATACGGCTCATTGGGCGTTCGTGTGACAGTTAAATTTCAAGCCGGGGCTGCTCAGGCTGCAGAAAACTGACATTTTGTTTAACTTTCCGCCTGGTATCGTACTTGCCGCTGTACGAGCTGCGAGTAAGTTATAGGAAGTCCTACTGAAACTCAACCCTAATCACATTTGCTGCGCCATCTAACCGAAGCTTTTAACCTTGTCAAGCAAAAGGGGACGAGGTGCCGAGGTTCTTAGGGAGGGCGTGTTGCGTACTGCAACAATGCAGCAACGTCTACGTTGTGGTTGAGGACACTGGAAAATTTATTGCGTTCGTTGGAGGTCGCCACAGAGCCGGCGTTGAGCCGAGGCCCAGCCCAACCGCACGACCACCCGCTAGCTCCTCCGGCGCCTGGCAACTGTCGGATGTTTGTTGAGTGATTTCCTTGGCCGCACAACATCAACTTGTTTGAACAACGTAAATGAGCAGAGAGTTTGTTAGAAGGCGCGCCCGAGAATGCCGGGCAGACGACTTGTTGCCCTCCAAGCCAAGTCCAATGAAAATGGGGTTACATGATGGTGAAGGGGCGCAGAACTTGACCGGGTTTATTTACTTGATAGCTTTGCATTTCGGAATTCTGGCCAATTGTTGCAGCCACTAATTGGCTTTTGGTTAGCGATTTTCCATTAATTGCAAATCTATAGGTTTAAAACATTTTGGTATTGGGAATCTAAAGTGTCCCCCCGGCGTACTCATAAGATTATGTACATAAAGCTGGAGTATAGGCTCGCGAAAGGATCCAATTTGTTGCCACAGGGCTCTGTGTGTATAATACTTTTTCTTTGCACGTCTCTCACGTGACAGTTTTCCCCAAATGTTGGCAATAAAGCAATAAGGAAAAGTGAAAATGCCGAGCTGTGAATGTGACACTTTTGATTGAAAGCAAGCACATCTGAATAAAGTGAGTGAATGTTTTGGGCGCAATCAACTGAATGCTTTGAATGAAGCATCCTTCATACACACACACACATGCACGAAGAACGGTTATATTTTGTGTGTATCACTAGAGAATACTAGAGAATCTTGCGTGCGAATTCGTCAAAGGCATTTGACTGATAATTGAAAACGTGTCAACAAGTTAACAAGTTTTGACGAGAGAGGGTCTATGACGCAGCTTTTACGCTCTTCAGCAAAACGTGCCACGAAACGAAGCTATAAAGATTATTGAGCGATTCAGCCTCCAGCCCCAGCCCAAACCCAAGGTTGTTTTCGGCGCCGGAAAGTGGATTTTCTTGTCCCAGAAAAATACAAATGATTTATACTTAATACTTTATGCAGCACTTTAAATTCGTTACAACCTCGTTTCATTCGCGCACCTGGTATCCATAAAGAATTTGTTAGTAAACGTTAAAGGTAATTCAAAAAAAGTAAGTAAGTGCTATAGAAAGTACCCTTTCTTAAGACAATCTATACAGAAAATTCTTACGAAAACTTAGAAAACTTAAACATAAGTGAGTTCAAAGTTGAAACTACGATAATCAGAAATCAATTTTGCTTAGTTTTGACAAAGTTTTGTGCCATGAAAACTTTCTGTACTTTTAATGTATTTTCTTTCATTGACATATTCTGACTGTGCCGAAAAGTTTTAAACATATTTGGCAATGATGGGCAACGAAAATACAACATTTTACAACTTTATGCACACAGCATAACTGATTTTCTTGAATTTAACAAAATATCTCAAAAGCTTTGACATTTTTGTAGATACATTTACATAGATCTTATAATTGAAGTAAATTAATTAAATTAGAAGGGCTAAGCTGATAATTGGTAAAAATGATTTTTAGAACTTAAGGTTACAAATCTTATAAGGGAATTTTCAATTGAATTCGAGCATACGAGAATGCAGTGTATTATCATTATTTATGAATGAGAGCTATCTTCAGTAGAAGGTACAAAGAAAGATTAAATATTACGTGTGATTTGTCATAGTTGTTTAATTTCAATTGTAAGACCACCCGCCCCTTGCCCTGGTAGAGCTGGTGCCCCTTTTGAGCGTGTATGTCGTCAATGTATTGGGAATTTGCAGTACGCCGCTAATGACAAATCAAACAAACGTTTCGAATTCATTGGAAGCTCTCACCATGCGTTATCGGACAGTGATAATACCAACTACAACTGAGACATTGGGGGAATTTGCAAACTCGTACTCGTAGCACATAGAGTGCCAGCTAGGGATGGGTACGTGTTATATTTGCTGCGACTGTGCTAACAACAAGCAACATTTAGAGGCAAACTACTTAGTTCGATCACGAATCGATCGTGTTTACGTCTCACGTGTTCAACTCTGATCACAATACAATGGAAATCTAGATAAGCTTTTGGCCGGCAATTGATAACAAATAACGAAAAAACGATCTGCAGTTTGGTGAGTAACTTCGCATTCGTTCGACAGTTTAGCGTGTTATTTCAAGCAAGTCGGACGCGTGACATTTTCGTTAGCTTAAGGCTGAAAATTCCAGACAGTCAGCGGGTC
Source organism: Zaprionus ghesquierei (assembly GCA_018904095.1). Taxonomy (NCBI): domain Eukaryota; kingdom Metazoa; phylum Arthropoda; class Insecta; order Diptera; family Drosophilidae; genus Zaprionus; species Zaprionus ghesquierei. Next base: position 239,477 of record JAEIGP010000103.1, on the reverse strand, counting down.
TGACTCACTGCCAGACCATGAAATTAGTGTTAGCCGTAACGTTGTTGGCCTTGTTGCTACAAGCTAAAGCTGATTACAGTGGGGAGGACAGCGATCGTACAGACGAGTATGAAAAGGATTACATAGCTAAGAATCTGGAGAACTGCCCGCCGGAGCAGTTGCTTTGCAAGCCACACGGCCAGCTCAATCATCCTGTACGTTGTGTGGAGAAACTCAACAGAGCAGACATAACTGGTCTGGTCTATTGCAATTACCTGTACTGTGAGCCAGAGGAGTTCCAGCATGACTATATCGTGCGCAATCACGACCAGACACCGCACACCAATAAATGGAAACGAGCACGGATTGGTCAGGTGGCCACACTGCATGATGTCTGCCTGCTGCGCAATGGACTGCCAGTGACTCGCAAGTGCGAGATGAAGGGCATGTATGCACAGTGGGAGTCCATAGGCAATTGGAGCCGGGTCGTCTGTATGCGCCGCTTTAGAGAGCGCTCAGTCAGCGTCGACCTGAATAGTCTGCACGATGACATCTTGGAGGGCAGGCGACTGACCAACAACACACAAGGGCGACGCAGCACCGCGGCCCTGATGAGGGATATATTTCGGCGCCATAATCGAACTGTGCTGCCTGCCGATGTGCACATGACGGGGCAGGTATTCAATGTGCTGATGGAGCAGCCCATGGATGAGGTTGTTAGCACGGACATGGTCAGCATTTGTCGTGAGATCATGTCCAGCGATGCGAGAGTGCTGCGGCTATCCGCACAGCTAAATGCGACCAATTCGGTGCTGAGTCAGTTCGAGGAGTATATGGATGCACTGCCCCAGCAATATGTGTCCAGCGACAGATGCGGCAAACCGACAGTTCGTGCTGCGAGTGAGACAAACGAAGCTGAAACTGGCGTGGAAATTGCCAATTATGCCAACATTGGTGTCCAGGCCCTGATGGCCACTAATCTGAGTGTGTTTTATGTGAATCCCGTGTGCGAAAACATCACAGGCATTGCCATTTACTCAGCATCTGCCCCGGAAAGGCGACAGGGCAGCGGCTTCTGGTATCGTTTTCTCTACGCAAACGAGAGCATCGAGCAGCTTAAGTGGGAGTCTAAGCTTGAGACTGCAGTATTAGTGCCGGAACAGCTGTGGCAGCAGCTGCGCCAAGCCGCAGGCGTCTCCTATCTTGTTCTCAAAGTCTACGGCCACGATGCGCTCTTTGTGGAGACCTCGCAGCAGCGCAGTCGGCGGCCACGCAGCAAAGTTCTATCCATATCCATACCCGGACTGCAAGGTAAACTACTAGTGGTATAATGTCCTGTTGTTGTAATACACCTAGTTTGTCTTCTCAGCTGAGACTCTTCCTCAACCATTGCCCTTCCTGTTGCGCAACGAGAATCAACTGCAGCCAGATGCGCAAGCTGTGCGCTCGGGTAGCGGCTGTGGCTACTGGAACTATCAGACCTGGTTAAGTGATGGCATCACGACGAGTACGAAAACGGATATGCTACAAGATGCAATTATTGTCTGTCAAACGCGTCATCTCACGCAGTTCTCTTATCTCGTTGGCGGTAGCTATCGCGTCAATGAGCAAGGTGATGAGGTGCTAGTAACGCCGCTGAACGAGCGCGTTCTGGACATAATATCCATTGTGGGTTGTTCCCTGTCGCTCTTCGGCGTTTTTGGAATCTTTGTGACTGCGGCTGTCTTCGAGAGCTGGCGTAGTCAAGCCTCCACCAAGGTGCTGCTGCACCTCTGCCTGGCCATGACACTGCAAATGGTGCTCTTCGTGTTCGTCAATACGGACGACTTGTCGGAGCAGCTCATCGACCATGGCGCTTCAACGCGCTGTGTACTCCTGGGAGCCTTCCTGCAATACTCCATTCTGGTTCTGTTCAGTTGGATGCTGATCATTGCCTTTCTGCAGTTCCAGCGATACGTTACAGTGATTGGCATCCAGCGACCGCGTCACTACATCCTGAAAGCGGCTTTAGTGGCCTGGTTGTTGCCTCTGTTGCCCACTCTGCTGGTGGCGTGCATTGACCCCGAGTCATATCTACCTACCGAAGCTCAACTCTCCACAGACACGGGTATCTGTTATCCCTCTGGCTATGGACTTACCTTTGGCGTTGTGCTGCCCATTACGCTTATAACTGTGGCCAATCTGGTTATCTTTGTGTATGTCTTCTACAGTATTTCCCATTCGCTTGGCCAAACTGTTCATCGAGCCGAGCGCCAGTTGGTGTACAAACAGATTCGCCTCTCGATCTTGTTGTTTTTCCTACTGGGACTCACTTGGATCTTTGGCATTTTTGCCTTTATGGGCGCTGGCGTTGCTTTCTCGTATCTCTTTTGCTTGACGGCCACCATGCAGGGCTTTGTGCTCTTCATTTACTTCGTGGTCATCGATGAGGTCAATCGCACGGCTTGGCTGGGCCTTATATGGCCAACTAAGATGAAAATGGATGTACAGAAGCGAATGACGGAGCTGCAATCGATGACTACCTCGTCGACCAACTACTCCAATGGCCGATCGGAGCACTAGACAAGGGGGGTTCCCCTTACCCAAACACAACGAACAAAGCAAGACCAAAGGAGTATTACTCATAAGCTACTATTGTACTATTTATCTAGATTACGAAACTTATATAAAATATGTTACTTCTTAAAACAATTTTAAGATTATCCTTTGATAACTTCATATTAATCAGCCCTCTACAGATACACAGTATGCCTTAACCTTACTTATTCAAAATCATATTAATTCCAATGCTATACTCCATAATGAGCAACGCTGGCATTAATAGCTCAGTTATATCTGCCAATTAAGCGAGTGTAGATCTTGAAAAAGCTCTGCTAACACCAGCGTCGCTGCTCACATAATCCTCGGTATTTATTTGCACTTTCTGTGGAATTCGCCCTGCGGGAGGTGTCTGATTGAACTGGGGAATGCTTTCTGTTTGATTAGCCATATGAGAAATGTGCTGCTCGTAACTGATTGATAGTCGCCGTCCTGGTTGAGTCGAGGTCAAAGTTGTCTGGGCTGGGGTGGGGTGATGTAGCAAATAACAGCAGAAATATTTAATACGCTTGCTCACATATTTATGTTGGCTATGGAGCAGCAGCGGATAGGGGAAAGAATACTCTGCATCCTGTTAGCATGACATGAAAAGTGCATTTACATTTACTGCACACGAGCAAAGTTCCTTGTGACTAATGTCGCAACGTGTCTGTGCATGTCAAAGAAGCGCACGTGTTACAACTTTGTGTGTGCTTAAAATTACCTGTTCTGGGGGATCAACAGCCAAGTGAAATTCGAGTTGAAGTTTTCATTTTTAAGAAGAAAATGTCAACAAACCCGACTAGAGAAAACAGGCAATAGCTGAGCCAAGTCAAGCAAAAATTGGCAACAACAGCAGAGCAAACAATGTCTTAGATGTGTGTGCATTAGGAGTCAACGACTTGGCAAATGAATTGCAGGCCAAGCAAATTAAATTTACGCACAAAGCAACAGAGCAACAGGGCAAAAGGGCAAGAGGGCAAGAGGAAACTTTCCTTGCTATTTTGTTATGGTCTACGCTGCGTATGAGTTATTTTTGACGACAAGACCTATTTTATTATCGTCTTATATTTTGGCATTCGCCTTTTGCTCAGACCTTCGCCACATTAATTTTGCTAATTGTGCGATTTATACGTTTATTTCTTGCCCTGAACTAACACTTTGATTGAAGCTATGGCAGACAGGACTAACCTGGCCGACTTTACTCCCGCTTCGTGTCTCAGCTTAATTAACCAATTAATATACATAAATAATTTCGCTTGTACCTTGCCGTACCTTATAAAATTGATAGTATAACCATAAAGCGGGAGCATAAAAGATTTATGCCTCGAGCCTCTGGCGTTTCACTGGAAATCATCTTGAATTATTCAAGTTTTGTGTCTCAAGTCGAGTTCATAAAGCATTTGAAATTTGAGTTATGTGCGCTCAAGTAGCATTTCTCGTACTTGCAACCATCTGGGATCGAGTTTAGGACATCTATTCCAATTTGGCTTCGCATGGCTCATGTTCACCGTAGACACATTCCCAAAGGCAGCCAGCTGGAATTGTAGAGCTTGGCAAGCATCTTAATTGCACCTCTGAGTTTAAGTGTACCTGCTCACGTATGAAAGCGCAGCCTTTTGGCCGCCGCATTGGCCTTTAGCCCGATTTTCTATACAGGCCAAATGATTACAATTTCAAATTTCCAAAGAGAAGTCTTAAGAGCATATGTAAGTTACATTTTGCTTTGCGCATGCGTCTCTCTCACATTACTTTTATGCCCCGCCTGCATTTCGTTACGTAGAGAATACTCCATGTTACGTATACGACACGTAGCCGGCTTAAATGAAGGCCAGTCAACAGTTTGCGACAATCAACGCATTTGTACGGTACTCAGGCGGAACTGGCCACATCGTGTATAGGTAGAGCAGGCAGACAGCTGGCTGAGCAGGCCAGAATCTCGGACTGACTTTGCTCTAAGGTCAGCTAATGGCACGACTTAATCGTGCCTTTTATATCTACGTAGATGCAATAATTTTTGCATGAAAGTCAAGGGAACAAGGCAACATCGTGTACAGCGCGTGCTTTTGCTGGCCATATAAATTGCTTTAGACGCGTTTTTAATGTGCTCGCAAATTCAAATTCATAAAAGGGACATTAATGCAGCGCATAAAGAAGAAAAGGTGCTCTCTAGCCCAACGTATACGAATTAATTAGAAAAGCAAGCCAAACCAAGCAAGCCTCAGTTGAGTCGAGCCAAAATAAATGGCCGGCAAGATTTATGCAAAAGGTCACACCAGGAATTCCAATAAAAATATTTCAAGTTTACGCGGGGCAAGCGGCTGATTGAGATCAGCCGCATTTCTTGCATACCTTGTAAAGGTGGCTGCAAGCAAATTCCTTCATTTGCCATTCGCTGCTCTGCTTAATCGATGACCTGTACACCTGCAGAGTTTCGACTAAAAATAGCCAGCAGCGAGACACTGCAAATAGATTACGGGCAATACTTTATTTACCGCCTGGTGGTTGCAGAAAGGTCAGCGCGGTTTAATCATTCCCATGCCCGCAATGCTGGTCAAAAACAACCCTCCACCTCCACCTCCCCCCATCACTTTGCCATTAATGTGCGGCAGGCACGTGAAATTCCTTCAAGCTAAAATTAAAGCCTACACTGCAAGAAATTTCGCTGCATTGCTGTCAACTAAAACGCTGGAACATTTTTTTGCTGTGTAGAGCTTCAATTAAACAATTTAAATTATTCAAACTTTTTGTTTTTCTTCTGTTCTAAACTTCTTCCACCTGAAATTGAGGTTTCAGTTCGTTTTTCTCACTTTTGTTTCTATTCGCTTGGAATGTGTAGGCAACATACACAAGCACACACCCACAAACCCATTCACAGGCAGACACAACAGCTGAAGGACACTGCTGCTGTGGGTAATTAAGCGTTGTGCTTAAGCCTGATGAGGTTTTCAACGCGAGATAAATACTTATTACAGAAAGAAGCAGAAGCACTAGTAGAGCGTAGCTGAAGCTAGACGGGCCCATCTGTCTCTATCTGTCTATCTGCCTTCCTCTTAATGTCCCTCTCTCCCTCTCTGCCTGCCTGACAGTTTGCATGTACATATCTCTGTATGTCTGTCTGTCTGTCCGTCTGTCCATTTATTCAAAGTGGTGCTTCATAAGTGCTATAATTTCGAGAGCCCAAGTATATTACAGTTATCCGGCAAAGTACGAGCATGATATTAATTTGATTATACTCGAGTCGGCAACTGGCGCACGCTGCTTAAGTTGCCTACTTATATGCGCCACGGCGCTACGACGATTATATCCGCTTGTAATCAGCCTTGCAGTTGATAATTGCTCGAGGGGCGAGCATAGCCTGACTGAGTCTATTTGGATCTTTTCGCACATGAAATTCCAAAAATTACCCTTTGTTTTTGTATCGCTTTGAAAATCTGCTCTGCGCCACAATTCTCTCTTGAAATGCAGTGCATGCTTCGCTCTTGTTTGCATTATTTGCTGCGCTCGGTTCACTTGCCCAAAATTCGGAAGAGTTAATTGGAATTCCGGCCATGTTACACATACATATGTGGCTGTTTGCGTGCTAAACAAAAGAGCTCTGGCAAGGCAATTTGTAGCAGTCTGTGCTCGTTATGCACTGCCAGCTTTATTGCAATTGAAATCATTCAAATGCATCGGATGCCCGACTACCTAGTAATGCGCTCAATGAAATCAAACATATTCCCTGAGTGTAGCTAGTCTGCCAGTGCTATTTGCATTATTTACTTATACTATCTGCATACTGTGTATGTTTACACTTTAAAGATGGAATAGTCGAGCTTAAATCAGCCTAGGCATTCACACACACACACAGACTATTACATATACACCCTGGCACACAAGCAACTTTATTACAGTCAGAGCAAAAGTTTTGCAATTTGAGATGGACAAGTTTCGCAAGCAACTAGAACGGGATTCGAACACGGGTTGCGCGAGCGCTTGCGGGTACTCAAGGGGCCCATCAAAATGGGGTAGAGCGGGAATGCTAGCTACAAGTGTGCTGAAATAAATTTGCCAAATATAGTATAGTATATATGTACATATGGTTGACTAGGGTAGGCTACACACGTAGCGCAGTGTACGAACGGGCAGCGAATGCAGATACAGTTACAGATACAGATACAGATGCCCAGTTGTGCCTCAGTTACTCTTATTGTTGTTGCTGCTGCTGCTGAGAAAAAGCAACGAGTATTCGGGATTTGCATATTTCATGTATTTATGCATAAGCCGAGAGTCGAGAGTCGCTAAAAGCCAGGCGAGTGCTTTGAGCCGGGGGCAACAAATGCCGCATTAACATGCCCCTTGGGAGCTGCGTCAAAATGAATGAGCAGCATTTGCATACATCATCAGAGACAAGCGTAATATGCACGCAAGTATCGCATCATACATACATATATATATATTTATGTAAGCTATATGCATGTATGTATGTATGCAGTGTGCACAAAGCGCATCAGATTATTAAAAATGCAAATTTTTAAGTGGACTCGACGCAAGTGACCGAACAATGTGGACGCTTTTCGCTTGCGCATTGACCAGGTGCAAAATGTCAAAAGTTCAAGAAAGATGATAAATGATGAGCACAGACCGTAGCAGCATCATTTGTTATGCACGACCCGAAAGGTCAAAGGTAAGTCAGTCGCCAAGACATTTGTCACTTAAACCGATTAAGTCGTTCGAAACTATTTTCATTTTAATTATCCCCAACGATTCGCCAGAGTTTATTCACATTTCGATTGACGTCTTCATCGGCTCGGCTCGGCTCGGCTCGGACTGTGTCTGGCGTGTATTTCGTGCCTGTGCAATATAAAATCGATGATCCATTTGATCAGCCCGATAACTTGAACCCAATGAGGGCTTGCGGCAATGGCGATGGCGATGGCGCCTTGGGCGCGCCCAGCTTGAAAAAGGCAAACGCAACTTGACCGCGCCCAGTTCGTCAGACAAGCTATCGTTTGCCGTCGCCGTCGTCGTCGCCGTTGCCAGAGTTGTCTGAAGAGTCCGCACGTGAGTACTCGGATGAGTAGTGCGCTTAGTCAATTGGAAAGCAATTCGCCCAGCCCGATGCGGCGTTGGCCCATCCCAGCCGGAGCTGGTCATGCATAAAATATGAGCATGTTGAGACTGCCTGACGGGCATAACTAAATTTGTTGCACGCCATACCCGGCCACATCCTTGAGCGCTATCGCCCACCACCCGTCATCGCCATCCTTGACGCGCTCCATCATTTCCATGGGATCTATTGAAAACGAACTGCCGCTTCTCAATTGGGCTTAGTTCGAAAGCCCATTAAACTCATTACATAACGGTCAGCCAAAGCTCTCGAGGATTTAGCCTGCACGAGCAGAGGATAGAAGAAAAAATTGGATTTTCATTGCGATAGGCAGCGGCAGCTTCCTTTTGTATATGAAATGAAATATGTAAGCGAACTTGGGTCGAGCGTGTGTGCTGTGCAGCTATGCCGAATGAATCACACACACACACACACACACGCACACGCACACGACAGCTGCTTAATTAATTGCACAAATAATTTACATAGTAATTAAATGCGGCTGATCGCTTTCATAACACACACACGCACACACACTTTTCACAATCCATTGCATACTTAGCGGGGGGTGAAGTACAATCAAAACGATGACAAATTCTAATTATGTCACCCTGCGAGCAACACTTGCTTAAATCAATTCCAATGCATCGACGCGGCGCCTTAATTAAGTGTCACGGCTGACGCTGGCGGCTGGCGGCGTTGCGCATCATTTCCGTTTCCTTTCGACTTTGCTTTCGCTTGTCGCAACTGATTTTCAGCTGTGATGGCGACACTTACAATTCCCCTCCAGGCTGCTCGTAGTAGTTGCTCGACCAGTGGAACGCCAATGTTAATGAGAAGCTAAGCGGGAGTTTGGGGACACAACATGAAAAGGAACTTGACAATAAGTAAGAGGAAGGGGGAGGGGGGACTGTGCTTGGACTATCCTCCCATCGCCTCTGGTGGCACCGCATCAATGACGATTATTCTGCGGACACTGATTCCTGCGTCAGCATCAATATTGCCTGTTTGTAGTGGGAAGGGAGCAAAGGAATGAGCAACATGCTTCAAATACGTTTGGACGCCATTAGGTAATTGCGTTTTCAATGTGTGCATCCAATAGATGCTTCAAACCGATTACACAAAATTCAATTAAATTTAAAGTGATTAAATATATGCAGAAAATCCCAATATAAGGTAAGATCTGAAGCTTTTTGAAGTCAAATGAAACGGAAAAAAGCTTTTAAAAATTTTTGAATTTATGTTTGCGATATTAATACCATAAACGATATTTAAAGTAATATATCTCAAACTGAATCCAAACTAAGCAAATTAAAATGCAAAATTCAAAAGCAAAACAAAAATATCTTAACAAATTAGCTAATTTGAGATATGTGCAGAGCAAATCGAAAACATAAAACTATAAAATTCACAGACAATCTTTTGTGATCCAATTATCGATTAAAAATGCATATCTCACTTATGCAGATGTTCAGGCTCATTAGGGTATACAAATGAATGTTTAACAGCCAAAAGATATACACAAAATATCAATATCAATAACAATAATAGTATCGAATTTCATCATGTTAATAGATCAAAGACGGGTATGTCAGGCCAACATATAAGGGAGTAACCCATCAACCCATTATGTTTAAATAAACAACTTGGTAACGCATAAATATCTATTATTACTTGCCATACGATTAGCATTAGAAGCCAGTTATGACCAAAATTTGGCCAAAACACAATCATATTTTAGTTGAGTTGTCAAGCAGACCCAACAGCAACATCAACAACATCATGGGTCGATGATCAAAATGCCCCGAATTGAGCTGTGCAGTCTGCAAATCACTTTGTATGGAACTAATATAAAGAGGCAGCGATTAAAAATCAATATAAAACTACAGACATTTGTTCACTGATCGCACCATTGTGCGGCATACAAAGGGATTGTTAGCCAGCCCCAAACTAGACACACGTCTATCAGACAAAAAAAAAAAAAAAAAACAACAAATATTATGCAAATTAAAAGCTGAGAAATTAATACGTACATGCGCGTCATAAAGGCTCGCAGCCACAAAAATGATATATACCGATATATCATGAGTTATTTGCATAATTATAATACTGTGAACAGACACCAGCTCGTGTCTGGGACTGGGTCTGGGCTGCGAGGCAGACAAAGTCGCCTCGTTGTCTAAGCCAGAAATAGATCTGCAGATTACCCGAATCTAACTAAATCTCAACGCATCAGCTGTGAAATCTTTTAGTTTTTGGAGATTGTCATTGTCTTTGAACGTGGGCTGGGAATTTGTTTCGCTCGCTCTTTGATCGATTTAACTTGATTAGAGCACAAAAACAACAGCGAAACAAGATCAAGCAAAGCGCGATGTTAAAGTGAGTGGCAAAAAAAGCAAAATTAAAAATAAAATATATAACTTTTGAGTTGATTTGCATAAATCACGTGACGCGTTGGCAGCACTCGGGCGAAGAAAAAAAAAATTAGCTGTTGAAAAACTTAAGAAGAAGACTAAGTTGAAGATGGCCCGAGATGGTACTGGCCAGGTTAGAAATTTATGTAAATGCATCTGACTCGGCGTTGGGGCTAATAGCGAAGCCCCTGAACTTGAAATTCGAAGCCCGGTGTGCGAAAAGCGAAACGAGTCGAAACCGATGTTTCAGTTGCCCAACAGCTGCCGAGCTAACGAGTTTGCGGCTGGACGAGCGTTTGTATCGTGTCTATATCGGTCTATATCGAGCGTACCGTGCTGCTGCTCACTTTATCAATCACCACAAACGGCATCGGCACTGAGTGAGTCATGGATGTGAGAAGGACGTGCCTCTGTGTAAGTTTTAAAGCTGCGCATAGCGAAACCAACAAACAATTTGTCACTGTGCGGGCCATAATTTATCTTCCAGTTCGTAACTCTGCTTGGCGTTGTGTGCGCCGCCAATCTGAGCTACTTCCCGCCTTCGCGCCTGCAACAACAGACACACCAGCTGCAGCCAAAGCAAACGCAGAGCCAGCAGCCGTACTATTACAATGCGCCCAACTCCAGCACCATGGCGGCATTGCGTCGCATTGTGCTGGGACACCTGCAGCGCTTTCAGCAAGCGGACAGAGACAGACAGCGTGCACTGGCGGAAGTGCAGCCAGTGGCGGCATCTTATCGGCAGCCCGTCGGCTCGCAGACCAGCTTGGACTTCCATGCGGTGCCACCGAATACACCCACGCCAAAGAACTATGCAATGAATTTTCTGCCAGAGGGCAGGGATGTAGTACCCGGAACTTCCTATATACCGCTGCGTCTTGTGCTGATACGCCGCTGAGCCCATGATGATGCCGTGACTATGGGAAGCTGTCACGAGGGCGTCGGCATCGTGTGTTATTCAAATGAGAGTTCGGCTCAACGGAATGCCGTTCTTGGCAAGAAGCAAAAAGTAAGCAGCAAGCAGCGGCAACTAGTAAATGAGGTTAATTTGTTATAATCCTACTGGTTGTTATATAATTTAAAGATATTTTAATTCACTATTATACGCCAATAGAGTCGGTATTCTAATTTAAGTCTAAGCTAATTTGCGATCCGAAATACAACACGAAATTCTCGTAGCATATCTGTGATTTACGGCCTTTTTAGTTTTTCAGCCTCGAAACATTTGCGGAATGGTATCTCGCACGACTCGTAACGATCGGAATATACAGCTAATTCAGAAAAATACAGAAAGATACCGAAAAATACATTCACCAAAATTAAGTTAGTCATATCATTTACATAATTTGGTAGCTATAAATTTAAAGGCACGGAAAAAACACTCGACTCAACCGGATAGGCGGCAAAACAAGCCCAGCATAGAAGTGCACCATATGCCATAAGAGTTCGCTTTCGGAAGCAAGCAATATCAATGAGTCTGTAAATGAAATTTCCGCATCATTAGGAGTTATTTTTCAACCAGTTACAATATTTCATTGGCGTATAATCGCTATGCCTAGTCTTTGTTGTAGTCAGGTCATCAAAGTTCAAGTTTGCCAGTTGTATATTTTCTGTAACATTTTTGTTGTCTGATGTTACGGACATTAAAATGTTTTTGATTTTGAGAGATACTTTACTTTTACAATGCTTCTCAAACTGGAAACCAGTTTAGCCTTAAAATGTTGAAGCATCGGCTAAGCAAGCGAAAGGTTTATGTACTCGCTAACTGTACCAGTTTGTACCAGAGACATCTTATAATTGTGTATTGGCTATTTCGGATTTGTTCCATTAACTCGTGTTTGGTATGGTGTCTTTGCTAAGGTTTTTACCTTATTTTCTTCAAAGACAAATAAGAATTCTTAAAAACAAGCTGCTAAACTAATTAAAATTGAATAATTGAAATCAAATAGAAATATGTAATTTTGGGTAAATGTAAATCTAAATACAATACTGAAAGTAACAAAAAAAATTAACTTAACACACAATTTTTCAAAACGAAAGAATGAAAGTAAAAATAAAAAGTTTTGTTTGAAAGCGCCTTCCAAAAAGTTAAGAATTGTTATTCCTTACGAACAAATTAAGGTTAAAGTACACCTATTTAGCAGAGCTGTTTCTGGATTGATGCAGGTTGTTGATTAATGTTTTTAAAGACATTTAAAACAATTTGGAATACAAAACGTTTATTGCAAATTCGTATCAACGTTTTTATATACATACGATTTATATGAAAATAAATCAGATTTTCCGCTGCTCGCTGTTTGAAAAAAATATATTTCATAGCGGTATATTACAAAATATCAAAGTTCGATCGTTTGTTTGTATGACAGCTATACGATATATCGGACCGATTCTGCACATTGCTACTTATTTATAGCATGCGGCATGTATACCAAGTTAAATTAAGATAATTCGAAAGCTAAGAGATTAGCTGTTACATTGCAGCAAAAAGACGGGCAGACGAAAAAGTCTAGTCTGACTTCCATATAGATGCAAATTAAGAATATATATGTATACTTTGTGGGGTCGGAAATGTCTTCAAAGGTGCGTGGAACACTTCTGGCTAAAAAGTCAGTTTTGATGGGGAAAAAATCTGGCTTTGTAATACTGCTACTTATGTGGCTCTAATAAGATGTTCCTATGGTAAAACTTTTTTAAAATTTTATGTTTTTAATGCATACGAATGATAATCAATTTTTCAAGGTCTTTTACCTCTTAATCAAGGCTTTACATATAAGGCAAACATTTCGATGTTATTATGTATAGCTTTAATTGTACTAAAATATCAACATATCAATTTAAAATTCTATTTAAAATCGAGCTATTGAAAAGGTGCTCTTTAATTGAAGTAAATTTGTAATCAAGTTCTCTTGCCAATGCTTGTCGAGGACGTCGACATGGAGCGCAGTTCCGTTGTGCGCCTTGGCACATCCATTCTTATCTGGGCGGGGCAGATGAGCGTCAGCCAGGCCCTTCGATTCAACGTGTTCAACAGCACAAAATAGACAAAGAGCACAAATCCCTGCAGTGTGGCCGTGAGGCAGAAGAGATACGAGAACACGATGCCCAGGTGCAAATAGCTGCAAAGGCCAAAGATCCAGGTGAGTCCGAGCAGAAAGAACAAAAGTACTGAGAGTCGCAACTGCTGCGCAATAAGCTGGCGACGAGGATTTAAAGCTCGATAGATGCTGTAGATGATGCATATCATCATCACGGAGTTGGCTATGGTTATCAGAGCAATGGGCAGCACCACGCCCCAGGCCAGACCGTAACCCGAGGGATAGCACAAGGCAAAACGTGTATTCATTTGATGTTGTGAAGGTTTGTATGAGTTACCATCAAATAGGACGACACCCAAAGTAGGTAGCAGCGGCAGCAGCCAGGCGACTAGCGCCGATATGAGTATATAGTGTTGGGGGCGTGCCATGCCTATGACGGTGACATAGCGCTGGAACTGCAAAAAGGCTATGATAAGCATCCAGCTGAAGATGACCAGCACGGAATATTGCAAGGCAGCTCCCGAAAGCAAACAACGATTCCAGTTTTCGTGCAGGCTGACCTGCTGCCACCAATCGCTGTGGCTGAAGAGCCCAAAGAGCAGCAATTGCAAGGCCAGCGCCAGGCAGAGATGCAGCAGCACCTTGGTCGATGCTTGATCCCGCCACTTTTTCACCAACGCCGCAGTCAGAAAGATGCATAGCAGACCGAACAGCGAGAGACCGCAACCCACAAGCGTGACCACATCCAACAGATGCTCATGTGGCTCCAACTCCTCAGATTGCCATTGCGCATAGCTGCCGCCAATCAGAAAAGAGAACTGTGTCAGATGATGGGCATGGCAAAGTGCAATTGGATCAGCGCTGCTATCGTTGCTAGTTGTCACTCCACTGTCCAGCCAGGACTCATAGTTCCAGTAGCCACAAGCAGCATCTGTTCGGGTATGTCGATTGTCAGGTTGACGCAGCAGAAACGGAACTGCTTCCGGTAAATGGCTAGCTGAAAGCATTCATGAACAGTATTGACCTGTATGAGATTCAATAGGATTACTTACTCTCTACTCCCGGTATGGTTATGGACAGAACTGGACCATGTGGCCTACGCCTGCGCTGAGCTGAAGTCTCTACAAAGAGTGCATCATGCGCGTAGATCTTGAGCACTAAATAAGCGGCGCCTTTGTGTTGAAGCTGTTGCCACAGACTCTCTGGCACAAAGGAGGCGGTTTCCAAGTTCGACTCCTGCTGCAGTTTCTGCACAGTCTCGTTGGCATGCAACAGGCGATACCAGAAGCCGCTGACAGTGTGCCGCCTGTCTGATGCTGCTGATGAGTAGATGGCAATTCCTGTGATATTCTCACACAAAGGATTCACATAAAACACACTCAGATTGTGGCTAACAAGTGCCTGCACGCCCACAATTGCCAAATTGATAACTTCCACAGCATTCTCGGCAGCCTCAGCACATTCTGGACAACTTATAAGCTTGCCACAACTTTCCTGTGGCACAAGCTGTTCCGGCAACGCATCCATATACTGCTCAAACTTACTCAGCAGCAAGTTAGTCGCATTGAGTTGCGCCGAGAGTTGCAGCACCTTAGCATCGCTGGACATGAGCTCCCTGCAAATGCCAATCAGCCCTGCGCTTAGTGTTGCATTCAGTTGCTGCCCCTTCACGTAGAGAGATGCAAATATCTGTGCGCTGCTGTATACGTCAACAGGTGCCAGTTGACCATGTGCCTGGGCCAGCAAGTGTCTGAGCTTGGTCAACACGACCGGTTTGCTGTGTTCCGCCCCGAGCAACTCTTCGCGCAGCCGATTGACACGCTGGCTCAGCTCGTTGCCGGCACGACAAGTTACGCTCTGGAGCTGCGACCAGGTGGCTGTTGTGGCATTGCTGACCTTGCACAGTCGTCGCACAGGCAGTCCGCTGTGTTCCAAGCAAAGGTCTCGCATGGTGGCAAATTCTCCGCTTCTGGTGCGCTCGAAGCGATTCACATGCTGCCGCAAGTGGAGCACATCACTCTCACCTTGCACCTCCTCGTAGTTATGCACAAAATCTTGCGCCTCGCAGTAGGTTTCCTCCGCTAGCCTTGTAAAGTTCACCAATTCCAGCTGCATTCTCTGCTCAATTTGAACGGCCAAAGGTCGCGCTGTGGCCGTGGTTGCATTTCGCGCCGGCCATTGTTGTTGCGGAAACAGCTGTGAGCTTCTCCACGTTGTGCTGGACAGCTCGGCAAGGCGCACATGTGCGTTGACATGCAGACAGAGCCGGAAATGAAGGAGTAACCACAACTTCCAGTGCATTGTCTGAGTAAGTTAAGTTCGATAAATGAAAACGATTTGGCACATGTTTTATCTGGCAAGCTCTGCGCTCGACCTGCCGCAGACGACTGACGACTGACGACGCCGGCAATCACGACTTGTTTATTAAAATCAATAAATAAATTCTCTGCTAAGATGCGCTTATCCGTATTACGTAATTGCTCATTCATAAATGTATACAAAAGCTAAAAAGCTAAATAGTAGATAATCACATTTATCTACAGTTCTCTGCTCGACCAGCTTGGGTACTTGCCTGCCTGCGACTGATCTATGTGAGGCTCGAGTTCAAGTTCGATCGGTAGCTATTCTATGTCAAAACAATTAACGCTTGGCCACCCAAAGTCAGTAGTACCTGTAGCCCCAGTCCCCCCCTCCCCCGCAGACCACTTGCTTATTGTTCGCGCTGAGCATCTGTCTGGCTTTAAAACAATCTATCGATTTGCTGCATTTACGTTGAGCTGAAAAGCTGAGGCTGTCGACAACTTTTTGATATTTTTGAAAGCCTCTCGAGATTAACGCGCAGCTGCCTGCTGCCAACTCATTAGCGTTTGAAAGTTGATTTTCGGATTTTGTTTTGCATCTTTAAAGTTTTGTTTTGTTTTCTATGCGAAGATCTAGTTGAAGTTTTTGTTTCTTCTTGGCTTCAAGCTACTTGAGTTTAATTACTGAACCAATTTTTCAAAGGCTCAAGAGACACCAAGAGCAGGTGTGGAGCAATAAGCGATAAAGTAAACAATTAAGGAAATCTAAAGGGGTTTTGCCCAAGTTTCGTGTGGTCAGTCGTTAGATGCCCTGCAGAGTTCAAAATTTAAATAAAAGCTGAACTCTCTGATTTTATTTAGTCTTATCTATCTTGGTCATCTAACAAGTTGCGACAGCAAACGAAAACTAATGATGCAAGTTGCTGTTGCTCTTGTACTTTTCCATTCCGATGCCTTTTGGCATTTTGTGGCTGTGTACATTTTTGTGTAGCAATGGTCAAATTGGACGGAGAAAGAGTGCAACCCGCAGGAGCTTGGCTATCAATATGTGTCCTTGGCTTTTGGAATTTGTAGAAATTATGCAAAAATTGCAACGACAACGCATTGCAAATTGGCATAGAGAATGCAGAACTTAAGTTGAATGCAAAGCGAATATAAAAAATTTATTCCGATTCTCTTGCAGTTTTTAATCGCTTTCACCTTTGACCGATTATGCTCACTTATGCTCGATTATGTTCAGTTATGCAATAATTGCCAATTTAAGCGGCAATCGTTGGGCATTTCTGTCTACAATTATGGGGCAATTTCAATAAATACGCATAACTTGTTGTTCATTGATTGAGTGTTTGATTGAATGCGCCAATGATTACGGGCAAGTGAAACTTGTATACATTCCATTGCCGTCTACCATCCACCATCTGCCCTCTGCCACCTCAAGGTAAATAGTTGATCCTGCGCGAGTGCGGTCAGTGAAAAGTTTTGTTCTCTGTTCGAAATGCATTCGTGATGTAAGTTCCCCTTTCTTCCTCCCACCGCCTCTCGCTGGCAATATCGCTGTCCGTTAGTCAGTGCCTCTCAGTCAGACAGCTGGCTGCAAGTACTCGGTTCGCTTGGCTGGTTCCACTTCAGAAATTTATTTACTCAAGTGTGATGCGATTATCCCGCTGCACTTGTCTATTGTTTCTATGCGCAAGTTACGCGCACTGGCCACACTCTGAGATTGCATGTGTATACGTGAGTTCTGTGTGTGTGCAAGTCCTTGTGCTGCACTCCTTGACTCCACTGTTAATTAAATGCCAGCAGATAGTCATCTTGTCTTTGGTACCAAAGCATCGCAGCGTCGTTACAACGCGCCATTTCATTCGCACACTATGCCCAACCAGACCAGTCCAGTTAACCCTTTGTATATTGCCAGCTGCTAGCTGCTTTGAGGGGTAGAGTATCAGAAAGGGCTATGGCAATAACAAAGTTTATATACTGCGATGGTCTACTTCTGGTAACTGCATTTGGCAACGCTCGTTACCTGGCTACCCTGACTTCAGCTTCTATCGCTGTCGCCATCATCCAACCCAATGCCAGCGTCCGTTTCATCAGTGTCAACGGCATTGTCAGGCTGTCAGCAGCAACTCCCGCCGGCCCATGGCTGACACTTATCAGACAACGCAGGTGTCTTTTGTTGGGACAGTTTTCAGACTGCACTTTCAGATTTTGCAGCTTTTCAGCCTTTGACCGTGGGTTAAATAAAAGCTAAATTAACAGCTGAAAGCAACAGCAACAATATTAACAGCATGTGGCCATTTAATTGGACTATTGTTTGCTTATTTTCAATAGAGTTTGAGATAATGTCAGTAACAAAGCTCATGTAGTTGATTGTTACTTGCTGACAAAAGAATATAATTGTTTAAAGTCTTTGCTTTTAAATTTTCATGGCAAATTCATATGAGTTAATGTTGCAAATTAGAATTAGTTTTACTTAAGTTTGAAACGAATCAATAAGCGTTATTTAATATCAAAAATAGCTCGCAAATTCATCTGCCTTGCACTGGCGCCATCTGTTGCCAAGTAGCTGCACATGAGAGAGTACCTTGGCGAGAGAGGGAGAGAGCTTTCGCACAGCTTTCGCAAACAGCTGAGCAGGCAAGGCAAATGGGCAAGCGGCTGGCAATCGGCAGGCGACAGGCTACTGCCAGTTGGGAAAGCGCACAAGTGTCCTAGTCCTGGCTGTGCTGTGTTACTGTGTCCTTTAATACGACTGGCACGAGGCGGCGGCTGCTCAGTCGTCGTTGGCTCTTTCAGGCGGACTGTTCTTCTATACGTGTGCTCAAGCAACACTAAGCTACCGAGCCGAGACACTCAAATAGGTTCGCGCGCGCTTCGCTTATCAAAAGTCAGCCGAACACACACAAGCATACACGGACGCGTGTGTGTGTGTGTGTGTGTCTGTATGCGCGAGTGTCTGTGCGGGTGTTTGTTGCGGTGCAGTGTGTCGAAGTGTCTTTGTGTGTGTGCGTGTGCGTGTGTGCCTTGGGTACCCGGATGTTTGTAGTGAAACTGAAGTGAAAGTCAAATCTAAAATACAAAACAAATAAATCACATGCCAAAGGAAATAACACGACAAGAAGAGCAACAACAACAGAAAAAAAACAAAGACTGAATCGTTCAATAAAAACAAACTTAAAAGACACTGTCTCACGCCTGGCACAAGGCACAAGGCACAAGCCAAGGCGTAGTGTAAGGCGTAAAGTGTAGAGTGTAAGAAACGCGCCAAGCTGTTGGGATGCTGGGGCCAATGCGGCGTATGCGCAACGCGACTTCAAAAAAATTAAAGCATACTTTCGAGGGCTCTAATTTACGAGTATTTCGTTGCGCATATTTCGCCGCTATTGTCTCTCGCGCGCCACTGAGGGCGTGCAATAATTTATGCTTTTCTTTTTCATTTTTTTTTTTTTTTTTTGGTTTCGGTTTTGGTGTTGGCAGCAGAAAAATTACAATAACAAGACAAGGAACTAAACGCAGACCAGCAGCAGCAGCAGCAGCAGCAGATAGAAATATTTGCCTCAATATGTCAAAGTTTATTAGACAGTTGGCTTTGCGTGCCCACGGCAATTTGTGGACAGTTGTTCGGTTCAGTTTGGTTGTACAGCTCTTTAATGTCCTTGTAGTAGTGGTATGCCTTGCTGCTGCTGCTGCCGTTGTTTTTTTTTTTTTTGTTCCTAGACTATAGTAAATGTCCATTATATTTGATAAATGTGACTGGCACAGTTACACAGTTGAATACTCCCCCTGCAGCTTCAGCTTCTCTTCTATATCGAAATTCAAGCATTTGTCTCTTCCGGCGACTCATTATAGCTGGAGCTCTTGAGCACTGGATGCCGGGCCTAATGACTAGCTCATCATTTACTCAGTTATTGTACGTTTAGTGGCAAATTGACAGACAATTTGTGCGCACATAACGAGTAAATATCATTTAGTTCTGCACTCTGATATCGGGTCAATTTGTGTGGCTATTGCGAAATTGCGTGTGTTGTGTGGCATGCAACACGCGACAGGCGTTGGCTTGCCAAACAGTCATTAGGGTCGAATGTGCCGTCCCTAAGCAAATTGTCGTCCGTCTTAAGCCACAACAAACAGTTGCAAAGGCACCCTTTGACCCACGACCCTTATTTGCACATTGTTTGCTAAGGGCAACAGCAATGGCAACGGCAGAGCTAGAGGTAGAGGCAAAGGCGAAAAGTCCCGTTACCGAAATGCCAAATGTTGCACGTAATTAAAATACGCTGAATTGGATGACACTTCAAGCGAGACAGATAGAGAGCGAGATAGAGAAACAGTAAAAGAGAGATAGAGAGAGAGACAGAGAGAGAGCGATAGCAAGTTGTGACTGCTGTGAGCTTATTTACGGACTAAATTCAAGCGATTAATATGAAATTGCAAATCAGTTGGGGCAAAAGCTCAAGCCAAAGCCAAAGCCAAACAAACGCGATGAAGGTTGACAGCGATAAGCGATAAGTGTGACGGGTCACGGTTCAACTCAAACAATGCGACACTCGGCGCACTTATATAAGCCCCGATAAGTACATGAATTAATGCATATACTTTTATTATGTACTTTGTGGCACGCTGCTCGAGCTATGCACCTTAACGAGTCCGCTAATGGGCGGCGCACCTACATACATACATACAGCACACAACTACCCAGAGAGAAAGAGAAAGTGAAAGTAAGAGTGAGAGAGACCGACGTTAATACACAAAAGATGAAAATCAATATTTCATTTCAGGAGGCTCGCGAGAATTTAAAACTTTGCGGCACTTGAGCGCGAAACGCTCTCGAGTGGCAGTTGAATTCTCCACACTTTTCTTTTGATTTTAAGCTCTTCCAATTTTTCTGCTTTGTAGCAAGACTTTTTTGCACTGCATCCTCCTCAGTTGAACTGAGTCCTTAGCATGCTCCAAAACGTTGCTAGCTGAATTGAGGCTGACGTCAAAATGGCGGCGCCTTAATTGCCGCACACTCGGCGAAGCGCATAAATTTTGAGCCGGTCACACACACAAACACACACACACACACACACACGCAGTGGCGCCTGCACACTAGTATGTGTAATTAACCAGCCTTATGCATCCTTTGTGCCGCTCGTTGTTGCTGCCTTGTGCCGTGCGCCTTGTGCCCTGCCCTGCCTTGCCTTGCCTTGCCTCGCTTTTTGCATACCTTTGTTGTGACCCAGTTGATGGCTGTGTATGGGTGTATGGCGACGGCAATGTGCCGTTAGCTTTGGCACGTGTTGCATGTGGCATGCAACAAACAGGCGAGAATGCAACAACAGCTGCCATAAGCCGCCAGCAAATGGCGTAACAAATAGCAAGCGCTGGGCAAATGCCTGCAACTTGCTCCTTGAGTCGCTCCGCTTTCATTGGAATATTTGATTAGCAGACGGCCCTAAAACCAGACTGCACTCCCTTTCCTCCCTTAAAGTATATGCAACGTCTGCTGTCCCACTCGCCCCTCTCGCTTTGCTCCCTTTTTCCTCTCTCTTGGCAACTTTAAAGTGTGGAACGAACATGAAGCTGGGACGAACAACGTAAAGCCGATTTCAATGTGAAAACTCATGAAATATTCATGTCCTTTGTGGCGTTTTTTGATGCTTCCCCGCATCGATTGCGTCAGTGCCAAGTGCCGAAAACTGAAAACAGCCTTGCTTCGCGTATAGTCATAGTTTTTGTTTATTTAAAAATGTATTTTCTTTTTCGCTTTGGATTTTTTTTTATCGAACTTTTTAAAATATACAAAATATAGATACAAAATAACTGATCAATCTGCCACGCACACACACATACATAAGCCGAGTGAGAATGTTAAATGGAAAATGCAGCGAAATTAAATATTAAAATCAATTGCAGAGATACATGTATGATCTATGATATGATTTACATTTGATTCGCATTTTTAACAAGTGGATTAAAGCGCCAAAATAGTTTGGCATATTCAAAAGCAACACGAACAAGTAAAACCAACCGGCAGCTAAAATGGTAAGTTGATGCTTTGCAATTCAAAAAAATATTCTAGTCTAAATGAAATACTTGAATTTATCAAAATATTGTGATAGCTAAACGAGTGACACAACATTTTAATAGCAGTAAAAATAAAATGAAACAATATTTGCACAATACGCTTTGAGGTCTGTGCGCAAACAATAAGAGTAGATTATTGAGCTTGTCTCTGTAAAATACTCTGACTTTGACTGTAAAATATCCTTTGATAAACCATTCGAAATATGTTTTAAATTCTTCTGCTATATGCCCCTAATTACGCCTACTTGCTTTATCATATTAATGCTAAAGCAACGTGTCGCCTTGGAGGTATAGAAAACGTTGATTTGAACCTATTCATTTGAACCTATTGTGATAAGTGCTCGATCGGTTTGTAAATTTAAAGATGTATCGAGTGACAACAAAAATTGCCTGTCATAAACGCCGAGAAGAAAGTAAAGACTTTAATATATGCTTAAAAAATTATTAAGATTTTAAATAAACTCTAGGAACCTATGGTAGATAGCTATCTATCTTCATGGCAAATTCAGTTTCTCTAGCATTTATAATTGCTGAGATCTGTGTGTTCATACAGACACACGACAGACAGACTGCTATGGCTGAGTCACCACAAAGTTGCTGCTACATTAATTTACACAAAGTTAGTGTGCACAGTTTTTTTGTTTACCATTTTTAATGGTCGAAGAGTATAAAAACCTTTGCCTATTATCAAAGTGCTTTTTATAACCTGTACTGCCTTAAAAAAACCTCCACACAGGCAACTTTAAAATTGACAGACATTTTCATGCCTACCATCTGCAAAATAAATATTTGTAGAAATCCAAATTGAGTCTGGGCTTTTGAAGTACGAGCACACAATATGGTACAACATAAAGGTTTGCATTATTATGAGAGACACAAAAAATATTTACAAGAATTTAAATTTCTATTTAAAAACGTAGGCGGATTATTCGGCTTTATGCTGACAATGGCAAAAGCCAAACAAGCGTGCCATATTGACATACCAGCGAAAAGAAAATGCCTATCTAATGATTGCGATTTTCACATTTCTCAGCGTGTTTTTTCTACTTTTCTTCACTTTCGAATTACGTCGCATACGGCCGCCAGGGCGCACACATTTGCCCCAATATACAGCTCAATTTTGTAGCGTCTGCTTGCACGTGTTGTTGTTGTTGCTGCAACGTTTCGATATGAACAACAAAGGCAATAAACATCAAATATCTGTTAGATACATCTTCATCAGAACAGTTGGGGCCACTAGACGTATGCGTAATGTATGTAAATATATTTCAAGTATTTTGCTTGTTCAGTATTACTTCCGGCGGAAACGATTGATTGTGCGCCATCTTGCTGGCTCTATGGGCATGTGAGTGCCTGTTTCTCTATCTGACTGGTTGCCTGTGCGTGTGTGCTTGTGTGCGTGCGAGTGGCTGGGTTTGATTTCGCATAACAAATCAAATTGATTGCTCATAGGATACATTTGAAAGAAATGAAATGCGCAATCGTTATTGATTTCACATTTTTCACATTTACTTAAACAAGAAATGAAGAAGCAGAGAAAACGAGAGGCAACGAGGGACAGAAGCACAGTCGAACGAGGTGATTGCAATGGATGGAAAGTGGGAGGGAACTGTCCGCACACAGCAGTTGGACGGACTTCATTTTATTATCACTTATTTCGCCTGTAAATGTAATTAAAATGTGCGAGCATTCAATTTTAATGCTCTTTTTATGCTTTCATTTTGAGTGTCCATAAAAATGTTTCAGCAGAACGCGTAATTGCCGCACTCTGCACGCTGCCATTTGAAAGTTGACAGAGAGTGCATAAAAGACATACGTATGCCGCATGCTTGTGTATATAGTATAAATATCAGGCTGCTATCCAAAAAACTAATCCCCATTTTTATCTTCTCCATTTTGCTTGCAGTATGGCTTCGTCAACTACGCCCTGGAGCTGCTGGTGCTCAAGCATTTTGGCGACGAGATATGGGAGAAGATCAAGTAAGTAAAAGCCTTCAACTTCGCCTTCGCATCAACTAATGCGAAAACTCTGGCAATCTGGAACATTAATGTGCCATTTTTATTGTGTTTGCTTCGCACACACACACGCACAGTTGAACCAGCTTGGGCAGAACTAATGGCAAAAGCAGTTCGGCATGTTATGGCCATATGTGTACAGTGGCTGGTAAACTGTAATTAAGCTGTGCAACTGTGTGTATGCAGCATGCAACAGGCTGAAAGACAAACCGACTGGCCAAATCAATGCTGGCGTGGGCTGCGTGGGTTGCGTTTAACGCCGCAGGAGCCAAACAAAATTTGTTCCGCTTGTGTAATTCCTGGAAATGTCGCTCGACAAGTGCCCGGCCCGAAATCAAGGCGAGTAGCTGGTCTCGATTTCAGACAGTCTGCCTGTCTGCCTGTCGGCCTTGGCGCAATTAATTTATAACTAAAATACATAAATTTGTGCGCATTTGTCTGCCCTGCCTGTCTGCCGGCAGCTGCAATTAACTAATTATCCA
The DNA here is from genome assembly GCA_018904095.1 of Zaprionus ghesquierei. Lineage (NCBI taxonomy): Eukaryota > Metazoa > Arthropoda > Insecta > Diptera > Drosophilidae > Zaprionus > Zaprionus ghesquierei. Next base: position 215,513 of record JAEIGP010000103.1, on the reverse strand, counting down.
TTTTTCACATTGGCACGCACTCCCCCGTGTGTGTGCGTGTGTGTGCGAGTGTGTTTGTGCTTGTGCTTGTGCCAACAAGCTGAACACGCGTCGCATTAATGTTAACAACGATTTGTGGCTCTATGCCTGCTCCTGTTCCTGCTCCAACCAATTGCAGCGCACAGAATTAACGGATATCCGGGCAAAAATACCCAAAATGGCCTCACTCCCCTACCGCCGACACGTGCGCCCGCTTGTGTCTATTTGCCTTGTGTGTGTGTCTGCGTGTTGTGTTTCTATGACTAAATACAATTCGCATTTATCTTAATTAAGTTATTGATATTGCGTGTGTATTTGCTTAGCCACCATTTGTAGCTAACTCCCCGTTCCGACTGCCTCTCTTCTCTTGGGCTTTGCCTTTGCCTGAGTCATGCGTCGAGTTAACTTCTCGACAGCATGTGTGGCAAGTCGACCCGATCCGTTTCGGGTTGCCGGCTGCCATGACGTCAACGGCTGCTGCTTATACACTAATTGCCCGTGATTTATGATTTTTGATTGCCTAACCGCAAGTCAGTGGCCAGCAAGTCAGGCCAGTCCAGTCCAGGCAGTCCAGGCTCATCTTGGAACCCTTTTAATTAGCTACCGCGGCAACAACTTTTTGGCCATCGGTTTGTTGAGGCGTTTGTAACAATGGCAACACGCTGATGAGAAAAGGCTGCGCGTGACCCCAAGCAGCAGCAGCAGCAGCAGGGTCGACCAATCGTGGCTGGCAATGACATGACATTTAATTACATTGCAGCTGGCCGAGCAGCTGGCATTGGCAGAGGGCAATCAGTGCAGCGCTTAGCCAGTGCCACTGCCAGTGCCAGTGCCAGCGCCAGAGCCAAGAGCAACACTCATTATCCTTCTACTTGAGAAGGCCTCTGCCCCCTCTGCATGGCCAGCATTGGCATTGACGTTGCCCCACATACCCACCCACACATACACGCGTATTTGCACTCCCACACACACAGACAATCCACGCAGACGGAGATGGCAATTGTGCCTCGTTATCCTCTCGTTCAGTTGCACTCGAAGGCATTGTCAAAGCGTTCATTAAAAAGAAGCCAAGACCAAAGGCGACAGAGGCGGAGGCGGAGGCGGAGGCAAGGCAAGGCGCATACGTGCGTGCCGTTGCTTTGTCTGCCTTTGTCTTGACTGTGTCGCTGTTTGTCTGCCTGCCTACCAGCCAGCCAGCCAGCCAGCCAGTCGGTCTGTCTGTCTATATGTCAGAGTGCCTCTCTGTCTGTCTGTCCGTCTGCCTGCCTGTCTCTCTATCTGTCTATCCTCAATATGAATAGCATTTGCAGTTGCCTTGATTGACGCACTGCCTGACCGCAAATGAATAAATGCGAATAAAACTGCTGTCTCACACTTTCCTTTACCCGCTCTCTCTCTCTCTGTGCTCCTTCGTTGATTGCTTTTAAAGCAGCGCTCAGCTTTAAAGCCAACTCAAGCTGCTCCCATTGGGTTTCCCCTTTGCGCAAAGCGTTGCCAGTTGCTGCTCGTTCTCTGTTTCACTTAATCAGAATCAGTGCGCTAAGTGTTTTATGGCCCCGTTGTTGTTGTTGTTGGTGTTGGTGTCGTTGTTGCCGCATAATTGCAGCACATCAATCTGCAAATGAGCCTCATTAATCTGCCTCCAATGAGACTGTATTAAAGCTTAAAGTCGCCTGACTGCCTGGCAAGAGTTCGGTCTTGCCTTGCCTGCTGCGACTTGACTTGACTTTGACTTTGATGTGTGCGCGGCAAGGATCCAATCGGGATGTGCGGATGAGGCTGAAACACTTGACATTAACTCTCGAGACACGGTCAATGTGTTGGCTGTAGTTGTTGTTGCTGCTGCTGCTAATACACAGCCCGGAAATGTAGCCTCTTTCTAAGCATATACACTCACAGACACACACACAGATACACTCTGTCGCAGTGCCGCTTTATTGTTATTGTTGCGAAAGTCCTTGTTATTGTTATCGCTCTCCCCCTGCCTTTCCACATTCTGCTGCCTACCTCCTGCTTCTGCTTGTGCGTGTTTGTGGCACTTTAGACAAAAATCGATTTGCCTATAAAATGTTTTACATCACACACACGCACACGCACACACACGCACATGCAAACACGGACAGCAACACGACCACAACATGAGCCTGCTGCAAGGCTTTCGCCCACCTCGCTCTGCCTGTCTGTCTGTCCGTCTGCCTGCCTGCCTGCCTGCATGTCAATATGTCGGTCAACCTATATATACCTCCAGATATAATTGCGCCACATCGCAGATGAGCTGCTGCTGCTGTGGCTGCCGCTGCTGATTTCGCAGCCAAAAATTTACCAATAATGTTCTGCCGCCCCGCAGCTAACAGTGTCCATTTTCCTGTCTGTCCCCGCTCGATTGATTATGTTCATGCTGTGGCAGGTTTTCCAACTCGATGTTGGCGGTATACATGAAACAATTTTAATCCTTTTTTAGCTTAACAGAAATAGACGCAGCAGAATCTTAAATTAAGTATACGCTGCGTGCCCAAAATGTTGCGTGGATAATCCTAGTTCAGCCTGCGATTGCAGTATTGGGGCTAGCAAGGGATTAACCTTACGGCTTACGCCAAATTCGTGCGCTTCATTTATTGCGCATACGCCCGGTGGGCGCACTGCGGGAAAAAGCCTTCCGGCCCCCGGTCTGGGCATATTAAATGCAAATTTGTGCGAATTTTGCAAAACACGTTCCAAACTGAACATTTTTGCGACTTATTAACTGAGCAGGCTGCTCCCCAGTTCGCTGCGGCAGCTGAGGCAACTGCTGACAAATGCTGAAGCGTCATCAATCTTCATTCCGTTTGGGCGCAGCTTGAGCTGCTAACAAGTTGGAGGACAGCGTTTTGTCACTCCTTCTAGGCAGAGATTTCATTGAATTTTCATGCACACACACCTACGCACTCAGGAGACATGGAGAGAGGGACAGCCAGTGCACTGGCTGGCATTAAAAACGCATTTCTCGATCATGTTAATTCCGACGGCGTTCACTAAGTGCCGCTTAAAAACCGCGCACAACAATTTCGGGTCGCTTTGGGCCATTAGGCAGCAACGACGACAGCGGAAATGCTCTCATTCCTCACGCCCGTGTCCAGGCTTCATGTTACTCGGCTTTTATTTTAGCTCACCATTTGTGCTGCTCTTGCGCTTGCCACTCTTTAGAAATTCATACCAATACACGCGCCCACACACACACACGCAGGCGTCTCCTGCCACAACTTAGCCCGCAGCATTATGTCGTTATTTTTTTTTTTCGTCTTGTGCCACACACGAAAATCGATCGCATTTTCATGGCAGACATTATGGAAATTCGAGTCGCTTTTCAAGTGTTTGTCTGTGTGAGTGTCGGAAATGGCATTTCTCAGGCATGTAACGAGTTGAGTGTATGGGTGAGTTTGTCAGCCACATGCATGTGAGTCTGTCTTTCTCTGTGTGCCTACGTGTGTGTGTGCGTGTGTGTGTGCTAATGCGTCAACAAATGTGCGCTTGTGCGTCTAAAGTTTCAATCCGAACCAAAGGCGTTCGTTTTTCTGCGAAATTCCTCTAGTTTTAAATATAATACATGCAAAGCATCGTCTGCGGTGTGCCGAGTGTGTGTGTGTGTGTGTGTGTGTGTGCGTGTCGCTTACCAAGATAAACAAACAAGCAGGGCCAATCCCTTCACCCCGCCCCAGGCGAACAAACAAACAGTCTCACACCGGCTGCGTTGTTAGTTTGTTTTCAACTTTTTGCATTTATATGTCATATTTTCATATCTGCTCGCAAAGTGTCGCCGGCTGTTTGTCAATTGTTTTCGCCATCGCTATCGACTGTGCTCTAGATATGCTCTAGATTTGCCTCTGTATGTACATTGACTGTCATCTGCAGGGCAGGCAGCTCCTGCCCACTCCTGCTCCAACTGCCTACCCATTTGACACGTTTTCGCACTTATCGCCGAGATTACTTTTAGCTTTGATTGCATTTCCTTCTCCTTCGCCGCCTTTTCGTTGCCTCATTTATTTGTGCCGCATCTGATTGCTTCATTGCTTCGCGGGCGCATCGCGAGGCGCGAAGGCGAACCTGGTTCAGCCCACATTTTATGCCTTTCTAAGTTCGCGTTTTATGCTCAGCACTTTTATCGCTTTATGAATTACGCGACGCGTGCGTGCGAGTTGCGGCACTGGCAACGTGGCGCATACATAATGCGCCAAATTATGTCTCATCCACTGCGAAAATTATCGCCTTTTATGGCTTCTCAATAGCGGCCATTTGTGTCGGAGTGTCCATCAATGAAGTGCAATAAAGCAGGCCAAGATGACAGCAGAGACAATGGAGCTATTTATATACAAAGTGTGTGTAGTCTATTCCTTGCGAAAGCAGCTTCATTTTGTTTCCTGGGGTTGGAAATGACTTTTGCACAGCCCGAAATAGAACAATCCAAGTATTTATATCCCTTTTGAGTTTGTGCATATTTCATGTGTCAAAGTGGCTTACTAGTCCGCCCAGTCGACTGGCACGCAACTCGTCCAGGCTCAAGTCAAAAGTATCTAAGCCCCTCGACGCTAAGCCCAAGGATACTACTCACTTCTTTGGCGGCCTAGCTTGCTAAGTGAGGGCACTCCGCCCCCAGATTGCGTTTCCATCTCATTTCACGCCAAAAGCTAATTATAAATTTATCGACTTTTGTGCCAAACTAAAGACCACACAAAGCCCATTAATTCATAATAATAACTTGATACAAGCCAAACAGCAAGTTGGCCCAGCTGCCCGGCCAGGCAGGCAGGCTGGAGCAGGAGTGGTTCCGTTCTCCACTGCCTGCGGGCGGGGCAACAAATATTAATTAAATAAGTTAAATATGCTGCCGCTGCCGCTGCCGTTGCCGTTGAGGCACTGAGTTGCTGCGGGGGCGTATACGCAACGCCTATCATATTAATCAGACGCCGTGTATACGCGAAAGTTACGAATTGTGCGGGGGCAATAAAATTGCGCTCATCCGCCGCAGTCTGTAGTTCAGAGTCTGGCGGTGGAAGGGGACGAGGCCATGACAAAGTTGACCCACATTCTGTGCGTCGCTGAAATTCGCATTTATTGCATTTGGGAATTGCAGCCCCAATCGAGCGAGAGAGAGAGTGAGCAGAAAACAAGGAGGGAAATGGAGGCAATTCGCTGTGGGACGGAGCGCAACGCTTAATGCAATTGATTTTATACGCATATTGTGAGTCAACGAAGCGCAGCGCCAACTGTTTTTTGCTTCGCTTATTGTTTTCCTTATATTATTACTGCATCTAAAACACAGTTGCACAATGCAAATCGATTTACGAGCAGATGCAGCGGACACATCAATTTGACACGCTGCAGCAATCCAAAACTTGCCGCTTGCCACTTGACAGCAATTGCAAACGCAGCTGGTCGAAACACTGCAGTGAGCTCGGCGCGCAAAGCTTCTCGACTTGCAGCAAAGTTCCAACAGATTTGTAGACTTACTCTCAGGGCTTACCTCATACCCAGCTACACCTCCTCCCGCCCAGATGTCATGCAAATCGATGACGCTGACCAACTGCAACCATTGTTAATCTGTGAAAGAAATTTCCCCTCAATTTGCATAGTCTGCTAGTAAGAGCATGGCACAGTCAGACACACACACACACACACACACACACAAGCAATAACACCAGCAACAAGGGTAACAAGAGTAACAGCAACAACGACACGAACAAGGATGGAATTTCAAATGCCTGCGGCGCCATTGCAATTGTAAACTGCAGTGGCATGTCAGACCGGAAGTGTTTGCCTTGTGCCACTGTCAATTTGCGACATTTTGTTGCCGGTTTGCCTCGTTTGCGTCACTTCAGATTTCGCATTTGCTTTGAGTGGCCGTTGGGCATCATTAAATCAAACGCCCTTGCTAACATAATAACACTGAATTCAGGCTAGGAAATAAAAACTAGAGAAAATGGGCTTGCCTTAAGGGAGAGAGAAAGAGACTATCGGAGAGCTGAATTCAACCTAGAAAAATTATATAAATATTTCTTTTCCGGAAAATAATACTCTGAAGTTTATTTTCTTCCAAAATACTGCAGGGTATCTATCTGTCTGTCAAATACAATCAACTGCACTCATGTTTGTGCCAAGAAATAACAACAACAGTTTCGCATACAAATGATGGATAGGAAGTCTGCCGAGAGCATAGCAGCGCATATCTCTGGCATGTACATTAAATCGTACAAACAAACCTTATCCAATGGAAATGAAATTGTGATAAATTATGTTAGATACAACAGGAAAACACAAAGCACAATAGGCGTGTTGTGTTGGAAACTTTTGCAATTGGTTTGCAGTTTCAAATGTTCTTGATATATTTCAAGCTAAAGCTTAACTTAAAGAATTAAAGACTTAGCTATACGGAATCTATAAGCCTGGCCAGGCCAAACCTGACCCCAGGGGGCATTTGCCTAGCAAAAGGCCGCGTGTCGCTTGCTGCATGCCGCATTTATCAGCTCCCATCGACAGTTGCTAATGATGTCCTAATTTCGAGATGTCACAGTGCGCGCATAGATAAATTTTTCCAACCAGGAAAAAACACACAGTAAGAGGAAGAAAAAGTGTAAGCGAAAGGAAAAGTTAAGGGAAAACACAAGACAAGACAGGACAGGACAGGACAAGAGAGAGAAAGTCAATCGATGAGCAGCCACAAAATGGTTGGCATAACAAATGGGCGACTGGATTTCGATTCGCTTGCTTGCTTGCTTGGGGCATGCCACACGGGCAAAGAGGTGTGCAGTGGATGGGAGTGGGAAAAAAAGTGCTGGCAAAGTTGCGCTTGTGCCACGCATGTGGACAGTTATTAATGAGCTGTCTGCAGTGCCGGACAAAAGTGGGATTCATTAATTTGCTTGGTCAGTCGGGGTAACAGCTACCGTGCTTGATTTTTTATCGCTTTCGTTCCGCCCACTCCTTCGGCTCCGCCTACTGCTCCTTTCATTTTGCCGACAGATTAAGTTCTGCTGCCGCTGCTGCTGCTGCTGCTGCTTCTACAGTACACTTGAGGCTGCGTTAAAGGTTAATCATACGCCCCGTGGCCGTGGCAGCTTAGCGAGAGTAAAATTACTAAGCCGCAGCTAAATTGACTTGGCTCAGCTAATCGCAACGACAATGCCAATGACAATGACATTGACAACGACGATGACGACAACGAGAATGATGATTGTGATGATGCAACACGATGATGATGGGCCCATAATGTTGCCGTTGATAATGATGATAATGTTGATGGGGCTGACACGCAGTTCATTGTATGTAGATGAGTTGCCTCCTTGGTCATTAACGACGTACAGCACGTCTGCGGCAGAATGCTCTCTGCATCGATTTAACGCTAATCACATACAAATGCGGCCACACATGGACCGCCATGTCGCCTCCATGTGGCAAATACAAGTGGGGAAGGGCCAAAGTAAGCGCAGCGCACGCAGCGTACGTGCAATTGCAGAACGAGGCAAGGCCCTTTTTGAATAACACGCCTCGAGGATTACGGCACTCCGACCACACACACACACACACACACACGCACTCACACAATCAGGCACAGGCCAGGCATAAGTATGGTCTGCTACAGATTTATCGCCCTGGTCATACCCTTTACACAGCCAGGCGACATTAATCAGTCGATGAAGAAACAGAATGGAAAATGTCGTCCGACGGAGGATTCTAAAACGGGGAAATCTGCCAGTGGAATGAGTGGTAAAATTCGAGTAATCCTCTATTTCTCTCTCTCTCTCTCTCTCTCTCTCTCTCTAAAGTGCTTACCTTGCAATTACAGGGTATTTTGAGCAACAAAGCTTCTTTGCGGTCGACAGTAATTTCCATGATAATTTGTTGCACAGCTCTTTGTTTGTTGGTTTGGTCAGAGCTTATCGCAGCTTTAGTGCTGGCAGACGATTTAAAATCGTTTCGCAATCTTATCGCAATTGGCTTTTTACTGTCTCAATTGTGGCACATACACATACCCATTCCAAGCAGGGCTCTACGTTTTCACTCTGATTACCAATGCGGCTAATGTAAGGCCTGTCCTCGTCCCTGGCCATGGCCCAACGTTATTCGTTGTCACACACGCTAAGTGTGTGTGCGTGCGTGTGTGTGTGTGCAATGTTTTCACGTTCTTGCAGCTCGCTCTCTCGCTTGCTGTTTCTCTCGCACTTTGCACAATAAAATATGTGACTCACTTGAGTTATGTGCCACATTAACTTGCACAAGTCTTAAGTGGCTTTTAACCTTATTTCGTTTCCGTTTCTTGGCTGCAGCTTTGCACTTGCTCCGCACCGTGCATGGTGGGAGGGAGCAAGGGGCTAACGTGGGCGGGGCTGTGCTGCTGCAAAGGCAGTTGCCACTTAGAAAACTGCGGCAAGAAAACTGCCAGCAAGTCGAGCATGGCCGAATGTGCAAGCACCTTTAAATCAGGCCATAGGCGAATAATGCACAAAGTTTGCTTGATTTCCCAAGATAAACAAAACAATCTATGGCAAGAGAAGAAGCTTACGCTTGCGGCTAAATTTCGATTCATTTCAAAAAACTAACTGTATAGCATATACATATTTCGCCAAGCCAAATCAAAGTACCCTCATATGTTGTGTGAGCCAAAGACAAACTGAATGTGTTTTATATTTAGCCGAGCAGAGCGAAGAGCAGAACCAGCAAGCGCGCTCTTTAGCTAAGTGCCCAGCCATTGAAATGTGCTAGTTTTCTTCATATATATGTGTGTACATACGATATATCTCTGTGTGTGTGTGTGTGTGTGCGTGTGTGCATGGGCAGATAAAAGCAACATACATCCGAGTCTTAAGTTTTGAGCCGCTCACAATGCGGAGCAAGTTTGTGGCAACTGTCAGGCGGGAGGGCGTGCCAGAGTTCGCAGCCTAAGCTCCATCCGGGAGGTTGTCTGTTGTTGATGTTCTTGTTGTTGTTGTTGTTGCTGGGTTTTAAATCCAAACCGATTTACAGTTTGATTCTATTACAGCATAAAACCAGCACAGTAAGCAACAACCGAGGCTCATTAAAAATTCGATGGAAGACTGAGGCAAAGCCGCAAAGCTCAAATCAAATTAGCTAATTGATTTCTGATATCAATTGCGGTCGCGCCTGCAGCTCTTGGGGATGACTGAGAGAGGGAGAGAGTGAGAAAACTTGCAAAGCCAACTTAAAGTTTGAGCACTCAACAAAGCCAACAAGTAGTTCATAATAAAGTGATTTAGTGGTTCGCCATTAAACTGAAAGAGAGACAGAGTGCCCCACATGACACAGACACAGTTGCCTGGTGGTGCCTGCTGCCAGCTGCGTGTCTGAGGCGCATAAAATCCCCGAGCTGCGCATTTTCACTGCTGCCTCGTACAAACACACACACACACGCATGTAGGTACATGCGTTAGGGTGTGCTTATGCGTGTGTGTACTGTGTGGGTGAAATGTTTGCCTTATGGCATATTAAACAATAATATTTGCACGCCAAAGCGTCAATAACAAAATCAAGCTGCCTCGGGTGTGCAGACTGCAAATATCTAATTGCCAAATGGGCAGAGAGCACGAATGAGAGGAAGAGAGAAGGACGGAGAGAGCAAGAGGTGAATCTAAAATGTTGCTAGGTGAAATAAAAACAAACACTATATTATTGCTGGGCCATTGGTTAAGCGAAATGCTTTGCCAGTCAGCGTAGCCATTTGCCAGATTAGGCCACTTAGCTGGCCACTCCCCTTCAGCTTCCTACGCCTTGCCGCGTTTACGCAGTATTCAAATGAGCGCAAAGAGCGCGAAACGAAAATAAGTATAAGCGGAAATTGAATTTGTAAACAGCTCAGAGATAACATTAGAAGAGACAGAGAGAGAGAGAGAGAGAGAGAGAGAGCGGCACACTGAGAACGGGGGGAGAAGTGACGGCCGGCTACTAAGTGTCATCTTGTGTTTGTTACGCTCCGCTTACGCGGCGTATACTTAATGTCACGAGAAGCTGCAAATAACAAGGTGATAAATTGCCGGGTGTGTAATTAATTTGTACAGCTTAAATTGGCTTAAACGCGCCAAATTAATGTTTACTTTGCGCCGGGCATAAAAAGTTTTTATTTTTGTTGTTTTTCGTTTTTGTGCAGTTAGCACGCAAATTTGATTAGATGCGATAAACGCGTGGCAAAAAATCAAATGGCCAATTTTGTGTCTGACTTTGTTGGTGTGCGCACGCACACATTAACTTTTTCAATTAAGTAGTCGATCAAACGGCGCCGCACACACACACACACTGACAGCGAGCTAAAAGCACACGCACTTTTGTTCGCACACGTTTAAATCAATAAAAATCAATCATACGCAGCGTAGACAGGTGGGATGAAAGTCGACTCTGGGGCAGCCTCAAAATGTGCGGCCGTAATTTAATTTACGCCTTAAATATTGTTGTTGTTATTGTTTCTGTTGATAGTTACTTGACTGGCTTCGGTTCCAAAATTGAAAAGGAAATCAACTATTTTCATTTACGATGCATGCAGATTTTATGAAATTAAAGAGAGCTTTGCGCAAATTAAGAACCTCATATATACATAGTGTATATCTCTGCTACTGGATTTCATTTTAATTTCGAATATCCTGCCACGCGTGTGTGTTCACACACGAGTGCAGGTCAAACCACAGGCAATATTTTATGGCATAATAAATTGCAGCTGCAAATCAATTTCAATTTTCGTTTGTGCAATGTGCGGAAATATCCTGGAATTCCGAGTTACTTTGGCCGCAGCCTCAGTAGTTTGTGGCATAGGAAATTAAGAATCAACCTATCACTTGCAGTAGAAAATAATTTCCCTCTGATGTGTGGAAAATACTCGAATCACTGCAGGCAGGAGCGTCAACCGCTTTTCCCACTTTTCTCAGCAGCTGCTGCTGCTGCTGCTGTCGCTGCAGCCGTTGCACAATTCACAGCTCAGCAGCGCAGTCAAAATGAGCAATAACGAATTGTTGTTGCTTTCCCTGCCAGGCACATCCGCCTCCTGCCTCCTGCCTAACCTCATGAGCCCCTTCTATTACCTGTGAAAAGAAAAGCCACAGCTGTTTCTTGTGGGAGACGAAGTTAGGTCAGGTACGCGCCAGGGCAAATGGAAAAACTTTCGCACGTATTACATCTACTTTTCTATTACTTTCTTTTTCTATCTGATTTCTATTCTGTTACTTTTTCTCCACAATTTTTTTCTTTTTGTTCTCTTCTCCCCCGAATTTGGGCGACGTTTGCCTTTTTGCTCTGCGCGGCACGTTGTATTCAATTTGTTTTGGCAACAGCTTGGCAAAAGTTCTATTAAATAATAAAGTCGATTTGCGCAATGTTCATTCATTCACATTTGATTTTGTCGCTCCGTTTCGTCTCCTCATTCGCATTTGCATTCAATGCAAATTCGGCTTAGTTTGATGGCGAATTAACATACACAAAGCAGCTTGGAAACCACTCAAAATTGCGAGAAAAGTTTGCGTGAGAAAGTTGCAAAAATTTTCAAATTTTGGAAGTGTCTTTGGCGAAGGCTGCTTAATTATTCTTGGCAACAAAAATACAGGTGGCATACACACATACACATACACATACACATACGCATGTACATGTCGACTTGGCCAAAAGCAGAATTGAAACATGACTGAAGACTTTGGGGGACAGCGTCTCCAGTCGCGAGCAGCCAAAACTCACTTTGTTAAACAAACATACACAACACACCCACATACATATGTTTACACACACATAAACACACACACACGACACCCCGACACTCTCATAAATTGGAGCACAAAAGCAATTTAATTAAAATTAATGTATGTATTTTCCGCTTTTCTCCACACGTTTCTCATATCCCTCGCCTGATGCTGCCTGACGCTGCATCCAACACTCGTTGCCGCCTCCACACACCCCTGCCACGTCTCGATGCTTGGCCAACATCCACAAAAAACAACATCAACAACAACATCGTGGGCAACAACGACAACAAACAGAAAAAAGGCCATGGTCAGCATGGAGGGACAGTTTCTGGTGCGGCAAATTTACGATGACGAAATAACATACAATCTAATTGGAGCAGCTGTCGAGATACTCAGTGAGTAGCTGCCAGTGTGTGTGTGAATGTGTGTAACCCTTAAGTATTGCCAGATATACCTGCCGACGACATACTGGAACTGTTTGGCAAGACGTTTTTCGAGTTCTGTCAGGATTCTGGCTACGATAAGATACTTCAAGTGCTTGGCGCAACGCCACGTGACTTTCTGCAGGTAACATAAATCGATTCGCATTGGAAGCACACACACATCATCTTATACACTACATACATTATCATCGTATGTGCCAGCAAATACTGCAGAGCTGACTTTAATTAAAGCACATTTCGCATTTTACGCTCATTTCACATGCATCGCACGGCAACGTTTCGCATCCATATCTCATCTCATCCAACTCATCACATCGCATCGCATCGCATCTCATCTCAGATCGCATTGCCAATTTCGTACAGAGTCATTTTTCATGTTGCCACGTCGAGTCGAATCGCTGTTCCCTTGCCGTCGCATTGATAAGCATTATTTTGCTTCAGTGCGCACACACGCACACACATGCATACATAGATACACACATGCCCATTAAATGCGGTTGAGCATACCGCACCGCCTTTTGTTGCACTCACATTCGATTTATTTTCAATTTTCCACACTTTTCACCACACCATCAACGTCTACATCGACATGAACATCACCATCGCCCACGCACACGCACACACACATACACATATCCAGCCCGGCATCAGCATGCTGCAGAGCGAACCGGCATCGTCATCCATTCGAGACCCATTCCTTAGTCATAATGAAAAATGAAATTGAATTTTTGCTGCATTTTCATTGAATACATTTTGAAAAACCACAACAACCACAAACAAAACGAAATACGAAAAAACGCACAAACAAACCGACCACACACAAACAGAATCTGGACGCCTTACACGACCATCTGGGCACCCTGTATCCTGGCATGCGGGCGCCCTCATTTCGCTGCACGGAAAAGGATGGCGAGCTGCTGCTGCACTACTATTCTGAACGGCCGGGCCTGGAGCACATTGTCATCGGCATAGTCAAGGTAAATACTCAATGCCATCTCTCTCTCGCTCTCTCTCTCTCGCTCTCTCTCTTTCTCTCTGACGTTCTGCTGTCGCACTCTGCTTATCTCTCACAGGCCGTTGCATCGAAGCTGCATGGCGTCGAGGTGGAAATCGAAATAGTGAAGCGCAAAGGTGAGCCCATCGATGAGGCCGAGAAGGAGCGCGCTTTGGCACGCGAACAGCAACAATTGGACACGACAGAGACGACAGCAGCGGGACTGGAGGCGTCTGTTTGTCCTGCCTCTGTGTCAGGAGTAACAACAGAAACAGCATCAGCATCCGCCTCAGCAGGTGTAGCTGGCCAGGCTGGGCCGGCGAATGCTGAGCAGAACAATAATCACAATGGCAGCAACAACGGCAACGGCCTGGGCAATAACAATGTCAGCAGCAACAACAACAACAACAACGATGGTCAGCAGATTGCCAATGAGCTGGGTAAGCATCGGTAAAGGCGCAAACAAATTGCTTTAGGCTCATTACGTTTACAGACAAACAGACAGACAAACGAACGGACAGACAGACTGTGAGACAGAGACGCACACACAGACACCCTATTAGCAGAGAGCATAATGACTTGGTCGCACAACATGCCACATTTATGACTTATCGGGCTGGAGGGGTTGTTATGCCGTTGCAAACGAGGCAATTGAATCGAGGTGAAGTCAATGAAACCATCGCCAGTTTGCGTGTACTCTAAAATGTAACAATCAGCCTAAAGAGAAGACCTAAAGAGGGTTTTGGGGGAAGTCAAGTATTATTTGCGCTTATCTTATCTGCAATTGAAAATCTTTGCCCACAGCTGCCGACCAATTGCCTGCCACATCCAAGGGCAGCGGCACAGTGGTAACAGCAACAACGGGCACACTGGTAGCCGGAGCCATTGCGCAGGATAGCTTCGATTGCGATGGCGACAAGGAGCAAAAGTGCTTGCGACTGCTGAAGAACAAGAGCGACGACATCGAGCGCTACGATCATGTGCAATTTGTGATACGAGAAATCAATGTGGCGGCCAAATCGCAGCAGGACACCAAGAACAAGGACGAGCAGGCAGCCAATGATGAAATGGAGTTTCTCTGCGAAGGTAATTCCAGGCGTTCTCTATTAATTTTGGCTAATTGCCAGGCTAATCGAATCGAAGAAACCCATTCCCTCTCTCGGTCACTTGCAGCTCCCCTCATCTCGCCTGCCACGTTCTGCAAGGTCTTTCCCTTCCATTTGATGTTCGATAGACAAATGAAAGTCGTGCAGGCCGGCAAGGCCGTATCCCGCGTTATACCCAGGTAAGCTTAATGCGCCAGGCCCATTGTACCATTGGCAGTTGCTGCTGCTATTGTTGTTGTTGTTGTTTGGCGATTAGCCATTATGGCAGCCGCTCGCATGGGCAAGCCATTTGGGGCAAACTAATCCCGTTTCTTTTCTCCTGCCCCTGCCCCCAGAGTGGCCGAGGAAAACTGTTCGCTGATAGAGGTTGTGGAGGCGATACGACCACACCTGCAGCTTACATTCGAGAACATCCTGTCGCACATAAACACCATCTATGTGCTCCAGACGAGGCAGGGCGCTATGAGCAGCCGCCACGAGCAGCGTTTTCTGAGACTGAAGGTAAGTGAGTTCTGTGGTCTTCCTCTGTCATATTCCATTCTTGTCTTGCGGTCTTGCTTCGCATTGATTTCAATATGTAACCGCACACACACACACCTACACACCTACACAGACACTCGCACAATGTGTAGCATAATGAAATGAATAAACAAAATGGCCGCTTACGCACAGCCGCTGCCATTGAGATTGGAATTGAAATTGTGCATAAAATTTAATGCGGCTTGCCGCAACATAAAACCCAACTTTATTATAATTGTGAATGGGCATGCCTAACTGCCGACTGACTCGATCTTATACCATCTTTCCTGCAGGGCCAAATGATGTACATACCGGAGACAGATCGCATACTGTTTCAATGCTATCCGAGTGTTATGAATCTGGATGATCTAACCAAGTGAGTGCGAATATGAGATGCAAAATAGCATATACGTTGCTTTATCTCTTATGGTAGAATCCAATTGGAAGTCGTGTTTATTATTTAAAAGTTGATTTATAGCGCACTCTCTGACAGTTAACGGTCGGTTGTTTATTATTTCTGCATTTAAATTGCAAGAAATGGCAACTGCGCAGCTAAATTTATTGGCGACAGTAAACATGTTGTGCCACACCTGGATACGGCTGAATACTTCGCCTGGCTAAGTCTGTGTATCCTTCTGCTTTTGCATATTTTATTTCGTTTTATTTCATTTTCTATCGCAACTTGGCAGAAGCCAAAAGGGAATTCAAATAGACTTGAGTTAAATGAAATGCGTGTCATTTCTCTTCCAACTCGGCTTCTTCACAGAAAGGGACTTTACATTTCGGATGTGCCGCTGCACGATGCTGCTCGAGATCTGGTGCTGCTGTCCGAGAAGTTCGAGGCGGAATACAAGTTGACCAAGAATCTGGAAATGCTCACGGATAAGCTGCAGCAAACGTTTCGTGACCTCGAGAGTGAGAAGCAGAAAACGGACAGGTGAGAAAAATGATGCAGAGTCGTGCAAAGCAAAAGCAAAAGTGAAAAGGGAGGCGAGAAACACATTAAGCACGGGGAGCAACAAAAATCATTGCATGCTTTCAGGCGCGAAATTAAAATTACTCGAACATTTTCTTTGCATTTGTTTGTCATTCACTCTGGTCGTGCTGCCCCTCCTACTTGGACACCCCATCAGGCTGCTCTACTCGGTGCTGCCCAAGTCTGTGGCAAATGAGTTACGACATCAGCGTCCTGTGCCGCCAAAACGGTAAGCCGTCGCCGTAAGCCACCCATTGGGCCCAGACCTCTCTCACTCGCTGCCCAAGCAAGCCCAAGGCCTCCGCTGCCGGCCTCCTTCTCTGTCTCTGCCTCCGTCTCTGTCATAAATATTAACAATTTGCCATTTGCGCAATTATTTATTGTACTGTATTTTGACAGCTACGACTCGGTAACGCTTATGTTCTCCGGCATTGTGGGCTTCGGTCAATATTGTGCGGCCAACACGGATCCCGAGGGCGCCATGAAAATTGTGAAAATGCTCAACGAACTTTACACGGTCTTTGACGCTCTGACCGACTCCAAACGTAACCTGAACGTCTACAAAGTGAGTACACAGTGCTAGCCATATACAAATCTATATACTTCTTGTATATATAAATGTATGTTATATATAAACCATGTTCGATAAATTTCCAAATGATTTGCGTCAAAGCGAGGCTATCAAATTGAACTTAATTACACCTTTTCCGGCCGCAAACATTGCATGCCCGACTAGACCGAACATTTTTGCCTATCTGGGTCAACTGACAATTTGGCCACGCCCACAAATTTCCCCCACATACATTTTTACTGTTTGCACAATTTCTGCCCTTCTTACTCAGGTGGAAACCGTCGGTGATAAGTATATGGCCGTCTCTGGGCTGCCAGACCACTGTGAGGATCACGCCAAATGCATGGCTCGTGTTGCTCTGGATATGATGGACATGGCTAAGAACGTTAAAATGGGCTCCAATCCAGTGGTGAGTCAAGCTTTAATAATCATTTCTCACTTTCAACATTTGCTGAAGGGAAGTAAATCGATTTTCTACTTTCGAAGGCTCTCGACAATGAGATACCCAGTTCAATTTTTAAGTGACTTAACTTGACGCAGAATGGGTTTCTGTATGAATTTTTGTGAGGCTTTGCATCAATTATACCTTTCGACAATATTAAAATGGGCTAAATAGGGTATACTAACTTTGTGCCATGTCCGTCTATTTGTCCGTTGGTGGCATGAAGATTTCTGTAGTCGCTGTGTAGCTTTTGTTACTTGTTAAACGCTTGCAGAGGATATATTAATTTTAGCCAAAACCTTTCAAGGCTGTTTAGGAGACATCTTCGACCCTATAAGGTATATCTATTGTTAGATAGATTTTTATTAGTCAACATCGATAAAAAATTAAAGTAGCAATGTCCGTCTGTCCGTCGGTCCGTCCATCTGTCTAACTGTTGCAACGAAAGAGCTATTTGATTAAAACTTAGTACACATGTTGAACGAGACGGCTTAACCCAATATATTGTATAGCTGCCATAGAACCTATAGGCCGATATTTGTCAATTTTCGAGATATCTCTATAAAACTTGTTCTAGCTATGTCAAAGTATGTCCATCAAAGGGTATGAAAATTTGATGAAAGTTTCACCGATTTATTGTATAGCTGCCAGAGAACCTATGGGAGAATTTTCATAACTTTTCAAGATATCGCTATTAAACTGTCCTGATATATGTGTAATTATTTCTATTGGGTTGCCCAAAAAGTAATTGCGGATTTTTTAAAAGAAAGTAAATGCAATCTTGGGTTGCCCAAAAAGTAATTGCGGATTTTTTAAAAGAAAGTAAATGCATTTTTAAAAAATCTTAGAATGAACTTTAATCAAATATATGAAAAACGACTATATGAAAAATCCATCTTTTGCCATCTTCCTGGCAAATTTAGTATTCCACGCTTTCAATACATGTGGTACCCAGTAAATATCAAGCTTTTTCACCAGCCCAAGACTTTTTATGTGATAATGAACGGTTGATTTTGGTATATTTAACTTCTCTCTTATTTTTTCAACGGCTTGTGACTCTGTAATGGCATTCTTTCTTCTGTCAGTTATCAGCTTTTAATGAAATATATGAAAAACGAAAACTAAAAATTAATTGCGGATTTTTTAAAAAAAAGTAAATGCATTTTTAATAAAACTTAGAATGAACTTTAATCATATATATGAAAAACGACTATAAGAAGATTGCCCAAGATTGCCTAAAAAGTAATTGCGGATTTTTTAAAAGAAAGTAAATGCATTTTTAATAAAACTTAGAATGAACTTTAATCAAATATATGAAAAACGACTATATGAAAAATCCGCAACGACTTTTTGGGTAATCTTGGGTTGCCCAAAAAGTAATTGCGGATTTTTTAAAATGCATTTTTAAAAAAACTTAGAATGAACTTTAATCATATATATGAAAAACAAAGTAAATGCATTTTTAATAAAACTTAGAATGAACTTTAATCATATATATGAAAAACGACTATATGAAAAATCCGCAACGACTTTTTAGTTTTCTTGGGTTGCCCAAAAAGTAATTGCGGATTTTTTAAAAGAAAGTAAATGCATTTTGAAAAAATTCTTAGAATGAACTTTAATCAAATATATGAAAAACGACTGTATGAAAAATCCATTTTTAAAAAATCTTAGAATGAACTTTAATCAAATATATAATTGCAATTTTTTTCGATAACCTTTTGCCATCTTCCTGGCAAATTTAGTATTCCACGCTTTCAATACATGTGGTACCCAGTAAATATCAAGCTTTTTCACCAGCCCAAGACTTTTTATGTGATAATGAACGGTTGATTTTGGTATATTTAACTTCTCTCTTATTTTTTCAACGGCTTGTGACTGTGTTTTCTTGGGTTGCCCAAAAAGTAATTGCGGATTTTTTAAAAGAAAGTAAATGCATTTTTAAAAAATCTTAGAATGAACTTTAATCAAATATATGAAAAACGACTATATGAAAAATCCGCAACGACTTTTTAGTTTTCTTGGGTTGCCCAAAAAGTAATTGCGGATTTTTTAAAAGAAAGTAAATGCATTTTGAAAAAATTCTTAGAATGAACTTTAATCAAATATATGAAAAACGACTGTATGAAAAATCCATTTTTAAAAAATCTTAGAATGAACTTTAATCAAATATATAATTGCAATTTTTTTCGATAACCTTTTGCCATCTTCCTGGCAAATTTAGTATTCCACGCTTTCAATACATGTGGTACCCAGTAAATATCAAGCTTTTTCACCAGCCCAAGACTTTTTATGTGATAATGAACGGTTGATTTTGGTATATTTAACTTCTCTCTTATTTTTTCAACGGCTTGTGACTCTGTAATGGCATTCTTTCTTCTGTCAGTTATCAGCTTTTAATGAAATATATGAAAAACGAAAACTAAAAAGTAATTGCGGATTTTTTAAAAGAAAGTAAATGCATTTTTAAAAAATCTTAGAATGAACTTTAATCAAATATATGAAAAACGACTATATGAAAAATCCGCAACGACTTTTTGGGCAATCTTGGGTTGCCCAAAAAGTAATTGCGGATTTTTTATAGAAAGTAAATGCATTTTTAAAAAATCTTAGAATGAACTTTAATCAAATATATAATTGCAATTTTTTTCGATAACCTTTTGCCATCTTCCTGGCAAATTTAGTATTCCACGCTTTCAATACATGTGGTACCCAGTAAATATCAAGCTTTTTCACCAGCCCAAGACTTTTTATGTGATAATGAACGGTTGATTTTGGTATATTTAACTTCTCTCTTATTTTTTCAACGGCTTGTGACTCTGTAATGGCATTCTTTCTTCTGTCAGTTATCAGCTTTTAATGAAATATATGAAAAACGAAAACTAAAAAGTAATTGCGGATTTTTTAAAAGAAAGTAAATGCATTTTTAAAAAATCGTAGAATGAACTTTAATCAAATATATGAAAAACGACTATATGAAAAATCCGCAACGACTTTTTGGGCAATCTTGGGTTGCCCAAAAAGTAATTGCGGATTTTTTATAGAAAGTAAATGCATTTTTAAAAAATCTTAGAATGAACTTTAATCAAATATATAATTGCAATTTTTTTCGATAACCTTTTGCCATCTTCCTGGCAAATTTAGTATTCCACGCTTTCAATACATGTGGTACCCAGTAAATATCAAGCTTTTTCACCAGCCCAAGACTTTTTATGTGATAATGAACGGTTGATTTTGGTATATTTAACTTCTCTCTTATTTTTTCAACGGCTTGTGACTCTGTAATGGCATTCTTTCTTCTGTCAGTTATCAGCTTTTAATGAAATATATGAAAAACGAAAACTAAAAAGTAATTGCGGATTTTTTAATAGAAAGTAAATGCATTTTTAAAAAATCTTAGAATGAACTTTAATCAAATATATGAAAAACGACTATATGAAAAATCCGCAATTACTTTTTGGGCAACCCAAGATTGCCCAAGATTGCCTAAAAAGTAATTGCGGATTTTTTAAAAGAAAGTAAATGCATTTTTAAAAAATCGTAGAATGAACTTTAATCAAATATATGAAAAACGACTATATGAAAAATCCGCAACGACTTTTTAGTTTTCTTGGGTTGCCCAAAAAGTAATTGCGGATTTTTTAAAAGAAAGTAAATGCATTTTTAAAAAATCTTAGAATGAACTTTAATCAAATATATGAAAAACGACTATATGAAAAATCCGCAACGACTTTTTAGTTTTCTTGGGTTGCCCAAAAAGTAATTGCGGATTTTTTAAAAGAAAGTAAATGCATTTTTAAAAAATCTTAGAATGAACTTTAATCAAATATATGAAAAACGACTGTATGAAAAATCCATTTTTAAAAAATCTTAGAATGAACTTTAATCAAATATATAATTGCAATTTTTTTCGATAACCTTTTGCCATCTTCCTGGCAAATTTAGTATTCCACGCTTTCAATACATGTGGTACCCAGTAAATATCAAGCTTTTTCACCAGCCCAAGACTTTTTATGTGATAATGAACGGTTGATTTTGGTATATTTAACTTCTCTCTTATTTTTTCAACGGCTTGTGACTCTGTAATGGCATTCTTTCTTCTGTCAGTTATCAGCTTTTAATGAAATATATGAAAAACGAAAACTAAAAAGTAATTGCGGATTTTTTAAAAGAAAGTAAATGCATTTTTAAAAAATCGTAGAATGAACTTTAATCAAATATATGAAAAACGACTATATGAAAAATCCGCAACGACTTTTTGGGCAATCTTGGGTTGCCCAAAAAGTAATTGCGGATTTTTTATAGAAAGTAAATGCATTTTTAAAAAATCTTAGAATGAACTTTAATCAAATATATAATTGCAATTTTTTTCGATAACCTTTTGCCATCTTCCTGGCAAATTTAGTATTCCACGCTTTCAATACATGTGGTACCCAGTAAATATCAAGCTTTTTCACCAGCCCAAGACTTTTTATGTGATAATGAACGGTTGATTTTGGTATATTTAACTTCTCTCTTATTTTTTCAACGGCTTGTGACTCTGTAATGGCATTCTTTCTTCTGTCAGTTATCAGCTTTTAATGAAATATATGAAAAACGAAAACTAAAAAGTAATTGCGGATTTTTTAATAGAAAGTAAATGCATTTTTAAAAAATCTTAGAATGAACTTTAATCAAATATATGAAAAACGACTATATGAAAAATCCGCAATTACTTTTTGGGCAACCCAAGATTGCCCAAGATTGCCTAAAAAGTAATTGCGGATTTTTTAAAAGAAAGTAAATGCATTTTTAAAAAATCGTAGAATGAACTTTAATCAAATATATGAAAAACGACTATATGAAAAATCCGCAACGACTTTTTAGTTTTCTTGGGTTGCCCAAAAAGTAATTGCGGATTTTTTAAAAGAAAGTAAATGCATTTTTAAAAAATCTTAGAATGAACTTTAATCAAATATATGAAAAACGACTATATGAAAAATCCGCAACGACTTTTTAGTTTTCTTGGGTTGCCCAAAAAGTAATTGCGGATTTTTTAAAAGAAAGTAAATGCATTTTTAAAAAATCTTAGAATGAACTTTAATCAAATATATGAAAAACGACTGTATGAAAAATCCATTTTTAAAAAATCTTAGAATGAACTTTAATCAAATATATAATTGCAATTTTTTCGATAACCTTTTGCCATCTTCCTGGCAAATTTAGTATTCCACGCTTTCAATACATGTGGTACCCAGTAAATATCAAGCTTTTTCACCAGCCCAAGACTTTTTATGTGATAATGAACGGTTGATTTTGGTATATTTAACTTCTCTCTTATTTTTTCAACGGCTTGTGACTCTGTAATGGCATTCTTTCTTCTGTCAGTTATCAGCTTTTAATGAAATATATGAAAAACGAAAACTAAAAAGTAATTGCGGATTTTTTAAAAGAAAGTAAATGCATTTTTAAAAAATCGTAGAATGAACTTTAATCAAATATATGAAAAACGACTATATGAAAAATCCGCAACGACTTTTTGGGCAATCTTGGGTTGCCCAAAAAGTAATTGCGGATTTTTTATAGAAAGTAAATGCATTTTTAAAAAATCTTAGAATGAACTTTAATCAAATATATAATTGCAATTTTTTTCGATAACCTTTTGCCATCTTCCTGGCAAATTTAGTATTCCACGCTTTCAATACATGTGGTACCCAGTAAATATCAAGCTTTTTCACCAGCCCAAGACTTTTTATGTGATAATGAACGGTTGATTTTGGTATATTTAACTTCTCTCTTATTTTTTTCAACGGCTTGTGACTCTGTAATGGCATTCTTTCTTCTGTCAGTTATCAGCTTTTAATGAAATATATGAAAAACGAAAACTAAAAAGTAATTGCGGATTTTTTAATAGAAAGTAAATGCATTTTTAAAAAATCTTAGAATGAACTTTAATCAAATATATGAAAAACGACTATATGAAAAATCCGCAACGACTTTTTAGTTTTCTTGGGTTGCCCAAAAAGTAATTGCGGATTTTTTAAAAGAAAGTAAATGCATTTTTAAAAAATCTTAGAATGAACTTTAATCAAATATATGAAAAACGACTGTATGAAAAATCCATTTTTAAAAAATCTTAGAATGAACTTTAATCAAATATATAATTGCAATTTTTTTCGATAACCTTTTGCCATCTTCCTGGCAAATTTAGTATTCCACGCTTTCAATACATGTGGTACCCAGTAAATATCAAGCTTTTTCACCAGCCCAAGACTTTTTATGTGATAATGAACGGTTGATTTTGGTATATTTAACTTCTCTCTTATTTTTCAACGGCTTGTGACTCTGTAATGGCATTCTTTCTTCTGTCAGTTATCAGCTTTTAATGAAATATATGAAAAACGAAAACTAAAAAGTAATTGCGGATTTTTTAATAGAAAGTAAATGCATTTTTAAAAAATCTTAGAATGAACTTTAATCAAATATATGAAAAACGACTATATGAAAAATCCGCAACGACTTTTTGGGCAATCTTGGGTTGCCCAAAAAGTAATTGCGGATTTTTTAAAAGAAAGTAAATGCATTTTTAAAAAATCTTAGAATGAACTTTAATCAATTAATCAATTCTTGGGCAATCTTGGGTTGCCCAAAAAGTAATTGCGGATTTTTTAAAAGAAAGTAAATGCATTTTTAAAAAATCTTAGAATCAACTTTAATCAAATATATGAAAAACGACTATATGAAAAATCCGCAACGACTTTTTAGTTTTCTTGGGTTGCCCAAAAAGTAATTGCGGATTTTTTAAAAGAAAGTAAATGCATTTTTAAAAGATCTTAGAATGAACTTTAATCAAATAAATGAAAAACGTCTATATGAAAAATCCGCAATTGCGGATTTTTTAAAAGAAAGTAAATGCATTTTTAAAAAATCTTAGAATGAACTTTAATCAAATATATGAAAAACGACTATATGAAAAATCCATTTTTAAAAAATCTTAGAATGAACTTTAATCAAATATATAATTGCAATTTTTTTCGATAACCTTTTGCCATCTTCCTGGCAAATTTAGTATTCCACGCTTTCAATACATGTGGTACCCAGTAAATATCAAGCTTTTTCACCAGCCCAAGACTTTTTATGTGATAATGATCGGTTGATTTTGGTATATTTAACTTCTCTCTTATTTTTTCAACGGCTTGTGACTCTGTAATGGCATTCTTTCTTCTGTCAGTTATCAGCTTTTAATGAAATATATGAAAAACGAAAACTAAAAAGTAATTGCGGATTTTTTAAAAGAAAGTAAATGCATTTTTAAAAAATCTTAGAATGAACTTTAATCAAATATATGAAAAACGACTATATGAAAAATCCGCAACGACTTTTTGGGCAATCTTGGGTTGCCCAAAAAGTAATTGCGGATTTTTTATAGAAAGTAAATGCATTTTTAAAAAATCTTAGAATGAACTTTGATCAAATATATAATTGCAATTTTTTTCGATAACCTTTTGCCATCTTCCTGGCAAATTTAGTATTCCACGCTTTCAATACATGTGGTACCCAGTAAATATCAAGCTTTTTCACCAGCCCAAGACTTTTTATGTGATAATGAACGGTTGATTTTGGTATATTTAACTTCTCTCTTATTTTTTCAACGGCTTGTGACTCTGTAATGGCATTCTTTCTTCTGTCAGTTATCAGCTTTTAATGAAATATATGAAAAACGAAAACTAAAAAGTAATTGCGGATTTTTTTAATAGAAAGTAAATGCATTTTTAAAAAATCTTAGAATGAACTTTAATCAAATATATGAAAAACGACTATATGAAAAATCCGCAACGACTTTTTAGTTTTCTTGGGTTGCCCAAAAAGTAATTGCGGATTTTTTAAAAGAAAGTAAATGCATTTTTAAAAAATCTTAGAATGAACTTTAATCAAATATATGAAAAACGACTGTATGAAAAATCCATTTTTAAAAAATCTTAGAATGAACTTTAATCAAATATATAATTGCAATTTTTTTCGATAACCTTTTGCCATCTTCCTGGCAAATTAAGTATTCCACGCTTTCAATACATGTGGTACCCAGTAAATATCAAGCTTTTTCACCAGCCCAAGACTTTTTATGTGATAATGAACGGTTGATTTTGGTATATTTAACTTCTCTCTTATTTTTTCAACGGCTTGTGACTCTGTAATGGCATTCTTTCTTCTGTCAGTTATCAGCTTTTAATGAAATATATGAAAAACGAAAACTAAAAAGTAATTGTGGATTTTTTAAAAGAAAGTAAATGCATTTTTAAAAAATCTTAGAATGAACTTTAATCAAATATATGAAAAACGACTATATGAAAAATCCGCAACGACTTTTTGGGCAATCTTGGGTTGCCCAAAAAGTAATTGCGGATTTTTTATAGAAAGTAAATGCATTTTTAAAAAATCTTAGAATGAACTTTAATCAAATATATAATTGCAATTTTTTTCGATAACCTTTTGCCATCTTCCTGGCAAATTTAGTATTCCACGCTTTCAATACATGTGGTACCCAGTAAATATCAAGCTTTTTCACCAGCCCAAGACTTTTTATGTGATAATGAACGGTTGATTTTGGTATATTTAACTTCTCTCTTATTTTTTCAACGGCTTGTGACTCTGTAATGGCATTCTTTCTTCTGTCAGTTATCAGCTTTTAATGAAATATATGAAAAACGAAAACTAAAAAGTAATTGCGGATTTTTTAATAGAAAGTAAATGCATTTTTAAAAAATCTTAGAATGAACTTTAATCAAATATATGAAAAACGACTATATGAAAAATCCGCAACGACTTTTTAGTTTTCTTGGGTTGCCCAAAAAGTAATTGCGGATTTTTTAAAAGAAAGTAAATGCATTTTTAAAAAATCTTAGAATGAACTTTAATCAAATATATGAAAAACGACTATATGAAAAATCCGCAACGACTTTTTAGTTTTCTTGGGTTGCCCAAAAAGTAATTGCGGATTTTTTAAAAGAAAGTAAATGCATTTTTAAAAAATCTTAGAATGAACTTTAATCAAATATATGAAAAACGACTGTATGAAAAATCCATTTTTAAAAAATCTTAGAATGAACTTTAATCAAATATATAATTGCAATTTTTTTCGATAACCTTTTGCCATCTTCCTGGCAAATTTAGTATTCCACGCTTTCAATACATGTGGTACCCAGTAAATATCAAGCTTTTTCACCAGCCCAAGACTTTTTATGTGATAATGAACGGTTGATTTTGGTATATTTAACTTCTCTCTTATTTTTCAACGGCTTGTGACTCTGTAATGGCATTCTTTCTTCTGTCAGTTATCAGCTTTTAATGAAATATATGAAAAACGAAAACTAAAAAGTAATTGCGGATTTTTTAATAGAAAGTAAATGCATTTTTAAAAAATCTTAGAATGAACTTTAATCAAATATATGAAAAACGACTATATGAAAAATCCGCAACGACTTTTTGGGCAATCTTGGGTTGCCCATCTTTTGCCATATTCCTGGCAAATTTAGTATTCCACGCTTTCAATACATGTGGTACCCAGTAAATATCAAGCTTTTTCACCAGCCCAAGACTTTTTATGTGATAATGAACGGTTGATTTTGGTATATTTAACTTCTCTCTTATTTTTTCAACGGCTTGTTACTCTGTAATGGCATTCTTTTTTCTGTCAGTTATCAGCTTTTAATGAAATATATGAAAAACGAAAACTAAAAAGTAATTGCGGATTTTTTAATAGAAAGTAAATGCATTTTTAAAAAATCTTAGAATGAACTTTAATCAAATATATAATTGCAATTTTTTTCGATAACCTTTTGCCATCTTCCTGGCAAATTTAGTATTCCACGCTTTCAATACATGTGGTACCCAGTAAATAAAAGCTTTTTCACCAGCCCAAGACTTTTTATGGCCGACTATATGAAAAATCCGCAATTACTTTTTGGGCAACTCAATATTAAATGCTGTGAAAATTTTATTTAAATCAGACAGATATATCGGACAACTGCCATAGAGCCTATTGGCCCATTTAATATGTAGATAAACTGCAAGGATATAAAACCTTTAGCGTGCCAAAGGTAGCCTTTCTTTCTTGTTTTTCTTTTTATAGTTTTCATTAATTAAGTTTTCATTATATTTGTTTCAAATTTACATTTTAATTTTGGTGCTGGCTATAAAAATATATGTATCGATTATCCTAACAACACGTGCAACACTCACACCTAAAAGTTTATGGCAGCTGAATATCTTCATTAAAAATGAAAAACCATTTAAAAACACAGCAACTAACTTGTTTACATTGTTTAAAAATTAATAAAAACAAGCAGATAACGCGATGAGCATAACTTATTCAAGAATTGCAGTTTGCAAATTTTCACAAATTTCATAATTATGAGTCAAAAGTTGTGCGCACTGTCCGTTGCCGCACAGTGGGCCACAGTGGGCCGCTGCACGTGCCGCGTGACAATTTTAAGTGAATGCTGCAAATTGTATGCACAACTAATGTACAACTTTTCAAGTGGGGCAGGGATGAACATGTTGGGCGGGGTTGCGGAAGATGGGCGTGGCGTGGCAAGAGTAGTGCCAGTTGCCTGCTTGCCTCCTAATTGTGCGCAATGAAAGCAGTTGAAAGTTGTCCTAGCTGGCTGACTGTCTGTCTGTATGTCTGTATGTCTACTTGTCTGCTTGTCTGGCAGCGGCGTGCGCAGTCGTGTGAAGCTGCAACTTGAACAAGTTCGCGCAATTTGTTTGGAAAATGCCAATGGGGTTTAGGGAAGCGAGTGGCAACATTCGGCTCAATGGTGCGTGAACATCAATGGGCCATACTAGATGGCGCGACAGAATCATGGATATTGAGTGGCAAGTGCACGTAAAATATTAACAACAAGTTGATGTGATGCGGCAGTTCGAAGGAACTTGCGAAAGTTCCTGCAAAAAAGTTGCGAAAATTTTGTGCAAATTTTCTAAAATTAATGCTATGCAATGTCAAAGAGCAAGGCATCAAGTTCTGCGGCGTACTGCCCCATCCTATCTTCCTTCCTCCTCCTCCTTCTTCTTCACTTGCCGGATAGACCTTGGCATCCTTGGCACTTGACCGTCAACCGTCAGCTGAGCCGTCGAGCCGACATCGAGGGAGCAGGGTGCAAGGCAGAGGGTACAGAGGGGAAGGGGCGGCCTAGCTGTGGTTTTTCTCTTTGGGCTTAAACACTTTTACTTTGAGTGCTTGAGCTGAAAATATACGCCAGCTCTGTATGTGTGTGTGTGTGTGTGTGAGGGTGTCTTTGTGTGTGTGAGGTGTACATATGCTCGATTCAGACGCATTGTGACAAATACACAGACATGATAGCGGCGGGTTGCCCACTTGATGGCATCCTTCACAATTACAGCAGCCAAGCGGCGTCGGCGTCGGCGTTGGCGCTGGCGCTGGCGTCGGCAGAGGCTTCAACGTCGACTTTGTAGTTCATGTGGACAATGCTTGTGGCTTGTCAGCTGCGTGCTATGGGGGTGTCTCTCTGTGCGTGTGCGTGTGTGAGTCAGTGTGCACCTATTTCTTTTGTCTGTGTGTGCAACAAGCCATAACTACATATACAAACGAAGGGGGAATGGACGAGGAGCAGAGAAGGAGGTAAACTCGTCCTCGAATGCTCAGCTCATGTCGCTTGGCTTTATTGTCAGAGTTGTTTTTGCTCAAATTGTGTTGCCTTTTCGTCTTTGCCCTGTGCACCACACACACACACACACACTCGCACACACACACGCTCGCCGAACTCTTCAGGCAACTCGTGGCAACTGTGTCGTCTTAAGCCATTCATCTGTCTCTCGCTCTCTTCCGTTGTATACCACCAGCGCAGTCAACTACTGCGGCTCCCAGTATTTCATATTTGACTGATTGCTTTTGGTAATGTAACCGGATACACGTACACGTACACGTACACGTACACGTACTGACTGCCCCCACTGTCATCAGACAACCCACACACACACACACACAGACATGCTGCACATAAACTTTGATGCATGTGCGCAGCCTTGCGATGACTTGCAAAAAAAAGCATATCAAACGAACCGACAGATTCGACTTGCAACCATCCCCTTCCTTGCAACCTTTCGCTGCAAAGCCAACTCCCCGAATGCAATTAACAAACGGCACAGTAGCGCATAGTTTACTTTACAATTTTCTGCTTCATTAGATTCCGATAGCAAACCAAAATAGCTGCTGCTCTGCCACTTTTTGCGGCCAATCATGGCACACAGTTTTCCCAAGTTTTTCCTTGTGCATCTGCCCCCTCCTCTCGTTGTGCGCTGCAATCGATAAATATTGCCACAATTGTTTGTGCGAACCTTGCTTGCATATTTTGTAGTTATTTCATATGCAAACTTTCGGTTAGGTTGGCCATGATGGCGGACAGGCAAAAAGGGGTGCATATAAAAATAAACAAATTTAAAAATAATTTATAAAACTTACTGAAAGCTTGCCTACGAATGTTTGCTGTATGAACTAGATAAATCAATTAAGAATTTTATTTTATTGTTCTAGTGGTTCGGACACCTTCT
Source organism: Zaprionus ghesquierei (assembly GCA_018904095.1). Taxonomy (NCBI): domain Eukaryota; kingdom Metazoa; phylum Arthropoda; class Insecta; order Diptera; family Drosophilidae; genus Zaprionus; species Zaprionus ghesquierei. The sequence continues at coordinate 186,187 of JAEIGP010000103.1, read as the reverse complement.
ATTAATAGAAATCCTAGTTTATGATTTTTATTGCAACTTTACAACTTTCTGCTTCTCCTAATACGAGCCCTGACCACTATTAATTCGCACGGCCAATGTTTTTACGCATATGCAATGTTTAGCACACAATATATGTGAAGATAATGCAGATAACACATACAAACATATATTTTTCTGAAAGATAATTTTATTCTCTATATGATGGAAAAAAAATTTTGTTGTTATTTAACGTACAACAACAACAGCATTTATTTACATATAGTATTCTTATTATTGTTTACAAACGCTTGACCACTATTATTTCGTACGCTGCGCTAGCTTCGCTCAAAAGTGCGAGAAGATCAAAACAAAAACAAATGGTGTAATATTATCACTAGCTAATCATCATATGTACACAATAAAACAAAACAGAAGGTAAAACAGCTGTAATTGCGTGAAATTCTTAGAAGTTTTGCAACGATGGCACGTGGTAAACCCATTTGTGAAGAGATTCGAAATTTAATTATTAATTATCACAAATCTGGGGAGTCATTTGGTAAAATTGCTGAAACATTGCAATTAAATAAGTCGTCGGTATTTTCTATTGTAAAATATTGGAAAAAAATGGATCGATTGATTGTAAAATCGACAAAAGAGGGCGAAAGTCGAAAATAACAAATCGCGACAAAAGAGCATTGGCCACAATAGTTAAGGCCGATCGGCGGCAATCTTTGCGAAATGCTGCAGCTGAATGGTCCAAAAAAATTGGGCGAAATGTAGGACGTGAATGGACCCGCAAAAATTTAAAAGACCTTAACTTTGGGTTCTATAAGGTTAGTATACTGATAAGTTACTTAGCGAACTTAAGCCTAATAAGTAAATTACTTTTTAGGCAAAGCAAAAGCCATTGCTCACACTTCGTCAAAAGAAGAAGCGTTTGCAATATACTAAGCTGAGAATATCTTGGACTCAAAGGCAATGGAATACCATCATATTTAGCGATGAATCTAAATTCGATGTGTGTGTGGGTGATTCGCGGAGAAGAGTTATTCGTACAAAGGCAGAAGCGTACCATAAAGATTGTCTTAAAAGGACAGTAAAGTTCCCTGCAAGCGTTATGGTGTGGGGATGCATGTCTGCCAAGGGGGTAGGAAAACTGCATTTTGTTGATGGAATTGTTAACGCTGAAAAGTACATGCATATATTGGAAGAAAATTTGCTGCCATCAATACCAAAGCTGTCAGATGGTGGTGAATATACTTTTCAGCAAGATGGAGCGTCATCTCACACTAGTAGAAAAACCCGAAGTTGGCTGGAGCAAAAAGGAATTGAGCCCTTGGATTGGCCATCTAATAGTCCAGATCTCAGCCCAATTGAAAATATATGGGGAATCATGAAGAGGCGCTTGAGAAATGAGCCTCAAAGAACTATTCCAGCGCAAAAAATTAAGCTGCAAGAAATATGGGACTCTATTTCAACAGAGCAGTGCCAATACCTGCTTAATTCAATGCAGGATCGTTGTAAATGTGTTATAGAGGCTAAGGGTGATGTTACCAAGTATTAATATTAAGTATATATATTATATTAAGCCAAATAGACTGTAAAGTTTGTAGCGTACGAAATAATAGTGGTCAAGCGTTTGTACACAATAATAAGAATACTATATGTAAATAAATGCTGTTGTTGTTGTACGTTAAATAACAACAAAATTTTTTTTCCATCATATAGAGAATAAAATTATCTTTCAGAAAAATATATGTTTGTATGTGTTATCTGCATTATCTTCACATATATTGTGTGCTAAACATTGCATATGCGTAAAAACATTGGCCGTGCGAATTAATAGTGGTCAGGGCTCGTATATAGATCCATACTACAATATATTTACTTATATTCCAAACTACAATGGCGTAAAACAAAATTGTAACATCTGGTAGAGATAACAAGTAAGAAAGCTACAGTCGAGTGTGCTCGACTGTGATATACCCGCTGCCCAGCTGCTCGCACTATTCGCCCTATTGCTGCTGGCAGCGCTGCCGGCAGCGCAGCTTTCAGCTATAGAAAACGTTGACTTGAATAATTTCTGTGTTTATTATCCGATATTTACAAAAGAGAGAGATTATCTGGCTAGCTATAGTCATCATATAAACCGAAAATGAACAATATGGCTTCAAAATTGCACCTGTAATCCATTTTTTCGATTTACTGGGGGAAGGGGGCGTGGTCAAAATCCAAAATAAACTTGATTAGCGTGCAATAATAACACACATTGTCACCAAATTGGGTAGTTTTAGCTCTTGTAATGGCTGAGATCTAGATTTTCACAGGGACAGACAGACGGATAGACGGACAGACGGACATGGCTATATCGACTCGGCTGTTGATCCTGACCCAAAATATATACTTTAGGGGGTCGGAGATGTCTCCTTCTGCCTGTTTGATACATTTTCGGTTTGAACAAAGTATAAAAACAAAAAGGATTAACAAAAGAACCAAGGGAATGCATGTATATTCTTTTTCTCGTTTCGGCAATGATTCTAAGTTTAGTAATCGCACGCACGATTCGTTTAACTTGCTGCTGAAATTCCATCTTGTTGGGATCCGAAAAAAAACCTTAACAGCAAAGCGGCAAAGCGAAAGCCAACTGCTTGCCTGGACTTACTTATCAAAATTGCATTTGCTGGCCATATGCTCGCTGCTCTGGCATTGATTCGACTTACTTACTTGCAGCTATCCGTTTCCGTTTCTATTGCATTGCGTCTAAGGAATACAAAGCTTCCTTTGCTTGGACTGTGGTCATTAATTTCGAAAAGTTTGCAAGAATTTCTAGATTTGCGACTTTTGTGTGCGCTTATCTTCTACTTCGTCACGTAATTAGAAGAGCGTAATGCGTGTGTACCCTGTACTAAAAGTGTGCTAGGCTAATGGGTAGTTACAGTGCTTGGCAATCTCATTAAGCAGCTTAACTTTCTGTACAGCGTAACAACTGCAGCGAAAGATTATCCCATTCTAAGTACTAACCCAGCACATAATCGTCCTGACTCGCCTCACGCTTGCGTCATCCCTGCAGCCCCTTACTCTCTCCTCCTCTCACCCCCCTCTCTTTTGCTACTCTTTCGCCGCAGTCGCACTGGCAGCCGCAGCTCATTTCGCTTTAAATTTAATTAAAGAAAAGTTTTGGCCACCACAGCAGAAGCAGCAGCAGCGACAGAGCAGCGACAGCAGCAAATGCAACTTTTTCAAAGTAATTGTGGCAACTTTTCGTCGGTTTGGCTTGCAACTTGAAAAAAAAACGGGGTAAAGCTGGAAAACTTGAGGCATTTCGCTTCTCAGCCCGAGACCTTTAGCTTTGCTCTGGTCTGGTTGGTTGGATCTGGTACAGTCCAAGTTCTGCGGCTGGCAAAGTTTATTAGCACAATGAAGTGCTGCAACGGCGTGTGGCATCATTTTTGGCGGTGCTTTCTGTCTTTTGGTGTGTGATAACATTTTATTTCGTATATTTATAAATTCGATTTGCAGCTCCTAAAGTAATTTACACATTATGTCTATTTTCCTGTCCTTTGCAGCAAATCACCATTGGCATCCATTCGGGCGAGGTAGTCACTGGCGTCATTGGAAACCGCGTGCCACGCTATTGCCTCTTCGGCAACACAGTTAATCTCACAAGCCGCACTGAGACCACCGGAGTGCCCGGACGCATTAACATCAGCGAGGAGACCTATCGGTGAGTACAGCAACAGCTACAACAACAACTAGCTTAGTTCATTGGGAATGGGACTGGGACTAGGACTGGACCTGGGACTAAGCCTGCTTTCCACGTGTGCTTCATTAGCCTGCAGATAGGCAGCCACAGCTGCCCGCTTAGCCTCGTCAGTGATGGCTCCATTGCCGGTGGCCACAAAAGCAGCGACAGCTGCCTTTTCAGCATCCGTGACAGCCTCCAATAACTGCATTTGATTCTCGCTCTCATCCTCGCTCTCGTCGCTCTCGGCACTGCTCGGTATGGTATCCAACCTGGGCATGGCATTTGACAGGCGGCTCTGCGTTGGCTTCCCACACGACTGTGACTGTGACTGCAATTGCGTTTGCGGCTGCGACTGCAGGTCGACTCCCGTCGCAGCCACCGCCTCCAGCTCTTCGGTTAGATCAATATAGCGTTGCAGTCGCTTGGGCAGACGCAGAGTATCGATGCCATTCGGCAGCTGATTATGGTCGCGCAATATATCACGTATACGGCAGCTGTTGGAAAAGTTGTTCATATGTATGTATGTTATAAGTACTTAAGCATATTTTCCACATATTACTCGTGTCTCGGCAACTTGGAAATCTCTCCCTACACAGTCTGTCAATCTTTGCAACATATTTCATAAATTAATTTTAAGTTTCACATAATAAGCTAAAATAGAAAAAGCTAGAGGGAAAAGGTATAGGGAGGACGACTCACAGCGCACACAGCAAAGTTCATGTGCTTAAAACTTTTGTTGTAAGAAAATTTCTATAAACTTTACTTTTACTCGGCAAGTTGTGCTTTCCACAGCGGCAAAGAAGTTCAAGTGCCGGAAATTGTGAGCTTGATTCTCCTCTTTTTTTTTTGCTTCAATCCGGACTTTTTCACTTGATTGAGGCATAGTGAGCGCGCGCGTGCTTTGGCAGTAAACTTTTTAATACCAACCTTTTTGGTCTGACACAACGAGGCAATCGCCGCGAAAATTTTGTTCAAAATTTAGCCTCAGCTATGTCAGCATCGGCATCGGCATCGGCTTACACATAATGCTAATATGGCGTTTATGCTGGCCACAGGCAAAAGGCAACAAGCTGTCTGCTGCGCTAGAGGCGAAAGTTTTTATGTACTTGTTAATTTGTCTTGTCAACATTATTGAGTTGGTAAATTAAGTGCGCTTTTGTTTTGGCCATTTTACGACACTCTACGCAGTTCGGCAATCAATGAAGCAAGTCCCAAAGCGGAAGCAAGTACTAAGCGGCCATAAAAGTCCATGAAAGAGGCTCAGCGTGGCTTCGTGGCGTATGCGCAATAAGGCATCATGACGCTTAAATTTTTCTGGTGGGTAGAACTTAAACCAAAGCCTAGCAAAACGAAACGAGGTGAATTCAGCTTGTAAAAAAAATCGCCACAGCAAATGGAAGTTTGCATAAATAAAACGGCGAGAAGCTGCGGTAGCCCCCGAAATCGATGTAAAGTAAGGGGGGAGAGATACTTCAAATAGACCAAGCCAATGCAATTGAATACATATATTGACTCTGAACATATACTACTTCAATTTGTATTAACACACGCATGTTGCATGTATGTGCATGTGTAAACTTTATACATTGGGCGATATACACGTCTAGTCGTGCTGCGATATGCAGAAGTACGCGGTTCCAGCAAATAGTGAAAGAGAGAGAAAACAAATTGGTTTTCCCTTACTGAGACAATGACAGACCTTAATATACCCTGTAAACATGATACCTACAACAACGTTTTGATACTCAAACTTGAAAAGTTTCGTCTTGCTATACAATCACACACCCTTTTGTAAGTATTCTTCACATGCACAGGGCATCAGGCACGCACCAACACTTGCTTGTTGGTGAGGGGTTCAAAGTCGTTGGCAGTTTTATGTGACACGTGAGTTGGCAAATGGCAAACAAGCAGCAAGGCAAATAGTACAACAAGTTGGGGTCACCATGAAACCCAATCAAATGGGGCAACCACAGAAAGTTAGCGCTGACAACTTATCAAATTAGTCGATGGCCTGACAGCCAGCTTATCGATTAAATGCGAGTACTAATCAAATTTATAGAGAAAATTCAATTAAATTTGCCCAACAGCTGCAGCAGCTGACCCGTTCAGACGCTTAGCCGCTTGGCTGCTTGCCTGCTTGCCTGCTTGGCCTCTCTGTGTAGCTTGGTCGCTTTTACGCAGCTTTGCGTCAGATATTTTGCGTTAGGCCACAATGAGGACTAGACTGTGGCATAATCCTCACGCATACACACGCACAGACACACACACACACACACACAAAGCCACATAATAAACAGGCGTCGAGCGAAACAAAAAGGCAGCCAAATTTAAGAGGCATCAAGTTGGAAGTCGACACAGTCGCCTCAGTTGCTCGTTGACGGCGTCAACAAAACGGTTTGTCAAACTGTCTGTCCGTCTGTCTGTCCGTCTGTCTGTCTGTATGTCAATCAGGCAGACAGACAGACAGACATTTGGGCCGTCGCTGCTTCGACTTTTATACTTATTAAATTTGCCGGCTTATCAGAATACTGTGAGAATACTGAGACCCGTATAGAAAGTCAAGCAAGCGTTGCGAGCAGCGGCAACAATCTTGGCCAAAGTAATTGAATAAAAAACTTCCAACTTGTTGGCAACGTCAGCAGCCATGTGCTTTGCCTGCCTGTCACACGCTGACAGTAAGTCCTATCCCTTCCCCATCCTTAGCACCCTTCTCTCCCCTATAGCATCCCTCCTTAAAAACCCATCGTGCCATTGTTCCCAAGTTGGACTTCAAAGACAAGTGGACAGTTTGCTGGCGCAGGGAAACCCCTAGGAAAAGTTCGGCTATTTCAGTTGATAATTACCGGCAGAAATGTCGCAGCGTGGGCACGCCGTAAACCTGTTCCCTGCCAATGATTTTGTCCATTAAAAGCCGTCCGTATCGCTCAAAGAACATTTCCCGACGTGACGCATACAGAATGGGCTGAAAAAGAGAAAAGCGGGGAAAGGAGGCAGAAATTTCATTTGTTAATAAGGAATGTCATGCCTGACGGTTTAGAAACTGCATTTGCCTCGATTTCGATATGTTTTCTAGAAATCCCATAACTCTTTCAGGATTTCATCTAGGCAACTTTTGCCCTCATATCTTTTGAACCATTTTGGCTAAATAATAGTGAATAATTCTTTCGGAACTCCTCCCCCTCACACACGATTCAAATTAAACTTACCTTAAAGGGCATTTCAATCATGGTGATATTTCGCAGCAGTATCTTAAGGCACAGCACCAACTCGTAGCTATAATTTCGTCCGTTCTCGATAAGTTTGTCGAGCAATGCAATCGTCACGGAACTGCCGCCATCGGGTGGCAGCGGTGAGGCGCCATATCTGCAAAGATGATAAGCGGTCACGAGTGCGGCTAACTGCTGGCTACGTGCAACGAGATGGCAGCTGCCAGTTACCAGTTGCCCGTTGCCCGATGCCTGATGCAGCTGCTGGAGCACGTAGTTGGTTAGCTTGCGGTTGGGCAAAGAGCCGGGCAAATGTGCTCTCTGTGCGGTTATTAACTGTAATTTGTAGACGACAATGCCGACGCTGGCAAAGGATGCCAGGTAGGACGGAAAATAAATGTTTGAAACGCTGATAAACACAGTGTGCAAATGAAATAATGAACACGAAGCTTTGTACGGAACTCGGAGCTGGGAGCTGGGAGCTGGGAGCTGGCGGTCATGTAGTCGACGCCCATGTCATATGCACACATGGCAGACAACGAAGGCTAACGCGGCGTATGTGTGCTACTATGTAGACGTCGCGTCGTTAGTCGTGTGTGCAGTGTGGTGAATTTTGTAAATGAAGTGCAAATGTGGCATGCGGCAATGTATGCTGTCACATGACGAGCGACAAGGGGAAAAAGGTGACGGGTGAACGGGGACAGGGTTGTCACATTTCAAATTGAAACTGTATGCCAAAAAAGAAAAAAGGTTTCGCTTCTTTTTTTCCATTTGCATTTTACGTTGATAAGCAGCGTAATTTATATGTGTACTTTACCTGTGACCTTAGCTGCCCGCATAACTGTAACATACATTTACAGCATAATTTATAATATTGTCTTTCGGCATTGTAACTTACCCCTCAAATGTTGCGCAACCAGGAGGCAAGCAACAACAGCAACAACAATAACGACGCGTTATTACCACAATTTGCATATTTTATGGCCAATTTTAAATGAGAATGCAGCAAAGCGAAAATCAGAAATCAGTTGGCAGCAAGCAGTAAGCAGTAAGCGAAACGCGAGAGAACGAAGCTCAAATCAAAACATAAACAATATCGACAATTCATAGCCGCATCAGCAGCAAAATCAATCGAGAAACAGACAGCCAGGCGTTGATGCAGAACGCAGAAGCAGCATCAGAGATGCGAGTAGCGCCCGTCTCAATGAAAATACATACAACCGACATTTTCCTCGGCCTTGCTCTACTTCAATCATTTCCATTACCTTCCTTTAACTCGCCTACTAATAATGTGCTTGAAAATTGTTCGAACTCCTATCGAGATCAGGCAATAAAGACTTAAATAGATATGAACTTCAACTTGAACTTGATGAATTTCTGTATTTGTGTATGCCAACATATATAGTACATTATCGAGGTAAGAAAAACAAGTAAAGAAAGCAATAGAAAGAAATTATCAACCTGATAATCGTAAATTATCGATTTGCGTGGGCGGTGGGCGTGGCATTAAAAATTGAAAATAAACTCGATCTACGTATCCTATACAGGAACCTTTATGTGAAATTTGGTGTCTCTAGCTTTTATAATAGCTGGGATCTAAACGTTCAAACGGACTCGGCTGGTGATTCTGAGTCAGAATATATACACTTTGTGGGTTCTGCCACGCCTCCTTCTGCCTGTTACATACATTTGAACAAACTTGGTATACCATTTTTCATCATTTTCAATGGTATTCAAAGAAACATAGATCTGATTTAAACAATAGGTGGCAAATAAACTTGTGCAGTGTTTTTTGATGAAAATAAAATTGTGATAATTTTTTTCAAAACTGGGCGAATTTTATCTTACTGTGGGGCGCGCTCGACTGTAGCTTTCCGTACTTGTTTCTTATTGTCTTCTTACGAACTATTTATTGCGCAGTGAAGTATGCTACAAAAAGTTGATTCCCAAGAATTATTTATGCCGCAGAAAAGTATGCTACAAAAATTGATGCGAAATTAATGTGAAACTTGATTTGGTAGGAAGTTAGATCTATCTGTTTCTTTGACCATATGTATAGAGTCAGCTTTTATGATTAAGTATTTTCTATTTTGATTTTGATTTCTTTGTTGTTTAAATTTTGTACTCAGGTTTCAATTAAGTTTTAAGACTGATTTTAAATCAAAGGACCAAAACACTTTTGCTGCCAAAACATAAAGATAAACTGAGCAGAACAAAACATAAGGTCACCTGGGTAGAAGTGTATCTGCTGCGTTCGTTTGGCTTGGTTGCGTTTATAATTTCGTTTCCTGTTTTGATTTGACTGCCACCGCCATCGCCATTGCTGGCAATCTTTTGGCTGCGAATCAATAGTCGCATTTTATGCAAAAGATACTTTTTGGCCCGCCATCAAAAATTGAAAACTTCCTCGGGGCTGCCAAAAGCTGTGCAAGCAAGCAATGAGGCGAGGCAGCATCAGCAGCAACAACAGCAGCAGCAGCAGCAAAAGTGGCAAATGCACAACGGGCAATATCAAGTTATAAAACAATAAATTTGCAACCGCAAAAAGAGAAAGAGTGAAATGGAGAGAGTTCTAGAGTGAGAGCGAGCTAGATCCAAGGTCGGTGACTGAGCGAGCGGAGCGGCTGAGGCTGCGAGAGCGTTTACATATAAATTCCATGCATTTTAGTTGTTCTTAGTATTGCTGCCTCTTCTCTCTTTCTTCTTCTTCGTTTGCTGTGCCTTGTTGTTGTTGTTGCCAGTGCTGCTGCTGTTGCCGCTGCCGCTGCTGCTGTTGAGTGCACACTCGTAAGTTGCGGCAATCTGCTTGCTGCTTGCTGGCGACCATGAGACACTGTGGAGACGTTGCCTCGCCTTGTCATGCAAATTCGCTTTGGCAGCGACTTTCATATTTAATGTTAATATTTGCGTCTCTTAAGCGCTCGCGTGGGCGTGCACAAGGGCGTGGCCGAGGGAGGAAAGGGGGAGACCCTCGGTCTTGGCATTGTCAGTCGCAGCACTTGATTATGCTAAGCGATGCGCAGAGAGTTTGATGTTGCATATATTGCGGCGTTGCGCCACCGCCAAGTGCCGCGCTCACTTAACACAGTTTTTCGCGCTAATTGAAGTGCGTCAGGCTCCCCGCCCCCCTATCCTCTTTAACTCTCCCCCAACTTACCTTAACAGTATCAGTAGCAATTCGGGTGAATTTGCCTGAAGCGCAATGCGTAGCGGGGAGGAGCGACCGCACGACTCGATGGGAACATCGATGAATCTGCAAGCGAAACAGGCATGCTTAAATATTTAGTCACACTTTTAACGCATTCACTAAGTGGGCACAGCATTTAGGCAGTGGAAAATGGAAAATTGCGTATGCCCTCGGGCCACACGTTGTTGCCTTAATGGATGCGCCTATCTCGCAAATTGCGAGGAGCAGGGAAGCGTAGCTCTTAGTCCTCTTGCCCGGCATTAGTAGCAAAAACATGTGCAGAGTACGCACTGAGGAAACAAGATAGGCGGCTTGTTGCTTTGTGACTCTTTTCTCGTTGCTTTTTGGGCAGCTGGCCTGTTAGAGCTCTACACTGATACGTATACGCAGTGTAGTCCACTCTGACATTAGCATGTACACGGTGGCGTACACGCACACACACACTTACATATTCAAAACGCTTTGCAGCATGCTCGAGACAATGATACTCATACAGCCGCACACCCACACACAAAGAGCACTCGCACACATACACACGTACACACACATAGGCATTCGCATAAAAGCTTCGCATTGTTAGTGCCTCAGTTCGTCTTTATGCCTACGCATAAAGGGCCAAGCCACAATAAATCGAAATTAACGCACATTCAGGTGATTTCCTTTTGCACACACACACAACCATACACACACAAACGCAGTGGCAAGCACTGCACTGTCGGCGATAAGCGCATTTCAAGTCTACGTGGCAACTTTAGCTCGAACCGTTGCTTTCGACAAATTAATTTACAGTTTATCTGTCAAGTGCAAGTCCAGTTGAAAGCAAGACTTCGTCTCGGCCACGCGCAAAGCAACAATAGTTGATGAAGCATTATCGTTGACATTCTGTGGCAAATTTGACTGAAACTCACAGGAAACCTGTTTCTACAGAATTTGAAAGGGGCGGCTGCTAGTTAACACTTGCTATGCGCTAGAAGTTCAGTTAATCTTTGGCATTAAAATGCAATTATTGTTGGAAATCATTATTAGATATTAGTAGATACTTATCAGGTTCAGATACTCTTTGAATTGGGAATTAACTCTCCGTTTGAACAATCATATTTTTGTACCCTTCTCCCATCAACAATCGTTAGATAAGGGTAAACTTACTTACCGCAAATTTATGTAGCAGACATTGAGTGACTTGGCAAACCCCACAAATTATATATATTCTGGCTCGGAATTGTACCTAACTGGCGGATTCGCTCAGCTGTTGTTTTCGTTTCTGGTAAATCTTGAAATTAAATATTTATTTATTTTTATTTATTTATATATTTTATTATTCTTTAGATAACATACTAACTTCTTTCAATACAAGTCTGGATAGTTCTCTCGCTGATTTGTTAAACTCCAGCGGCATGCGGCAGAAATTTCTACTGTCCCATTACTACGTCTTATATGCCAAACACAGACACCCACACTCTCACACACATCCTGCCACAATCACACACACTTAAGTCTTATTCATTTGCTTTGCCGCGGCTGAAGACGGTGTTAAAAGGGGGCGTCATGTGTGAGGCGAGCATAACTCTATGTAACATGCTCCTCATGTTTGTCTTATGATCTGCATGTGTGTATTTAGCGGTGCGTGTGTGCGTGTGTGCGTGTGTGTCTAACTGTTCGCGTGGGCTTGTATCAACGAGCTTGAGTGTTAGCCTGGCCTGGCGCTTTGTGCGCTTATTACACGCATTTTTGACTTTAATCCTCCGGAGTGCGCCGGCAAACAAAGCCGAAATAACAAAGGTTTACACTGCTGCTGCTGCCGCCAGTGCTGCCTGTTGGTTTCCAGCTTATCGCAGTGCACACGCACACACGCACACGCACAAGCACACATAAATCTCTGGCTGCTAAAAAATGAGACAGCCGACGAGCTGAGCTCATGTTGGAAGTGAAAATCTTAATTATACATGACACCAAGCAACAAACGACCGAGATTGAAAGCCACAGCGGCCATTGTTTCTCAGCCTGCATGTGTGTGTGCATGTGTGCGTGTGTGTGTGTGGGGTGTATGTGCTTGTAAAGTGTCGCCATCGTTTACACAATTATGTCTGACAAACATGCACGACGAACAAACAATGCCATCTGTATTAATTTAATTAAAAAAAAAACCTTTTTTTGTTCGCCTGCAATTTGTGCTTCTCTCATAACTTCTACCATTCTCGGCGCAGAGAAAGAGTTGTTTTTTTGTGGAGCACAAATTAAGCCAAGCACTTGCTATATCGACTTTAAAATCAAAAATGGAAAACACTGCAGCAAACATTCACTCAAAATTCAAGTTGCTGGCACAGGGGGGACTCGCTACCATTTTTAATTGGACTCGCGAAAAAAACACAATGCCAAAGGCATTGAGAACATGGTTCGTGCAACTAACGAAAATAGCAACATGCGCTGAACACACGCTGAAATAACAAGCAACAACAACAAAGAGACGAAAAGGTCAATTTGGCATGCCAACCATCTAATACCCTTGCAGCAGGTTGGGCACATCGGAAATTAAAATTTATGTTTTTCGTCGGATTCCTCCCTTGAGAGCTATGGTATGCAGCACTTTTCATCAAATTTATAGTAAGGCTGAGTACATGATATAACTTAAACTGGTTTAGCTCCTTCGGTGAGCCGAAATGAGCTAAGGGTATGCAACAACGGTCAACCTTGTCACATAGTACTATGCCATGTGGCTAAAATGCTTGTGCGCATTTTGGAGCCCTGCACAGCGGCATAGGCAGTCGAAACGGCGTCGTTGGCGTTGGCCATAAATTCAGCCGAGTTGTTGTCAAAACTCACCTGAGCTGGCGCTCCTGCTCATAGCGTGGTATCCAAACGGGCAGCGTGAGTTGTTCGCGTGTGGCATGCTTCAGAAAGTAGACCATGGCGCGCACATTCTCGTGCTGCAGAACAAACAAGCAGGAGTTTCGGTTCATTTCCATTTCCATGTGGCAAAAGATTGGGGGATGGGGTTAATCATATGACTTACCTGATCCTGAAAATCGCTGCGCCAGCCGGCTATGAAATGCGGGGCATGTGGCCCAAACAGAGCGCCCAGAAAGATGCGCTCGAACGTCTTTTCGCACTCGTAAATGGCAACTGGCAAAGGCAGAAAAAGAAAGAGCAAAGAGTGAGAGAGAGACAGAGAGAATGAGAGAATGAGAGCGTGTGTGTGTGTGTGAGAGATGATAGACATAAAGTAGCCAATTAGGCGCTCGCACTTGTTGCTGCTGCCGCTCGCTCTGCTGGCTTCACTTTTTGGCAACTCGCATGCGGCATCCTGCAGCGAAACGGGAAACGGAAGCTAGCAAAATGTCAGCAGACAAACTAAGGCACTCGTGGGATTGCACAGAGCGAGAGAGAGAGAGAGGGAGAGGGAGAGCAGTGGGGCTGGCATTTCCGCGCTGTTGCAGTCTCGCTATAAGTTTGCTAGAATTCGCGCGCGATCAAAAGGCAACAATTTAATCGCACACACACACACACGTGCAGTGCTCCCGGCAGACCTTGGCTTACCATTAATGCTGTCAGTCTTGGGGGCCGGGCAAATTTACGCAGCATTTTAATTAGAGGCAACACGCACGCAACTTGTCGCAAACGAGCTGGCAGACATGGCCCAAATAACTTGCAACACTTTAAGGCACTTTACAAGTTTTATGATGCAACAAGGCACAAACAAGCCAAGAGCGAGACAGATACAGAGGGAAAGAGAGAGAGAGAGAAGAAAGAGAAAAAGCGTAGTTCTCAACGTGGCACTTTTTGGCTTTGCAATTTCATGCGGCAATTAGCAGAAACACGTGATTAAATGAGATCCTGCCTGGAATACTGCTGGAACCCCCATCCCCAATCCTGGCTACTTATGGGTGTTATAATCTGATGCGATGTCATAAAATTCATTAAAATATGCAAAACAAAAGGCCAAGCCCCAAGCAGCACACCACGTTCGCAGCACACACGGCAGCACACCACGGCGGCACGGCACACACACACAGCCTTACCCTTGCACATCTGTGGATATTAAATTATTAAGTTTCTGCCTTTGACTTACCCAACAGTCGAACGACCACCTCGGAGTCGCGCACGCCCCAATCCCAGCAGGTGCGCAGCGCAATATACAAAATGTTGTGATACTTCCCCATGAGGCAGACCTGAGAGAAAGCGAGAGAGAGAGTGAGAGAAGGGAAAGGGGAAGGGGAAGGCAACTCGCATACGTTTACAAAGTTTTTGCATAGTAGTATAACGCATTTGAATTTAAATTAAATGCTAGCCAAGGCCTTTTTCGCCGGACACATGTGTACCGAATTTCGAATAGGGATTATGCAGCCAGCTATGAGATATGGTTAGACAAGCGTGGCAAAAATGCAAAACCTTCAAGGTGGAATTCATAATACAGAAAATCTTCGCTAGGAATGAATTATGGAATTGAAAATAATATAGAAATTTAAAATATACGTTTGCTTAACAAAATTTCTATAATTCAGAGAAAAATTTAATCAAACAATATATTATTCACATGTACAGAACGGAACTGAAATTCTTTTGGAAATATATCATAGTTTCAAGTAAATTTTATTTCAATATTTTACTCAGAATTAAAAACCAAAACAATGCAATATAAAGCAACCTTTGACCTCTGCTTTGACCGTGACTTTTGTTACGAATTAAGCAGAAAGCATAGAAAATCAATGCGAAAACTACTCGTAATTCCATTGGTTCGCTCACCTGCCCCCCATTGCCTTGCTTGGCAAGTCGATGAAATCTCAGGGCGGCGCAAACCGCAATGCTGGCCACCTCATCGGTCTGTACATTCTGTCCCTCGCTGCAGCCCTTGATGATGGCGCTCAGGTGATCGAGGACATCGCGACGCGATTGACGATCCTGCAGACCGTTGCGCGTAATATGCACAAACGTGTCATTGAAGAAGCACTCAAAGATGTAGTCCATAACGAGTTTCCTGCGTGACGTTCTGCCGCAGCGCTGATAGCTGGCACGGGCGCTAGCAGCCTGCTGGGTACCGAGCAATGGCCGGAAGCCGTAGAAGCGGCGCAGCGACAGAGGCAGCGGCAGCGGCAGCAGGCAAATCGAAACCAATTGGCTTCTTAATTGATTTACCAACCACTGCAATGCCTCGAACAACTGCAAAAACATGTCACAATTCAATTTGAGGCAAATACTAAAAACCGAACAAAAATCAAGCAAACAAAACACAAATTGAGTTTGGCTTTCGATTAATTCGATAAAAGCGCAAGAGCAATCGCGCTATTGCACTTAAAAAAGCACGTTAAACAAAGTTGCGCACACTGAAGCAAATAAATTGTGAACAGAGCGGCAGAGAATTGTGAACAGTCCGCGCAAGAGAGAGCGCACTGACCAGTGAGGAAGAGACACGGCACGGCACGACATAACAAAACAATACACTGCACACTCACATTCGATTAACACTCTCGCTCTTACGCTCACTCTCTGTCTATCGATTTTTTCATGCTGGCAACGATGTGCCAAAAAGGAAATATTGTGAATAAAATATTGTAAACAAACAAAGAATTTCAGGGTTGACTTGATGTATTTGCATTTGATTAATTCACTGAGAACAAATGCAATAAATCATATTTATTGCGATATTCAGATATTTTCAGCTTGTGTTTGCATTCGTTGCATTTATTATATTGTCTTTGGCGCCACACACACACACACAAACACGCACATCAAACAGGTGTCAGCAGAGACTGTGTCACTTGCCGCAACATCAATAACTTTCTTGAAATGGTTACCAAACAATTTCAGCACTTAGTAAACAATTTAATGAACCACTCAGCCCGCGCACAACAATTTCGCAATTCGTGCCGCTCAAGCGTCGTCAGCCAACTGGGAAGCCAAAACAATTCAAACTAATTTCCAAACGCAGCGCTTAGCTGTTTACCTGCCCCGCCGTTCTCCACTCTTCCGCTGCCTGTGTCCACTCACTGACGTTCTGCCGTGCACTCTCCGTCTCTCTCTCTGTGTTTTTGCCTTACATCCACTTCTACACTACCTTTTCTTGAGCTCTCTTTCTCTCTCGATATTGTTTAGCGTCAACAAGTTTGTTTACTTTGCACGCTCACATGAATTTCTTTTATTTGAAATGCGACAAAAGCAAAATAAATACATGTTTTTAATACATTGGTATTACATTTGTTTGTGTGAGTCCTAATTATTTATCTCTTGCAAAAATAAGTTGATATAAGCTGTACAAAATTTTATTGGACGAATTATTTTAAAACAAGTAAGTTTTGGTAAAAAACAAGGCTTGCAAAAAACACTGCTTGCTCGCTTGCAGTGCAAATCTATATGAAACGTTGAATACCTTTTAAGTTAATTATCCGATTTTGATAGTTTGATACACACCCAAACTGAATACTGTAGCCTTATTATTGCGTTTGCTATTCGGTTTATAGATTTGCGGGGGCGGAAGTAGGCGTGGCCCAAATTTTAATAAAAAATTTGACAGCGTATGGCCGACATGAGTGTTGTCACCAAATTTTGTGGCTCTAGCTTTTTTAGTTTCTGAGATATAGGCACTCATACAGACGGACCAATCGACTCGGAGATCCTGGGAGTATCTGCAAAAAGGTTCGGACAAGCGTAGGAAATTCCGCCAAAAAAATAATAAGATCGATAATTAAGCAACGTTAATTCATTGAATAATGCTTGTATGTTTTCAAATTGGATGGTATAAATAATACAACTATTATATATGTAGATATAAGAAAAGCTTGCGATCCACAAAAGCACAAAAAAATCACTGCCTACTTTCGGGACTAAATCACTAGTACATTCTTCAGGCGCCGCTACATATCCTATTCTATATGGCTATTTATAAGCCAAAGTAACAATTAATTAAACTGTGACTGTCCCAGGTTAAAGGCTCCCTTTCAATTTCTAAGCCCCATTCAAAAAACACAATTATTCTATTAGGCACTTTGAAACTGAACAAATTTACGAGTTAACAAATAATCCCCGCGCTGGCTTATTTGTTGATTCAGTATTTTGTGTAAATTTACATATCGACTGTAAATTAAATATTCATGCCTTCCCCTCGTTCCCATTGAATATTTACTGAATGTCTTTAATATTTGCGCGGGCAATTACACAATGATATGCATTAAACTAGGGATATCCACTAAGCGCACGCATTAAACGCGTTATGGTTGATTGGATTCACCTCAGTGGATTCTTTGCTTTAATATGCAAAGCTAAAAGCTCCATTTACTGAAGGGTATATAAGATATGTACGCGAAACTTAATTGCAATACATGTGTACTTCATGATAATATTCAACTATCTGTATATCTGCAAGAGTTATTGAACAATTTCGTATCATTCAAATTGTATTAAATGTGAATGCAATCAGTTATTGAGCACAAAAATTGAATCGAATATCGAATATATCTGCGTGTTGTGCACGTTTCACTTCAGATAGTGCGCAACAACGGAATTGCGTATTTACATAAAATGTTGCAGCAGCCGCACGAGACGGAAACGGAAATGCGACCACAACAAGCGCAACGTATTCACACAGACAAATTTAACACTATTCAGCCAGCAGCCAGAGAAAAAAAGTGCAAAATTCTGTGTGAATGATTTGATTGGAAAATGTATTAAATAAATATTTGCATAAATTTCACACAGGAAATAATTGAAATGAATGAAACTTGCAAAAACAACAGATTTTTTATTAAATATTTACATGCGCTCAATTAAAGAACTGGGAAAAACAATTATATTGTAACAAATTAGATTAAAATAAGTAATGGTTAGTTAAATGAAGCGTAAAATAATCAAAGTTTGAAGTACGATAAATGAGTGCAGTAACTAATAAAAGAGAAGAGTGCCACTTATAATAGTTTAGATAGTTTAGAGTACATTTTAAACAGTTGATACCTTTGTTTGACCTATACATAACTCACCATGATGGTCTTAAATCATCTTTCAAGAGACCCTTCACTGATGCAACACAATTTCTCTCTCTCTCTCTCCCTCTCGTTACAGGCTGCTGTGCCAGGAGATCAACCAGGACGATTCATTTCACCTGGAGTACCGCGGCCCGGTCATTATGAAAGGCAAGCCGACGCCCATGGATTGCTGGTTCCTGACACGTGCCACCAGTGTGGCAAATGCCAGTGGCAATGGCAGCCTCGACTCACCCCTGTTGCAGCCTACAACGCCGACAGCACCGCAACGGATGGGCATGGGCATGGGCATAGCGGGACATGCCAGCGTCTCACGTACCTCCTCGGCGAGTGGCAGTGGCGGCGCGACGGGTGCTTCTCCCTCGGCTCCTTCGGATGCATAGACAGAGCGGAGCCAGAGCCAGAAGAAGATGCGTTCGTAAACTGCTAAAATATACTGTAAAGTTGGCGCTGCAAATTCTACGTGTACTCTGCGACTGTGACTGTCTCTCTAACTGTGCGTGTGACTGTGTGCCTGTGTTTGTGTGTGTGTGTGTGCGTGTCTGTGTCTCTGTCTTGGCCACTTAACCAGTTCATTTCTGTGGCTTTGTATTTGTTCTATTTGAACCATCGGCCTGCTGCATTAGTCCCGTGTGCATCTGTGTGACGCTGCTGCTGCGCCTGGCACACTGCGGTCGGAGCTGGGGTCCTCGGCTTCTGCATCGTTGGATCCTTGTGCAAGGTAATTTATGTTAATGCTCATCTATCTGTAACCACTCAGCTAGCTTGTTCAAGGCGAGGCTAGGCACGTCGTCTGCACTTGCGTTAGTTGCTTTACAAATGATTTACATTTCTTCAGATATTACACGCTGCGTATCCGTAATTTATGGCATATTTACAACAGCGCTTATTTGTACTGCATAAATCAAAATAACGGTATCAGTTGAGCGCAAGCAAAAAAAAAATTAGCATTATGTATGAATATTTAGACAAGGCATAGGCAATGCCATTAGGCAAAGTGTTGTGAAACTCAAAAAACAAGATTACAGGCGATGCCATAAAAAACGTAGAAGACGGAAAGGAAAACACATCCTGGTACATGGTACATGATTTCATGACACTTGCGCGCGCTCTGTTTGCACAATCCTCGCTTGTCCCAACGAGCCAGTTGACAGTAAACTAGATAAGTCCAAAACAACTCAATATAAAAGCCATAATATGGCAAACAGTTAAATATATATCTCACTCACCACCCTCCCCGCCATCTGCCCACCCGCTATCTCCTGCTGAGCCCGTTGTCTATTTTGTAGCATACTTTGCCGGGCTGCCAAAGGATTGTCAAACAGTGCGCAAGCCGCTGGAGCTGAGCAAAATGTTTGCATTTATTTTGAGTGTGTGCCTGTGTGTGAGTGTGTTAGAGTTGTTTACCAAGCTGGGGCTAGCCGAGGCTGCTGCAAGCAAGCAAAAAACCACAACAAACAGCGGCAAGGAAGAGAAACAGAGAGAGAGAGTAAGAGAATGAGAGATGGAATTTAACACATATTTCCGTATCAAATATTTGGCATAAACAAACAACCGCAGAAACGCAAAAGGCTTCCAGACAAAAACTGCGAGAATCCGCACACACACACACACACACACAGATACGCCCAAAACTACGAGAGTCGATTGAGAAGTAATAAATAAATTAGTTGCACAAAGCAAAGAGTCCAAAAGCAAGTGAAAAGTTTTTGTTACTTGTAAAAATGATTCCCTTTCAAGCTCTGCAAACATTCTCGACCCTGCCTTAGTCTCATTTCTCTACAGTTTGGTTCATTATTATTTCAAATAGTTACTATGCCTCTGCCTGTGCACATCGCAAACCTTTCGTATTCGTACCGAAAACTTTCATTGCGAACAATGCGAAAAAGTTTGTTAATTTTGTCGCATAGGAAATGCGCTTTGTTGAGAACTTTGGAACTACCCTCGTATCAATGTAACTCAAGTTTATCTTTAGCCCCAAAAAGTTTGTTAATGTCTATGACATTGAGGCAGAGCGAATCGCATTAAACGCCCACACAAACACACATAGAGGCGACCCTGCTTTAGATACAGATACAAACAGAGCGGTTCTAGATACAAATTCAGTGTGTCGTAGACTTGCATACAGATTTCATTCGCCCCGTTGGTCGTGGACAATTTATATTGGCTCGCAATGTCTGTTTATGGCCTCGATATGCGCACATTATCGTTAAATGCCAACAATAACAATAACATCAACATTGACAGCAACAACAACAGCAACAGCAATAGGAACAACAATGCAATTTGATGACTTGAAAGTTGGAAGGCATTTTGATGATGATGATGCCATGCGAGTGCACATGTATGAGCGTATGTGCCTATGTGGGTGTATGGGTATGTCTAACGACAACTCGTTAGAAATGGATTAACATTGATTAGTTGTCGCATATTCTACAGAGAGCTTCTTCGGGACCCTAGCAACAATTGCGTTAATTGAAAGGGTTTGCGAGAGTTTAAAATAAATCAAATTTACGGTTAGCAGCTCATTTGAATTTCTAACGAAGGCCCCAAAGATATTAAGGTCATTATAAAAATATTCTTGTGCTGCAGAAGTGAAACAGAATTAAATATGCCTCGCCGCTCGCTGCTCGAAGCTCGCTGCTCGGTCAAATTCCAGCCCCATTTTCCGGCCGATCCACTTCCCCCAGTTCGCTGCAAAAAAATTTTTCCCTCATTTCTTCTATTTAGCTTTTATTTATTTCTTTGCATCCGGCTTATTTGTACAGGATGTTGCCGCAGGTTTCATCCCTTTCTCCCCTTCTCCGTATTGAATCTCTCTTTAAGGCAAGTTCACAATTTGCGGGAAGTTTTTCTCAATTTAAATACGCATTTGCAGGCCCAAGGACACGCCGCCTTTACAATCAGGGTCTAATTAATGCCACTGCCAGTGAATGCAATCCCTGCTGGTTTCAATCGAAAACCCTTTGTCCTACAATATAAAAGATACTTTAATGAGCTCTTAATTAAGCTGGTTCCGCCAGCGAAACTCGCTCTCTCGATGTGCATCAGCATTCGCATTCGCGCGGGGAAACTTGTCTTCGCCTTGCTTCATCACTGCCTTCACGTTCACCCGGTCATTTATCATATGGCGCCCCATTCAATCATCCTCTGTCTGTATACACATAAATAATATTCTCTTATTGCCTGCTTTCTTTACATTTCCATAACCAATGAGGCTGCACCTAATTCAAGCATATCCATCAATGCGAGCTGATACTATGTATGTATGTATGTCTGTCTCTCTGTTTCGTTTTTTTCTTCTTTCTCATTTGTCCTCGCACAATTTCCTTTTCTGTTCGCATCGCTTACATTTCAAATACGCAAATGCAAATCGCAAAACCAATCAAACAAATATTTGCCTAACTAAATACAACATAAACTTGACGCGCCATGTCTGGGCGAGCTTAAGGCGTGACCTGGATTTGGCCTGAGCCTAAGCCCCAATCCGTGTCTGAGGCCTGGGCATGTCCTTTTCAAGGCCATTGCGTGCTAGCCTTATAAAAAATTTAGTTGAAATTGCAAGTGACAGGCGCTTCTCGTGCTAAGCGGCGGCTTCTCCTCCTCCTCATCCTCCTCCTTCTCATACCGCTCTGCACTGCTTCTTCTTACCAGTTCGAGTCGGTTTTTTCTCATTAAAAATTCATAAAGATGGAAATTATGATTGCGATGAGCCGTCGACGACAAAATGTCAGAGGCAAAGCTCGCTCTCGGCTTGGTCTCGGTTGCTGCTGTAGCTCAGTTTGTATTGCTAGACAAGGCAGGCGAGAAAAACTTGGGAAAAAACTAAGGAAGCTTTTCTACAAAACGGCATTTAAATACCCTTCTAATAAAAGTACTTGCATAGTTACTAGAAAATTTAAATTGGCCTAGCTGAAAATTAGAAAATTATAACAAAATTTGAGATAAAAAAAACTTAAATTAAAATTAATTTAGAATTAAATTATTAACATTAACTCTAAATTAAAAATTAAATTCAACATATAATATTGACGTTTAAGATTATATTATCAAGCATGATTTGATATATTTGGATACTATTTGAATTGCTTTGTGCTTCTGATTCATTCTAACATTGCTCCACAATTTACTAAAACCTGCCCATTTCTAATGTGCTTAGCCACTTAGTCATAGTACCCACTTGGCATTAAATACCTATGACGGATGCTTGGCAAAAAAAAGCTTGGCTCTAGGCAGAAAGTTCAGCCAGATAATAATATGTCTAACGTTAATGCTGATGACAACGCCATAGCCATTGCCATTGACGATGATGATGATGATGATGATAATCGCAATGTGCCTGTCCCGCTCTAGTTCCGGTGCTGCATATTTTCAGGCGTGACATGTTATATGTCAGCGGGCAACAGGAAAAATTACGCATACGCCGTGTGTGTAATGCAAAATTAGTTACGGGTTTGCATAGAAAGGCAAAAAAAGGGTTTCGCCAGCACAGAGTGGCGACAAACTTCTGTGTGACATGTGTTGCGCATTTTAATAGAAATTACTCGCACGTTGACACACTTGCAAATGTGACAGGAAAGAAAGGGTCAGAGGCTGACAGCTTTACACACGGCATCACACACACTCAGCTTTCACACAGGAAGTAAAAAGTGAAACTTTTCTGATTGAATTATTTCATCTGGCAGCCTCAGCCCAAGCTTTGCACAGCCCCAAATCCCCTGAAGGCTGCTCAGCTGCTCAGTTCTGTGTCCTTTGTAGTTTCTATGATAAACAGGTTCATTATTTGCCAGAACTTCTAGAGAATGCGGCTAGGTTATGCAGTAAACTTTCCCCAATAAATTACATTGGTATTATGTGTGTGTGCCTGTAAAGTGGCCAGTTAATGTTGCCTACAGGAATGATTGTCCAAACTCAACATCAAGGTTCGTAGATGAATCCTCCGCCCCTAACCCCAAAGCAATTTGCAATTTGGCAGCGCAGCAGTTAATGCTGCAAATATTTGCAGCTGACAAACCGAAACGCACGACGGAACTTAATCGAAAACTCAGCACTAATTTCGATTAAACTTGAAGAGGTTGCAAACACAAACACGCAAACTAACTAACACACACAAGCACACGCACACACAATGCGCAATTTAACAACAACATTAACTCAACACCCACAACAGCAACGCCCTCACGCCGCGCCGCAGGCGTAGTCAGTAAAGAGACAGATAGTTAGACAGGGAGAGAAAGAGAGGCAGAGGGAGACAAACAGACAGATGACAATGTTGGCAAACAGACGCCTTTCATTTGCATGCAGCCTTGGGCCCCTTGCCCCCCAACCCTCCATTCTACCCTCTCTACCCACTCCCCCTTCCGTCTCTCCCAGTCTATTGCTGCAACCACAGCTGCAGTGGCTGCGGCAAACAAAGCCATCAGCTAAAGACTCCAAATGCTGCTCTTGCCTACAACAAATCAATTCGAGCATCGACAGAAGGCAGGGCATTATAAATTGAGCCCCGATTCAATTTAAGCGCAATATTTGCGAAACAGTTGGTCGGGAAAGGGTGAGGGTGGCAGGGTAAACTAAGACAATATTTAAGTACATGTTGTAGCCAATCGATTGCATAAACTGCACCAAACAAATACGAGAGTAATTGTATATTCAACAGCTTAGCAATTAAACTTCTCTTCCCAGCAGATACTTCACATTGCAGCAGAAAAAGAGAGAGAGAGAGTAGTGGGGGAAAGCGACAAGGAAAAGAAACACAAGCTGAACAACGCCCCCAACATCAGCGCCAACATTGAGGGCAGATTCTGTTGTCCTTTTCACGCTACATTTTGTCACGACATGGCACCGGGCACTTGGCCAACGAAGCGTATGCGCAACATTGCAGCACAGCAGCATAGCTTGCCCCGGCATGGCATAGCACGGCACTAGCTCGAGCAATTGATTTGTGGGCCATAAAGTTCGCGCCCGAATCTAGCTGATATTTACAATTTGAATTCATTCCGTTATAGCACACCCACTACACTACATTGTCACAGACCACGCCAGGTCATCCTGAGCTGAGCTGCAGCTGTCTGCCCCCTGTCACTTGCTCTTCTTTTTGCGCATTAAACTAATCGATAGTTTATGTGCGGGCCAAGCCTTAGTGCCAGTTCCATACATACACTGCGAGTACATTTAAGCCAATTCAATGGCAGCTTAGCCAAAGCACAGCGAGAGCAGAGCAGCCTGCAAGGAGCCAGAAATGGACAACATGTTGTTGTTTAATTGTCTGTAAAATTGCTAAATTGCTAAGCCTGTCAGTGTGTGTGTACGAGAAAAGAATGTTTCAGCGTGTGTGTGTGTGTGTGTGTGCGGGTCTCGTTGGTTTGGGACGCCTGTCAACGGCTTAAGCTTTACATGCATGTGCAATTACGTTAAACCAAATACAGCATTCGTGCCCGAAAGCAAAGCTCAACCCAAACTCAAACCGATCCAAGCCAAGCGTATCCCCCTTTGATTTTGGCAATTGTCACACTACTATCTTGTTGCATTTAAGCTTTAAATATTTTATTTACACATGTGTTTCGCATGCCAAATTAAATTTATATGCAGTTTGTGTTTAGCATTTGGCCCGTAACGGAGTTCTGAGGAAGGCAGAGAGAGAGAGGGGGAAAAGTTTTAGAGGAGCCCCGTAAAATCTACAACTTGCGCTATAAATAATCGTCTGTTGGCCGAGACCTTTGAGCTTTGTCGGTCGACTAGATATTTACGTGATTGCAATTTTTAATTTTCTACGACCCAAAAACCAGATACCTATTTACCAACCCCAACTCACCTCACACACACACACACACAGGCAGACAACTGCACAGTGTTTGAGCTGTTTTGGCAATCAAAAGTTGTTTTGCGCCTTTGTAGTTTTCGGTGCGGGGTCCAACAACTCGACTGGGCCACCCACGCAGTTGGCATACGAAACGAGGCAAGAAAAGTTACCACGTTGCGGCCAGGTTTCAACTTTGACATTGACACTGTTTGGCCAGCCGGGCAGCTTGGCTTGCCGGTGTAATTGGCCGTAAAGGGTTCAAATTGAATTCCATGTGCCGAAAGTAGTAGCCAAAAGCAGACAAAATAGAACAATAAACAAAAACTTATATACCCTGTAGAAATGTATACGTAATTACTCTATAACTTAACTGATAGATATGCGCATTATAATCAGGTTTGTTTACATTGTAATAAATATCCGAATTTTTCTAGTTACCTTTTTAACTTTATAAGATCTCCATTATTTCCCTCGCCTTTAAAAATCTCATATAATGCTCTAGGGTATGCGAAACAAAACAGAATCCTAAAACAAACAAAGCCAAATGATGCGTAAACGTGCGACGACGCCTGCTTTGGGCACTGATTTCGTTTTTAACCACATTTTATGGCAGTTTATGAAAACTACACGAGCTTTGCATAACACATAAAACTCAATTCATTTACACATTATCTATGTATATGATATCATTTCTACATGATTTTATTTCTTGTTTTTATTTCCAGAAATCAGACAAAGGATTCCAAGTTATGTCTACTCGAATGATGTACTTAGTGAATAGAGTGAGTTATATGTGAGTGCGACGGCTATAAGATGAGTTATATGCTTGTGTGTGCCTGTGTGCGTGTGTGCATGCGTGTCTGTGTGCGAATGCAATTTAATATGTTAATATTAATTTTTCTACTTTGTGATGGTTTCTTAGGCTGAACTTTTTGTGCTTCGTATTGTACTATAGATGTAATTTATGTAGACACTACTCACGTAACTCTAATTACACGTACATATACTGTATACGGTATAATAATAACGATATTATTTTGAACAAGAACTGTAAAAATCTCTACGAGCAAACGATGTAAGGCAAATATTCTAATCCACAAAGTTTTTGGGAAACTAAGCTAAGCAGAACTCGTAAATATACTTAAGTTTACCACAAGGCACCAAGAACAGATAACTGTAGCATCAGCAGATATATACATATATAGAAAGCATCACAGATCAGCTTGGCACAAAAAACTTAATCTAATATAAACTGACCACAGTCTGCAAAGTGTTAGCATTGAAAGCTTGCACCACGGCCAATAAATGAATAAATCGATAACCAACTAACCAGATGAAACCAGATCAAACACGATATTAGTGTATGTATACATAGAGCTATATGCATTCAGAGATCAACTACATATATTAAGCGAAAACCCCCAAAGAAAACAAAAGATGTGTGTATTGTTTGTGAACTTCGACGTACATTTATTGGGCTATTGGCAATATACTTATACATATTTACGTAAGTGTTATGAAGACAAATCTCTACAAGTACTATACTTATACTGAAAATAGCTTTATAGTTCTTAAGCCATCACATTTCAGAGGGTATTTTCAAGCAAAATAATTCGGAATAACTTAAGCAAAAGCAAATACTACGATAACTGCATCTATTAGATACCTAAATCGGTATGTAAGTCACGTGTATAGCTTAAGGTGCAATATATAGTTTGAAGAATATAGAGCCGTTCGTACAGTTACGTGTTGTTCTGAGAGCTGGGAGAAGATTGAGAGTTGATGGGGTACGTTAAGAGCGAAGTTATTTTAAAGCTCCAAGAGAAAGCTGAAATCACACACTCTATATCTCTGTTGCGCTCTCTATCTCTCTCTTTCTATGCCTGTATCTCTTGCTCTATGTAATATGTAAATGTTGAATACGTTAAAAACTATAATAATATATGAATAAAATATATAACACATACATCTATATACATGTAACCTAAACGTATGAATAAAGAAAGTATCTTATTGAACCCTGAAATAACTGAGTTTTTCAATTGGTTTAGATTTTGGGGATCTTCTTGTTTCTTATAATTAATTCAATATACAGCCAAAATAAGCGCAATTTATAGATATATAATATTAAAATGTTTAATGCACATTTTACAAATGAAAGAATCAATGCCTTTAAATTGATTTAAGCTGCTCTATTAACAATCGCAAATATGATGTCATTCATTCTATCACGTATTTTAAAATTCTTAAATATTTATTTATATTATTTATAAGATTTATTGCGCATTTTATGCGCCCTATCTATCATCTTTAAAATACTGTTCATGCTTAGCATAAATTTAGAATTATTGAATCGCATCCAGGCTACTTAGTCCCTTTACATGATTTGCATTATGCGCTTCATTAACGTGCTAATCAAATCTCCTCCTCGTTCGCGATTGCGTTCTGTTGCCGCAGCTGGGGTCGTTTCCATTTTGGCTTTGGCAACAAGGCGGCGGCTGCCTCGGCCTCTTCCCGGGCAATGCGCTGGCGTATCCAATAATTTGCGCCGCAGACTAGAAGCAGCAAACAGGGAATAACAATAAGCAGCACCATGCCCAGGGAAATGCTTGCCACGCGTGCCGAGTGCTCCTCGTGTCCTAGATAAGAAGAGTATAGAGAGACATGGAACGTAAAGGTGCACTTGGAATTGGCATAGACATGAAAGGCGAAATGAGATGTGCGATGAGATGCCAAAGAATGGCCACGTGTTGTGTCGTGTTTGAAAAATGAAATTCATAAATTAATCAACCAGTCACATATCCATTTGTATGGGCAGTGCCTGCCCAGTGACATTCATTTCGTCTGCGAGAATGCAGGATACAACCAGTTGCCAACTTTTGAGCAAAGGAGTATTTCACGAACCCATACACCCCCCTTCCCACCGAAACACACACCCATGCACACTCAACGACGGCAACTTGTCCATCAATTTGCTCAAGATTGATTGACAACATAGCGTAATGCACACAATACACAATACATTTACTCATCTCCTGCTCCCTGGGCGTGGCATGCGCTGTGGGTGGTGGTGCTTGTGTGGGGGTGTGCCATTCGGTTTTGGCCAAGGCGGGCATAGTACGTGACAGTTAGCTCAAGATTAATGTCTCTGGCCATGGACATGCTGCTGCTTCGTTATACGTTTGGTAACATTTTCTTTGCACTGCAATGCATACTACACTGTGCAACAAGGTTAGGGAGTAAAACTATGTATAAAAGTTTCACATAGAAACTAACGATATAACATAATATAATTACGACTTCAAAATAGTTTCAAATCTTGTAAAGAAAGAAATGATTTGAATAGCTTAAAATGATCAATAGTAAATTATTAGTATTATTTTCGTTTATAAAGGGTCAATTATTAAAAAAGTTAATGTAATTTGCTTTGAAATTTATCTAATACATTTTCGATTATGATATATGACTTTTTCTTTAAATTGTAATTATAAAATGATTAATATTAGTAATTCAAACATCCAAAGAGAAGAACAAACGTTACGTAACTTTTCCATTTCATGGTTTTTACAATGAAACCTATGCACTTTTCTTTGCCTTGTTGAATAGTGTAAATGCAATTTATTGTAGCTCGTTATGCAAATCATTACAGAAAATTGACAGGCATTCGCCGGGTATCTTTTAAGGCAGGCAGACTATTAAAACTTTTTAAATTACTTGGCAAATTGAGGCGAGGTGTCAACTTTCATGTAACAATTGGCATTATCAGAGCACGCTGAAAATCGCTTAAAATAGACAAGAATAATTATAATTAAACTATTAACAAAATGTTTATTTATATAAAAAGATGATGTTATATTGACAAACTGTAAAATACATGAAAGTTGTGTGTGGGTGTGTGCGTGTGTGCTGACTGATTCTGTTTGGTTTGTTTATTCGCATATTTGATTTGATATTATATGAGTTATTTATGCATTAGTATAAACGATATTGTACATATTCCTGGGCTATTTGTAAGACGAGTAAAGTCATGGGGGCAATCAACAGCAACAATTACGTGTACAGAACAATGACAGGTGGGGGCAATTAGCAAGGTAAAACAATAGAATAATTACGATTAAAGTAAGGTGTATGTTTATGTTTGTGTGTGTCGTATATATTATATATGAAATTAGTTATACAAATTTGAACTTTGTAGCCTGTGCATATTAGGCAAATGTATGCAGTGTGTGCATGTGTGTGTGTGTCACTGTGAGTGTGCCGCGTCCTAAACCTCAGTGGACTTCTGCACTGATGGCGTCGGCGATGTGGCCAGCGGTGGCGGTGGTGAGGGTAATCCGCTATCTTGCGTCAGCGGTGTGGGCGCAACGCGCAAAGGCGTCGCTGTTGCTGCTGCAGTTGTAGCTGGTTGCACGCCCGAGGGCGGCCTATTGTAGTATTGCGTGTTATTGGGCAACACCGGCACGCCACCGAAGCGATTCTGTAACGCCGCCTGAGGCGTATAGTTGATGGAACTGGCGCCGCTGGTGCGACTGTCCACTCCACTGAACGTGGGACTGTACTGCTGCTGATGCAGATGGTCGGCCTCCTCGGGCGACAGCGGTTGATGATAGCCAGCCGGATGCAGTGTGCCAGTGTGAACATCACCCTCATCGAAATCATCATCATCGTCATGGTCATGGTCGTGGTCATCAATGGCAGTGCCCTCGTGATCGTGCTGATCCAGTTCGGTGCCTGAGGCGGAGCGCAGCGAGCGACGACCCGTTTGCTTGGGTTTCTCACCTGTCGCATGGTCAACGTTATTTTTATTAATGTAGGAAATGTCCTTGGCCAATTTTGTACTAGTTCTATTATCACTACCTTCGGATGAGGTCACATCCTCGTCATGCTCATCCAGATCCCATTTCTTAGCTGGAAAATCAATTTGCGGTTTGCCAGGTAATGGTTCGTTCGTGCGATATACTTTATCGTAGGACCTACTTTTTTTCAGCGTGCTCGCATCGGTATCGCTATCGTCCTGGGGGTCATAGTTTAAGGTGCGCAAATTGCGCGCTGAACCGGCACGCGAACGGGGCAGTACGGGCATCTGCCAATGGGGATCCTCCTTCAGCTGCTTCTGACGATAGCGATAGACACCGCAAACGATGCACAGCATCAGCGGGCATATGACGAGTATGATAATGCCAATTGCTATGAAAGCGACCCGACGCGTGTAATAAACTTCACCTGTACGAGGTCAAAAAGGCACAACAGGCTGACAGTCAAAAGATTGGCAGGCAAAGGAGACAACACTTAGAATGGAAAGGCAATACTCACGCAGACACTCAGTGTAGCCGTATTCGGGCAGATTCCACAGACCATTCGAGAGGCACTCACGGCGCTGATCTCCAACCAGAATAAAGCCCTCATTGCACTCAAATGCGACCTTGGCACCAGGCATGAAATCAAAGCTTAGTTTGCGACCAAAGCGTGGAGTTTGCAATACGCCGCAGGATACCACACGTCTGCCGGGAGGAAGGGAACAAGGAAAAGGATTATCAGTGCTTATCAGACCACATATATTCCGCAACTACTCACTGTGCGTTCTCCGCCTGCATATTGACCAAACTGTCGTAGTAGTTCTTTGTGAAGTGCGCCAAATCTCGATTTAGCGTCATCGCATAATCGTATTGACACTGCGAACACTCGCCGCACAACTCTTCGGCCCGCTCAAGATCATAGGTGCGATTGGAGGGCAGGAAATCGGCTGGATCCATTACGAAGTTAGGCTGGAAGGTTGCATTCGAATAGTAACTGGCCATGCGACCAAATTCTCGCGTGAACAGCGCCGCGCCCACATTAGGCACATCGCGATCCGTGAGCATCCATTTGAGTCCGAAGTTGGTGTACAAGCTGCGCATATCGTTGATATTAATAGAGGCCACCTGGCCATTGGGTAACGTAAAGTCGTCCAGTGGATTGAAGCTCCAATTGCCAAAGAGACCGGCGGTTTTATTCTGCACATGGAATTTTTGCATTAGCTTGCACCCAGTCGGAGCTGCACTGTCTACTTACTATAAATTTCCATGGCAAAAATACACGACCCGTCATAAAGCCCTCGTTCTCGACCACCTCCACGCCAATACCGGCATCAAACTGTACAACAACCTGAGACTGGTTCAGCAAATAGGTCGGCGTGTAAACAGTGACACCATCAAAATGCTGGAACTTCAAGCTCTCACGATCGAAGTACACCTTGCGACCATCGGCAAGCACATCGAGCCGATAACGCCAACGGGCGTGCAGAGGACGCAGACGCACCTCAATGGTGGTGGTGGTATTGCCACGCATAGCAACCGCAGTCAACTGAGTGGCCATCACCTGGCCGTAGTAATTAGGTGGCAACTGCTGGAAGCGTCCCTGCACCTCAAAGCGTTCACTTTGATCTGTACTGCGGGCGAGCACAAATTCGCCCAGGCCATTGAACGTGTAGGCACTGCCATCGAAGGTTATCAGATGAGGATCACCGAAGACACCAGCTATGCCGGGTGCCTGATAGGCGACACAATCCTGTGAAGGACGACGCTCAAAGCGATAGGTCTCGCAGCCCACAGCCTGCTCCTCCTGCCAGAAGCAGCACGAGTAGAAGGGACGCATGTCGTGGAACCACATAGACAACGACGGCACTTTGCTGGCCTCGTTCCATGGCATCTTACCCAGGTTGTGAATACGACGCGGACGAGAGCCCCACATCTGATCATAAGTGAGCATCAGGAAGCCATAACGATCGTAGCAGCATTGCTGCTCAGCACCCTGGGCACTGTGGAGGAAAAAGAAAAAAAAAGTTAATATAGGAGAACGCTTTGTACTTTTTCTGCTTCTACTTACACTGGCGTTCCACTGACCACGCAATGGATAGCACCACGATGACGCAAACAGCTGGGATTCGAGTCCTTGTCGCACTCACGATCTGGTCGGAAGCGACCCTTGTCGAGCACCGCCTGCTCGAGGGTGCAGGGACACAGTGGCAGGTCGGCGGCAAAGTTTCTAGATTTCAGAAAAAGTATTATATTGATTATTACCGTTGCCCAAGTAGCTGCCGTAGCAGCTGTCCAATTAGGCAACTCTGCCCAGAGGACATTCCCCTGACAGCTTTGGCAGCTTTTAATTAGCGTAAAATGTAAATGCAGTCGGCGTCGCCGTCAAGCCAATTTGGTTGACCTGTGGCAGCTTGCGGCATTATTCAAGGTATTGTCTTACCTGAGGAATCGGTCGGCGCGTATCCAATTATCGCAAAGGGCGCGGGACCAACGCTTGCCATGCTTCTGCTCCCACTGCGGTGCCATATACCAAGCCAATGGAATGGGCCGAGACCACAGAACGCTGTTGAACAACAAGAGGCGATAGATCAGGTTAATCATACACCAAAATTGGCCACACACAACAATTGCCAGCTAACTGCATAATGACAATGTCAATTGTCGCAAATTAAATTGCCTGCTCCAGACGCAAATACACGCCTCATATTCGCACTGCTATTTCAAAAAGTTGCGCGCGTGTTTCTCATCAAATGCAAATTAAATACGAAATAAAATATTTTATATTGACGCAAGCCACGTGCCGCGATGCGCAAAATAACGACACCCCAAGGTATCATAAAGCCAAATCCCAAACATACTAAGACGAGTCTCTCGCGCAGCTTAGCACAGGGAACAAGGAACAGAGAACAACTGCCAAATTTGGCTAATTTTCGCAGACAAAAATATTCGCATGCGGAATATGATGGGAATTGTAAAGTAAAAATTTGCCTCATGCCTGCCAAGGATTCTATACCGAATTCAGTCGAATTTCCATTTCCTGCCCAACAGTGTCTTTGTCTTAGTTTTTAATTCCATTGAGAAGCCTTTCAGTTACTAACATAAATTATAATCGAGTAACAGGAACACTTTATATTTTAAGCTACTTTTGCTATTCTTCGCATTTTACTGGCAGTTAGCCCGGTCCCTGGATAACGTTTTTATTATGCCTGGCATCCTTTATGAGCTTTTAGCTGCTGCAAATACTTCAAGTTTAAGTGCGAAATAATTACAAAGCGTAATAAAAAATAACAAGAATGTTACAGCCAAGTTTGCACGTTTGCTGTATACCCCTTAGGTGGAAGTGGAATGTACCGCGTGGGCTGGATTTGATAGCAAGCTAAGGAAGAATTTCTAAATTTATCATGAATACTCTGCAGGTATATACCCTTCTGGCAGCTTGTCACAACTACAGGGTAGAGGAAAGTGGATGGAAAATAAGAAAAAGGCTTAAGCCAATCTATGCAAATGAAGTAGACGCTCACAGACAAAGCAACAATTTGAGCTAAGTGCCAAGAAGCTGTGGCCATCGAAAACACATTTCGCTAAGCTATTGATTAGCTATTGCTCGTAATTACTAACTGCCATCTACGACCAGAACCAGAGCCAGAGCCAGAGCTGAAGCCAATGCCGAACTAATTGCTATCCGGAGGGAACAAGCAACACAGCAACAGGGACAGCATGACTCTGACGCTGGCTCTGACGCTGACTCTGACTCTGTCGATGACGATGGCGATGATGATGACGCTGCTACAGGGGCCTGGCAGCACTTTGACTCTGCGAAACTGTGGCAAATTGAATAAAAATATGAACGGCACGGCAAGGAACTAGTCGGGCGGCAGCTACTCGAGCGGGTGCGCAGCTGACACAACTAAAAGTCAATTAAAACATAATAAACAGTGGCCCAGACCAAGGCGCCGGACAACGTGGCGTATGATGAATAACAGGCAGCACTTTGTCTACTTACGGGCTAATTGCCAAGTTGGAGTATTGTTGGGGTTGGGTGAGGTTGATCTGCAGGAAACCGAACTGCATGTCATTGTTGATGTTGTGGCGAGTCAAATAGTTGGAAGGAGTGATCACATAGCTGCCCGTATTGGTGTAGCTAGCCTCGATGACATCAATGTACTCGAGCTGTGGTTCGATTTTCGTCTCACGGTAGCCCCACAATGAAATCATGACATTAGCATTTGCGTTGGAGGTCAAATTGAAGGCATTCCAGGTGATACGGATCTCGTTGGGGTTCTTCTTGTGCACATCGTCTGTGGCGAAGAAGATCTTCTCGGTAGCAGCAGCCGGTGTCTCTACGAAGTACTTGCCGCGCCACTTGAAACGCTGAGTGCCCACGGAAATCTGAAAGCGGATGTAACCCTCCGCCTTAAGGAATGGCTGCACGCATATCACACGATTACGATCCACATAGGTGCCCAGCACAGATTCTGTATCAAAATGGCATGTCACACGAATGTTTTGATCGAAACACGGACCCGTTATGTTAACAACTTGACCGCCCAGCATGTTGCCCGACTCGGGCGCAAATGTCAACGGCAGCAGAGCGGCATCTGTCAAGGTGCAAATAATTTGGTCAGTCAAATCTGAATCGAAACTCAGCATTTATACGCACCAATATCCTTGTTGCAGGATCCAATTAAAATTTGCTCATCGATGCGGAAGATGTGACGTCCGGGAAAACCGTTGCCCCAGCCCCGATTGGCCAAGTCTCGGATGACCATGTTCTGGCTGTATGGTTTGTACTCGTACGCCTGGGTGCCATTGCCAGCGTTGAAACCGACCTGCACAGAATGAAACACAAATAGAGAATATGTTATTCTCTTCCTTCTTTTGCGTTGAATTCAATCTGATTGCACAATATATAGTATGAACATTATTCAATTATAATTACGTAGTGAGCCACTTGCTGGCGCTCGTTTTTGCAATTAGAAACTTTTGACCATAAAACGTAAATTCAATTTGTGTGAATTTGCCAACTCTTGAAATCATGTAAGTGAAGTTCTAACTGTATGCTTAATTAGTACAACTTATAATGAGTTTGAAATTCAAGCAGAACGACTTTAAAATACACTTTATAATAACATTTTAAATATAAATTGCAAACTAGAGAGGAGCAGTCAGTTTCGATAGGTCATTCGATTACAGACTGTTTGAATCCAACAACTCTAAACTGTTAACTGTCTGTTCGGCCACAGGGTGGCAAAGGCGATCTGATATTGTAAAGCTCAATAATGCTAACAGGTTGTCATAACCTTCAATTAGTTGTATTAAATGAAATGTAATTAAAGACAAGATATCTACGAATATCAAGAAGTGTGGTAAGCTGTCAAAGTTAATTGGCTCTGCAACAAAACAAATTTCCAGGAAACTATCTCAAAGTTCCCATAACTATCAGTGCGCATAATTCATATTTAAATGAATATGTATGTGTAACTTGGCATACCACAGCATTCACAATAGAGCAGCATGAAACGAGAATTGCACATTTCGACGCAGCGCCGAGCAAAGTTCCCTTTGCAGCACACAGAAATTAGAACATCAAATTAATGCAAGTATGTTTGTATGTTTGTATGAAATTTGAAGTGAATCAAAATCAGCAAGAAACAAAAAGCCAACGAAAACTTTTCCGTTGCTTGGCAACCGTCAATAATGAAAATTGCGTTGTTTGCAGCCGCGCACATGTGTGTGTGCGTGCGTGCGGGAGAAGTGTAAGTGAATTTCCTTTTGTGTAAAGTGTTTAATTAAGTGCGACCGAAACGGCAACGAAACCGAACGGCAGACGACAGGGTTGCCAAGTGACTTACGTATGCGGGAGTGCCGCCCTCGCCCTTGGTGGTATCACCGCCAGCTTCTGTGTGGGAAAGCCAATTGAGGACAGCATAGTTCCAGATGGCATAGGTGTAGACCTCATCGGTGGCAAGCACCATTTGGAAGGTGTTTGTCTGCAGTAGAAAGGTGAAGGCAAAGGTAAAGGTATCGATGACAAAACTTCTTAACTTGTTTGAACTTACCGTAAAGAGAGAGTTATCGATGCCACCGGCAAAGGAGACATTCTTCCAGGTGGCGATCACAACGTGCTTGGGCACAAAGGTATCGGCGCCCACAACGCCTGTGCGTATGTCCCACATTGTGCGCTCTCGCACCTCGACACCGAAGCGGTCTGTACGTCCCATCAGATCACGTACCACCCTGTGTTAACATGCCGAATATATAGGGGAATTTGTAAGTCAAGACTTCAGGCATAAGTATATGTGTGTGTATGTGTATGTGTGTTTGTAGATGAAATAATGCGAAATCAAATCAATGGCTGGGAATATGCTAAGGGTAAAGAACTTTGGCGCTTTTGGCGTCAGGCTGCTCGCGCGTATATGAAGATAAATGGATGCGATGTTTGGCATATAAATCAGCATACGGCCGGAATGCTGATTTTAAAACATGTGAGCCATATTTAAATACAGATTTTTATGTATTTTACGCTCTTGTGCGCACTTTCAAGTAGCGTTCCCACTTTTTTTCTCGTTTTTTCGTTTTTTTGGCAGACACATCGACAAAGTTGGCGGCGACGATGGCGACAGCAACGTGTCGTATGATTTATTTGCTTTAATTATTCATTGCGCCTGCCACAGTAAATAGTATTTGGGCTTTGTTGTGCTTCACACTCGTAGCTCGACTCGATTTTCCATTTTCGGCTCTTGCATGCATTATAAAG
Source organism: Zaprionus ghesquierei (assembly GCA_018904095.1). Classification (NCBI taxonomy): domain Eukaryota; kingdom Metazoa; phylum Arthropoda; class Insecta; order Diptera; family Drosophilidae; genus Zaprionus; species Zaprionus ghesquierei. The sequence goes on along the minus strand of JAEIGP010000103.1, from coordinate 149,751 downwards.
TAACATAATTTAAATTGCCAGCCAAGCCAACACAGCACAACAGGCATACAATACGAATCTATAAATATACTATGTATGTGTGTGTATGTTTGTGTGTATTTATATAGCATGTTAGCGCAGGCAATTGCTTTCTAATAGCCTTGTCACCCAATATCCTTATTATTATTCCAATTGAGACAGGTCATTTATCAGTCGACAGCAAGTGCTTTTGTTTTAAATTCTTAAATTATTTAATTAGTTGCGATAACTGCTACATTGACACTTGCAAGTGTGCATATGTTTGTGTGCGTGCGTGTGTGTGTGTGTGTGTTTAATTAAATTTTAGTGCACTGCATGTGTTTTCTTTGCGAATAAACGAGCGTATTTGCAATTAAGTAAAATTGAAAATATATATACATATGTACATGCATATAGTATGCCTGGGTAAAAATCAAAATATTTTTCAATGTGTGTCGAAAGTTGCAACATTGATAAATGTCTGCAATATTTGCATTTACGCATTCGTGCAACAATTTATTGATTTCATGCTACGTTTCAATTGGAAAGACCGAACCAAGGCAAACACAGCAGGACACTCCAAAAGCGGGCTGGCACACACAAAGTAAATGCAAAAAACAACAACAACAACGAGTAAATTCATGAATGTGCATTCGTCACACACACGGCGTATGCGCAACATTTATTTATTTACAATTCAACGCGCCGTGCGGTTAACTACCAGAGTGTGGCAAAGGAAGAAATGAATGAGTAATAAATGCAGATACAAGAGTATTACACAATTATATATTGTTTGCTAAGTATGCCGGCCCATTTGCCTATTTAGCCACCGCACATGCATAACTCGCTGCCAATGCAATTATGGCCCTCATAAATTATAACGGACAGCAGCTGGCAATCGAAAATAAATTGCATTTCGAGCCTCAGCTGACTGAAAACACATGCTGTCCACATTGTTAGCGCAACCGACAACCAAAAAAGGCCAACGAAGCCGCAAAAAGTGCCAGCATGATGTAAAAATAGAAGGAACATAGTGCAAGCAAACAAGCTTGCTAAGCACTCGAATGTATGCGACTAGCAGTTACCCTGTAGTGGAGTTAAATGTGTCTTTTTTGGAATTTTACTAGACAAAATATGGTTGGATATCGGCAAATAATTTTTAAAAATTTTCAAATTTCTTTTAATACAAAAATAAATCAGTGTTTTTGGCAAGACTTATAAGGACTACAGCATTGTTAGCAGAGCAGAGAGGAGTAGAAGTTTTAAGACCAATCATATGAGTTTATATATATTTCGTATTAATACTATCTTTACACTAAGTTCGCCATTTTAGTTATTCCTGTAATAAAATACCCCGCTGTATAACCTCTTCTACTGGGCAAACTATATAAAAGAGAAACGCCAAAAACCGCATAGAGAGAACCTCATGCCACAAAGAGACAACTCAACCCGCACAAACACCACGCCACATCGCACACACACACACCACACACACACTCGCAATGAGGAAACATGCACATGCACTTGCATACTTTATCATTTGTTTTGGCCCCCGCCCCCGTGCCACCGCGCCCGCTTCTTTGCTCTGCTTAGCTCACTGCTCGCAGCTGCCTGTGTCATGAAACTTTAAATGTCTGCAATTGACATTCAAGCAAAAATAGACATAAAAAAAATAGTAACGGAAAATTGTCACACAGCCTAAAATGCGCGCGCAGCAGCCAGGCCCGGCCAAGCCAACAGGCGTGCACGTGTTAGTAAGCCAAAAAGCCATATACATAGATACAGCACACACACTCACACTACCACAGAGCGCAGCCGAGTAACAAAAGTAATGGAAATTCGCAAGGCTCATATATAACCACGCCGCGCTGCTCGTTTCGCCAGCGTCGTCGTCAGCGTCTCTTTCAGGCGGCTGCCACCTCCAACAACAACACAACCCCCTACCCCTGCTCCCCAGTTGGCACTCCGTCGCAGCCCCCTCGCATTTGGCGTGCCAGTTCTTGAACTACGCCATTATGTACTTTATTGCATACATTCGGGCGCCGTCGACGCCGCTGCCTCCGCTGACGTCGCCGTTGCCGCCACAGTTTTGTCTGCATTTTGGGTTAAAATGCCTTTTTCACAGTTTTGCATGAATCAGTCGACGTCGTGCTCGTCGTGGACGTCTCTGTTTGACTGTTTCTTTTGCTTTTGGCCCAATTTCAGCTGTGTGTGCGACTGTCTGTGTGTGTGTGTAAATGAAAGTGAAACAATGGCTGTACTTAAAGAAAATAGCGAAAATTGCATATACGCTGCACGAATTCTTCGACTCGACTCGCGAAAAGCAGAGCACATAAAAAGAAATAGTTCAACCAAATGGGGCAAGCAGCCGCAGTAAGCAACGAATGAGCTGCTGCAAGGGCAATGGCTGAAAGTTGATCAAGTTGCGCCTTAAAGAAACGATCAACTTCAAGACTTTAATGAGCCTGAGCCTGAGCCTGGGCCGCGTAATGCGTGAAAATTGCGCCTCGCTATGCCCAGCAATGTTTTAATTGTGGCCAGCCCCATAGAGGAGCTGGGGGCAAATGAGGGCGGTCAGGCAAGGCAACACTCGTTGAAGCTGCGATTGTTGTTGCCCTTGGCAAACAGCAATTAAAAGCTCAACGCCGCCGATTTGCACACTTGAACGCTCAACAAACACTTTTTAAGAAACTTTCACTAACAATTCCCATCGAGGCAATAATTTTCTGGTTAGGGTATGGCACGAGGCATGGCAAATGTGTAAAGAAGTAGGCAAATGAATGGCCTAAACTAAGAATTAGGCGCAAACTCAAGCTAAACATAAATTAAAAAATAATAAACACCTTTCCGTACTTTCCAAAATGCAAATTAAATTAAATTTCGAAAATATTATAAAAATTAACTCATTCAAATAATTTTATATTTTCCAGGCAGAGTATAGAGTCTCTGCCATGCCGTAGTAATACTCGTTTATTTTATACAACGCGCAACATGTGTATGTGTAATTAATCGCGAGCTCATCATGAGTTTAATGATGCCGGCAGTACGCGAAGCGCCACGGTTCACGCGGCGTATGCGCAACGCATTTACACCAACACCAACGCGCTTACCTCGCCTCATGGCTAATCCTGCACGCAGTGTTAACTATAAGCGCGTAATTTAATTGATGTGTGTGCGTTTGTATGTATGTATGTATGTGCGGGTGCTGTATGCTGTGCGCGCCTCTGTTGGCATTGCAAATTGCTAGCAAGCAGCTGCTGGCTGACTCAGGCATCCTCAGGCATCCTCGTCCCTGTTGTGCTTCGCAGTTTTTGCTTTGACGCCAAGCGAAGTTATTTAAATTAAATTCCAACCAATGCTCGCCCACACACACTTCAAAGTTGCGTCCAGCATTTTTGCCAAGACAATTAAATGTCAGAATGTTAACCTCGTGCTTCCCTCTACCCTTTCGCTAGGCATCCCTATGCTGCCCCCACGTGAAGCGGCAGCGGGCAGCTGCGTGTCGACGGTGTGATAGTTTGACATATTGTCCTCGACTAACTGAAAACTATGGAAATGAATAGGAAAAAGAAAATGCATCGGACGTGCCGTGGCCATTGTCAGAGTGTCGTCTCCCCCTTTCTGTCTCTCTCTCTTTCTCTCTGTCTGTCTCTATGCACTATGTTTTTCACTAGATGTTGCTGCAACAAGAACAACATTGCAACGCTTTACAGTTCGTTAATTGCTTTGTCGCACCAATTTGTCAGATGTCGCCGCATGACTGGACATCCTTTTGACAGCCAAGCATGCCGAAAGAGCGATTGTGAGAACTATCGCATAGGGATGGGTGCGTGAGTGACTATTCTATAGCACGAATGAGCAGTTAGCTAGAGAATTTTATGCATTTATGACACGATTAACGTCGGATCGTTGCGAAAAATAAAAGTAAAATATCAATTGAGATGGAGATGGACCGAAAATGTATCGTGATATCCTTTGTGGCTCACAGCAACTAACTGAATAGTAGCACGTATGATAGAACACGCTGCAGTTGTTGCTTAAATAAGTTGAAGTACTAGTTCGCATCTGATTTGATGATATAACCATAAAAACAACTTTGGCTTTAAAGTTATCTAACTCATCCCATTTCCAAACACCCTTCGCCCGCTCGTGTTCACATTGAGTGCTCCACTTTAGTCACGTCTCACATCACTTGGATATTATTTATGCGCGCATTGTGCTCTTTTTGAACCACTTTTTCGAGAGAAACGTTCATAAATAATAACTGCAAAAGCGAAATCAACCTTGTTTTCATGTTATTGAATACACCATGCAGCACACACATGCACACACAGAGCACCCACAAATACTTATGCAAATTCCTCATACAATGCGGTGTACAGTCTGTTTTAAAATGGTTTTCCACGGTTCACAGTGGGTCGACTAATTAATGCAATGTCTCTTCTCGCTAATTACAATACAAGCCCCCCCATGGACCGAAGTCAAAAGGATATTTTCGGCAACCATTTTGCATTTTCATTAGCATTAACAGCAAAACAGCAAAAAGTTTCCGCATAAATCTGCAATGCATGTGCCATGAAAAGTTTCGCGCATTCAGAAGTGAATTTAATTATTTGAAAATTAGCGTAGCGAATAGGCTCGCTCAGGCTAGAAGCATATCGGACAGTGCATAGCATCATGTTGCCAATTTACCCGCTGCGAGTTTACGTGCATGTAAAATGCAATACCGAATTGGAGAGCCAAAGCCACGTCGGGCGAGCCCCAATGACGACATAATGGAATTGCCGTGCACGCCAAACGTGATGGAGCCGAGCGGCCGCCCTGGCGGATCGGCTTGCGTCAGACGGCAGCTGTGCTGGCAGCTATACAGTGGCTAATATCCAGAAATTCAGCTTTTTTTTTAGCTAGTTACTCTCTTTCATATTTCGCACTTAGTTCAGAGAAAATATCAAACAAAAGGGAGAAAGCAGACAAGTATCAAAAGAGATAGTAAGAGTGAAAAGGTAGCAAGATAAATGAGAAAGGAAACTCAACTCTCTGTTGGCTCAAACTGTCAGTCTCTATATCGCTTCTGGTTTAACACAAATGTATAAGAAATCCCTTAAAACTAGGGGAGACTGAGAAATCACAATGAGGTATAAGCTCAGGCATTCGTAGACTAGCTTGAATTTTGGCTAGCTAACTTCAGCTCTGCTGTAGTAATTGTTTAGATATTTTTTGGTTTACTGCTAAAGTTCTATGAGTTGTGGCGGGGGAGGTACGCTATTTTGATATGAATGCACGCATAAAGGCATTTCGCTGATTTCAGCAACACTGACAGTACAGTGGGTAACAAATGTGTAGCAGATAGCAGAGCACCATAGCGGAAGGAGCGATGGGTAACGGGATAGGTAGATGCTGCTGCTGCTGCTGTTGGTTGCGTGCAAACAATGCAGAAAATACTGGGGCAATAAATGACAGTAACTAGTCCGAAACAATAACAGAGCGGGCATAACCGTACACAATGTGCAGACGGAAGTGAAGCTCGACCATGGCGCATTCTGCATAACACCAGCCGCACGTACGCGTTTGCGTGTGTGTGTGCGTGTGTTTGTTAAAAGCAAAGTGATTTTAAATATGCAAATGCCACAAGAAACTAACTATAATTGTGATTATAAATGCAAACGAAAAAGCCGAACAGCGTGTGTGGCGGAAGTGTATGAGGATTTTAAGCTTGGTCTAACATACCGGTAGTAGACACCCGGTGTGCGCTGGTCCAGATCGGTGGGATAGATGCGGCCCACACGGCACTTGCTGAAAAAGATGCCCATGAATGAGGGATCACGCTTGGCCGGCCAGTCCTTAATAGGGAACACCAGCGGGTAGGTGAGATATTCCGGTGGGTCAGAGAATTCCAGATAACCGTTTAGCGATAGCTACAAGGGAAAGAAATATACATAAGATACATTAGTGAACTAACTAACTTTCTCAATTCTACTTACGCGTGTGTAGTTGAAACGGAAGCCATAGAAGGGCATCTGGAAGTTCAGATTCTTGTGCAGCTGCGTCATCGAAGCGTGAATGTCCTTCTGATAGTCCCCGTTGCCGCCATATTGGTCCCTGTCGAAGAACCAGTACATGAAATTGCTGCGCAGCTCGGCCAATCGGGCGGCGCTAATTGTATAGCCGCCGGCTGCGGTTGAGGGGGTGTCCGGTGGTGCCACATTGCTATTGGGATCTAGAAACGGAAGAGAGACAGCAATACGATATAATACTCAGTCAGTCCAAATGTCTTATCGTTCAAAATTATGAGAATGTGCACACATTTTAGCATCTAATCCCCCACAGATTACGTATTCAATTTTCCAGCTGACCATGCTGCGCATCATTTTAATTTAGGCCGGATGCACACAGAAAAGGAGCGAAACGGAGCAGGCCCATAAAGCAGCAACTTTGCTCTGGATTCAGCTGTGGCTTCAGCAATCTTTGCCCACGAGTTTTTTATGCCGCCTATCTTCATTTCTTGCAACTTCCTGCTGCTGAGTCACTTACAAAATGGCTGCCCGTGGCCGGAGCAAGCAGCAGCAGCAGCTCACGCCTTCTGGCCGCGCTATACCGTGCCGTGCACTTAGCCATTAAAAGGTCACAGTTAATATTCATTTCAGTTTTGCCAACTTGCCAGCTACAATTTTCCGTGTGTTTCGCTTTACGCTCTCCTTCTTATCCGCCTTCTTTTTCGCCAGCTTCCTTCTTATATTATATATATTTTTTTTGTTTTGCCCGACATAATTCCATTGCCTTTCTTAAAGCAATTTAAACCAAGCTGAAGTGACTAAGTGCTGCGCTAAAGATCTCCGGGGACACAAAGCGCTATGTTGCACGTGGAGCGTGCCTTGGATTGCAATTGAGGAGTTTAAGTTGAGGGGAAACTATTTCTTGTACGTACGTACATATATCTCTGGAATGTGTCTAAGTATGCAATCGGATGTGTTGAGCTATGCAGCTCATCATAATGCATAGCTATGCGAGGCATCATTTGTGCCAAAATACTTTAGAGTTGAATAGAATATTTGATGATAGAGCTAACAAAATTTTCCAGAAATCAAAGTCCAACCAACCAATTAGAGTGACAGTCTAACTAAATGGACAAAAACTTTAACATTAAAGTGCGAATCAATTATGGCTTGCACAATGGTTGTCGAGTATTTCTCGCCACTTAGCGACAGACAATGGCAAATTTCTGTGCTTTAGTATTTCAATTTTGCATAGTCTATAATTAATTAAGAAGCACTCGAGCCCGTTGGCAATTAATGCATCAATTTGCAATGAAGCATTCATTTTTTATCCATTAAACTCTGCCCTGCCCTGCGCTCTCTGGGGGCGTCAATTATCGAGCATGCTGCGGAATTATGTGGCCCTTGTAATGTTGGCGATAATTATTGCTGGCAGTTGGCTAATTAATCGACCGTTGAATGCTGTTGTGCCGCATGCCGCATGCCGCATGCCACATGCCCACGACAGTTAGCAGGGCAGTAGAGCCAATCTTTACATTTGTTTTTTCCGCGCAGCTGTCGCAGAATGGATCAGTTTTTAATCTATTTATGAATCAGTGTCGAGTTTTGCAGGCCATAAAACATAATATCGTGGCACGCTAATCCTTTTCGACTAACATTATATGGTCTGCACAGATGGTGGGTGGCAACGATGCTGCTTGGTGTGGATTAACTGCAGCAGCATTTGCTTGATTTATGGTCCTGCCCTTGAGATTGGGTTTTCAGGGTAAAATTGGTGCGCGGAAAATACGTAAAATTCGCGTGCTCGGGTTGCATTTTCATTGGAATTATTCGCGAGCGTTTTTTCGCACATTTCTCGGAATCGCAAGGCGAACGCGGCGGGTCAAGTATTTTTGGCAAGGATTTGTGTCGTTTCGCTAATCCGGGCAACTTTTTAGGGCCGAACCTCATTGACAACCGCTACCTGCATGCGGCAGGTAGGCAGCGGGTGACGGATGGCGGGTGCAAAGCTGCAGCTGTTGCCAGAGGCTGAGGCAGGTAGGAGGACTCCCATGAGTCCCTATATAAAGTCGGGTGCTGGCAGAGAGTCCAGCACATTCGTTTCACAGACTTCGCAACGCAAACATCGCAATTCAAGATGAGCATCAGCACATTCAACTTTCAATTTTACAACTACAATCTGCCCGCAGCGGTGCCGCTAGTGTCAAGCTTCAGTGAGCTTGAAATGGATATTGACGAGGAGGACATGGGAGCAACTACGCCGCCGATTACCTCGACACCGCTGCCGTTAGGCAAGCAGGCGCCTACACCAGCACCAACGCCCACGCCACGCTACACCAGCGAACTATCCTTGGCAATTAACGCACCGCGAGTAGCGGAGGTGGGCGTGAAGCACACGATGCCGGTGACCCGGCCACTGCAGGAGTTGCGTCCACAACTGCACAAGCCCCAGAAGCGCTGGTCCATGGAGCTGCGCGAAAAGGTTCTCGAGATGTCGAAGCGCAACAATGCCTCCGATAGCGAGGACCACAGCGGCTCCGTTGCCGACATGCAGCAACGTTTTTTGCAGCATATGCAGCAGAATGCCAATGAGTCAGTCAGCCAGATGCCTGGGAACTGCGAGAAAGAGCAGCAGCAGGAGGTGGAGGACGACGCACGCAGTGTTAGCGACAAAATCAACTTTTTCAACAAGCTAACCAACACTTTTGAATCCGCTCGTGGCTCTAACCTTGGCAACAACAATGCGAACTACAACAACAATCGATTCATAACGCTACTACGCTCGACTCGACCACAGGGCATGGCCACCACCACAGCCTCACAAGCGGCTGCCAGCGGTTATGGCATACCACCACCGAAACCCAAACGTGTTGGCGCCGCATCATCGGCATCGTCGTTGTGTTCGTCGTCGTCGTCGTCGTTGTCCAACATCATCAAGGACAACGGGCACTCGTTTCAACATCAGTTTGCCGTGCCCGCAGTGCCGACGGTGCAACGCAAATGCTCGCTGCGCCGCAAGCCATCGATGGAGAAATCACGAGCCAGCATCGCGCGTCAAAATTCCAATGCCTCGCTGAAGCCACAACGCCATGTCATGATGGAGGATTTGAGCCTGGTTGTGCCCGTAAGGCTGCGCATTGCCGAATACGAGCAACGCATCTCGATGAGTGCCGCCTAGTGTGGGTGAGTGCATTGGAATGCAATTAGAATGACATTCACGCAACACCCACCCGGCTGACTCGATCAATTCAGTGCTAGCTCCCAAGGATATCATAATATTAACCCCTTTGCATAATTCGTATCAAGTGTTCAACATAGACAACTTAATTTTGTAATATTTCGTAATCAAATAAAAAAATAGAAAAAAAAATGAAATAGAATTTACTTCGAGAAGGGGTCACTAGTTAAGTTCATGAAGATTATATTTTTTAAATATATTATATTTTTTAATAATATCTAATAAATACCCTGAAAGGTCTGCAAGAAGTATCAAATACTTATATCATCTGGTCGAACGCAATAAAATTTTGGAAATAGTAAGGAAAGCTACAGTCGAGGGCACCCGACAGTAAGATACCATTCGCCCAGTTTTGAAAGAAATAATCACACTTTTATTTCCTCTGCACAAGTTTATCTGCCACCTATTGTTTAAATTAGATCTATCTTTGAACAGCACTATCTACATATAAAAACGTCATAGCAATCAGCTTTACACACAGTACGGCTAAATCAAAGCAACGCGACAATGACGTCACGACATGCTGCAAGGGCGCAAGCAGCGAATCTTCGGAAAACGTTTAATTGAATAACTTTTATGGTTATGATTGAAATTTGGAATATATATGCATAGAGTATAAATCTATACGTGTGTTAAAGCAAAACGTTAAAACTTTAATACTTTCGTCACAAAGATAACTCAAAAATATATTTATCAATTTTTAGAGGCGGTGGGCGTGGTACCTTAAATTTGAAATAAACTCCAGGAGCTTGTAATGTTTATATACCTTCTTACCAAATTTGGCATCTCTAGCTTTTATAATAGCTGAGATCTGTGTGTTCATACAGACACGTGACGGAAAGACAGACGGACATGGCACAATCGACTCGGCTAATGATCCTGAGCAAGAATATATATAGTTTGGGAGGTCAGTCACAACTCCTTATGCCATTTTCAATGACCGAAGGGTATTTTAATATCTTAGGTGTGTCACATTCATCAAATAAATACACAAAAAGGCAATATAAATCTTTCCGTTGAAAAATGATTCAAAAAAGAAGTACATAATCCACGTCTAATAATAATATCTAAATATTTTATAACGATATTTTATTGTGTGACTAATAAATAAACGAACGCCTTTCTTTGCAGTGTGTACCATATACACGTATGCCTATATCAGCTCCTGATTACAGGGCACAGTTGGCCGAGGTTATCAGAATTGTTGTAAACTGAATCATGCATTGAGAATATACAATAAAACCTGTGAGCTACATTGAAAGCCACCAATAGTATACCGGATTTCATACGTTCCTATATATCTAGCTGTTGCTCGGCTCTCTCTGGTTGTTTGGTTTGTGAAACAAAACAACGAAACAACCGTTAGCCTTATAGATATGTGTGTGTGTTTTATCTTATCGCGGCGCTTTGCGAGTTAGGGGAAACTAACTTACGCAGAGTCAAGTTAACTCCCCACACATACACCTGACGGGATTGCGTCGCCAAAAGTCGAACAAGTTATCGAGCAAATATTGGTAAACGCACAAAGAGATGATAAGATAGGCTGGCAAGTAAGCGGGTTCAACGCTGCGTATGAGTAATGTGAACTGAATCAGCGCTTGCCACCGCAGCGTTGCGACCACTCTAGACTCTTCACTTACCCCAGTTCACTCCATTGGCATCCACATCGTACAGTTCGGCCATGTAGTAGTCCTCATGTGGCATAATTAGTGCGCCAAACTTGGGCTGCGGCTTGAGGCCGGCCACGGTGAGAATATCATCGGTGCCGCGACTGGAGGCAACGGGCAGTAATTTCTGTGCTGCAACGGGTACCACTTTCTGTGGTGTTGCCTTCACCGCGGGCACCACCTTCTGTGGAGGCACCACGGGCACAACGGGCACTGCGGGTTTTTCGACCTTTTTCACAGCGGGCGGCGGCTGGGGCATTTTAGGCACCTCGAGCAACTCCACCAGCTCGGCTGCCTCGTCGATTTTGGGGGATTTGCTAGCGGCCGCGACTTTTTTCACTTGATCTTCCACTTCCGTCGAGACATTTTCGTTGGCCAGCACATAGGCCATAAAGCCGCAGGCCAGCGCACAAACCACAAACAGTTTGAAGCGCATATCGCTCTCTTATTACTTTTGATTACTTTCGACTTTCTTTTCTATTGGTTTCGTTTCGTTTTCGATTCGATTCGTTACGTATTTCACTGTAAAATAACACAAAAGAGAATTATGCAAATTATGCAATTGCAGCACTTTCAAAATCGGGAATTTTCTTTGTATTTTTCTTGAGTTTTTCACTGACAATTTTAGTCATTCGTATGGTTTTTCACTTGATGACATCACCATGCACAATGGCAGGTGAAGCTTATCAGCATTTTGAAATATATTTTTCTTATCTCACTGTACACTCAGTACCCTGGGGAGCACTTTTTACCAACCTTCTTTGCCAGAAAAATACGTTCGATACAGCGCCACGCTCTGAATAGGACTGACTAGTCGGGGCGTTGCCAAAACCCGTTGACTGCTTCAACCTGTCACCGTTTCTCGATTGTGAAATCTATTGCTGTTATCTGCTTTATGCTCCACACTCGTATCTTATCGCCAAAGCCACGCATTGATAACGCATTCCTCTTTGGATACCTTAGCATTGTTTTAGACTCTGCTCGACTCGCTCGGTTCTGTTCCGTTTGCCTATGTTGTGCAAGTTGCCAGTTTCCAAATTCTATTGTTTATTTAATGCTCTCCTATTTCGCGACCCTCCACCAACACCAACTCACCTCGACCCACCTTATCTAAGGCCTGCTCTCGCCCCACTCTCATGTTGACATAAGCCACATTACAATTTGTGATTCATTTTCGTGTTGGAGTTAATCACCGTTTTCCCTGTCATCAATTCAATGGCACCCCAACTCTCTGTCTCTCTCTCTCTCTGCCCGCCCCGGAACCGTTATAATTATAGACCATGAGCCATAATTGTCAACAATCTTGTATTTCCGGTGTAGCTTGCGTATTATGAATGAATGGAGAAATAAGTTTAAAATTATCACACACTTTATTTCAGCAGATTAGGAAAAAGTCTTTTACTTTTGCAAAAAGTATATTTAATTTGACTGTACATTACTGGCAAATGATTTCTTTTTTGAAACTTATTAAATAAATCAAATCAGACCTAACATGTTCACATCATGGTGTAAAATCTAATATTGTCAATTTAATCAAATTTATTAAAGTTCGAATATGCATGTGCAAAAGTCAAACAAAAACTGCCTAACTAGTAATATGCACAAATTAATATACTCATAATAGGACAAAAGAGAACGTAAATGCCTTAATTGAAAATGCTGGATTATTAATTAATGTTCATTAAATTATTTATTTTTTTATTGAAATTAAAATAACATTAATATTGAAGGTATTGGCAAAAACAGGTAAATATAGGCTACATCAGAGTGTGGTCGACTATTCTATACCCGCTGTTCTCATTGTTCAACAAATTAATTTAGTAAAGAAAAGTATAAAGCTATGGATGATTTATACGATATATATACATTTTGTTTCAATTTAGGAAAGAGTAGAGGGGGGCGTGGTCAAAACATAAAACAAACTTTAACTGCGTGCTACATTTCATAAATTTAATTATAAATGTAAAACATAATTTTATATGCATTTAAATTTTAATTTATTTTAATGGTTTAGTTTTACTTTTTAATATTTCTTGAGAAATAAATTGACTTTTTTATATATTTGGATTTGAAAATTATATCGAAATTGGACAGATATATCGTAAAGCTGCCATAAAACGTATCGGTCGAATTTTATTCTTTTTTAAGAATAAAAACTATGAAAATTTTTCTTCGGTATGTTAAGTACACTCTTCAAAGGCTATGATAATTTTATGAAAGTTGTACCGATTTATCGTATAGCTGCCATAGAACCCAACGGCCAACTTTCAAAATTTTTCAAGATATTGCTATGAAACTAAATGCTGTGAACATTTTATTAAAAGAGGACAGATATATCGTAAAGCTGCCATAGAACCTGTCACCCGATTTTATACATGGTATGAAACCTTTGGCGTGCCGAATGTACCCTTTCTTTCCCGGTATAAGACTTAACAATAATGATGTCGCCTAAAAGTATACAATGCCAAATTGCCTAACAGACGCACTCAATTTTCTCTGAGAAAATTTGCTTGTGAATTAATTATTCTGTATTTATTCATAAGTAGTATAGGAGAGTGTGCGTTTCTCTTGATTATGTTTAATTAACACAAATATGCAGATCGTGAGAATGTGAAGAATAGATGCATCAATACATTCATGAGGAAATTGAACGAAATACGCGCGAGTTTTCATTAGGCGCTCTGCAAACAGAGCGTTTGCTTCGCAGAGAGTGAAACTGATCTCTTATCTCCGTCTCAGTCTGCGGCCGATCAGTTTGCTTATCAGCCCGAGCGAAAACCAGGGGGTCCGTTTCCAAGCAAGCATAGAGTGTGCGTTTAGTTGTGAGACGAACGCGAACAGCTGCGGTTCGTTACAGATAGGCAGATCAGCTGCTGGAATATCATATGATATTGCATTGACTATTGGAAATATATAATATAAGTAAAATGCTGCGCTGCATTGTAAAACCAGAGAGAAACTTAAGCGGGCTGCTGCAACGCGGTTATCATAGCAAGCAAGGCGTCTGGGGCTTTCGGCCAGTTGCCAAGCGTGTCTTCGAAGGTAAAAATCGTACTGTGCATAAATCATACTATTTATAAGTGTGTACCTGAAACAGTGAATCGCGCGAGAATGTGTGTACTCAGTTAATAGAGAGATTACTTCGCATTTAATCTCGTATTATAAACTTTCCTGTCGAGCTAGAGATAACAATCATCATTATTAAAAAACAGTTTTGATAAGTCCAGTGAGAGTGCGAGAGGCGAACATGCTGCAGAAGTGTGGAAACTTTCAAGCAAAAACAAAAAAAACAAACCAAACTTTTCTTCTTGCGGCAACTGTTGTTGTAAATCATATTGTTGTGCACTTGTTCTTGCTGTCGCTGCCGCTGGGCAGTTTATCAATGCGTGTTTCAGTGTGGCCGCAAACTACTCAGCTCCCTTCTCTCTCTCTCTTTCCGTCTCTCTCAACAACAAACCATATAAAACAACAACAAGAACGGGCTGCTGTAACAGCGACAGAACAAGAACAGTTGAAAGCGAATTGCTGTGGGCAATGGGAGAACAACAACAAAATCAACAGCTCAACTCAAACGTGTTGACAACCAGCTGCAGTTGTCCAACGCACGCACTTGCAACATGTTTGAAGCAACCTCTTGGAAGTTCGATAAGTAACAAGTTGTTTATAGTAAAGTAATTCAAAATATATACGCACATGATTAGTTTTGGATTTTTATGCACTTGCAGAGGGTTATTTAATTTAGCCAGAAGTTTCTAATCCTATAAAGTACATATATTCTTAATCAGCATAAATAAGGGAGACGAACTTGCCATGTCTGTATGTCTGCTGCAACGCAAACAAGTCTCTCAGTTTTAGCCTTTCTTTTTAGTTTTTAATAAATTTAAATATATTTTTGTTATTAGCAGGCCAAGTCTATAGAAAATGTTCTTCTATACCCACGAAACGCTTTAATCATAAAATACCTACAGACAGGAAGACAATCAAGAAAAAGCCCAAACGATGTGGCTCGACTAAGCCTACCACACTCACTGTATGCAACATGCCAGGACCCTTTTATTGACACGATGCACGGCAGTTAATCTTAGCATGCACAGAACACACACACACAGAAAAAGAGAAAGACTGAAATGAAAAACTTTGATGATGGGTTGGGGGCAACGAGAGTGAGCTGTCCAATATCGTGCACCTTGGCTGCGAGATTGTCGACTGAGCTGGACACACTTGTTTGCCAGTCCCTTTGAATGGCTGGGCCAGGATATGGCTTGATTTTTTGTTGACTTGGACACGACATCATCGAAGGCCAGAGCAGCGTCTGGGTTCCGTTTAATTCACTTGACATACCAATCAAACTGTTGGCTGCTGGCCCAGTTCTTTTCCTTTTCTGCTCCCTCATATCCTTCCTGTGCCCTTCGGCTGCTTGCATTTCTGCCGTCCCTTTCTGTCCCACAGTGCATGTACAACATATATACAGCTGTCCCGTTGAAGTTATTTCTTTTCTGTCTCAATAATATTTACACGCTCAACTTGAAATATTTTCCCACAAATATAATTCATCATTCGCTTACACACACACACACACCCGAGTACACATGCAGACATCCTGCGCGCCCGCATCAGTTTTGCTTGGACAGCAAATTGATTTATCACCAAAATATTGTCAAAAGAAAATTGCATCAATTTTTAAGCAAATTAAGTTTTAATGCATTTACGAAAAGCAAAATTCGAATCCTGGCTAACAACTGTCCCGCAAATCCTCTCATCCATCGAGCCAATCGGTTATCGGGTGTGCTTGATGCACACACACACACGTACACATGCCCAAAGCAGGATAATACTTTAGCACATAAACACCTAAGTAGCATGCAGAGCTATCAACGACTTGGCGAACAATAAAAAAATAAAAAAAAGAGGTGGCAGCTCCATAAAAACCCAATATAAAACCAACCATAGCCATATCTCACATGTGCGTGTGTCAAAGTTTTCAACGAATTTTGAATACTCTTTCAAGTTGCTATTCTATAAATTATATTATTTGTGTCGATTTATATGATATGACATCTGCATGTTGTAACATGATCGGCAGACCGTTCCAAAGCTCAAGGGAATTTCTCGACAATTTCCAAGCATCTCTTTTGCCGTAATCCTCTCACATTATCCATATGCCCTACCAGCTGAGGTCAAGTACTTTTGGGCTAAAACCAAAATATACGCATTAAATATATACGCCGTAAAAGTAAAACGCCAATAAATTCAAAAGGCCGCACAACATGGCCATGTGACCCGCACAAGGCAGGCTGAATTCGCATTCGCTTTCGTATTTTTCTTTATTTAATAATTTATAACTGCGCGCGAGGAAATTTATATTGTTTACGCATGTGTTTTTTTTTTTTCTACTGTTGCAGTGGCCGAAGAGACGCGACTGGCAAGGAACTCGCAGGGCAATGTCTATCGCTGGGTCGAGGCCTTTCGCCAGCACGGTCACAAATTGGCCGCCGTAAATCCTATCAGCATCAAAGAGCCCAACAGCGAAAGGTAAATAATGTGGTGGACAGGTGGGAGTAAGAGGTTGTTGGTTGACTCCAACCCCCAAGTACGGTTTAAATATTATTTATATTTTTTGCAACCTTCTTTTATTCTTTTGTTATTGTCAACTGCGCGTGTATACCACCCACGCCCCCTGCCTGCCCCTCTGTTCGCTGGCCGGACAGCAGCTCGCTGCAGGAATTAAATCCCGCATTTTATGGACTGCAGACACAGCAAACGGTGCGCACCGCTGGCCTCTTGAGTGCTCCTGCCACGGTGGCCGAGAATGTTGCCCAGCTGGAGCAGCTGCTTCGCGACATTTACTGCGGCAACGCAGTCAGCGCCGAATTCGCCTACGTCGAGGTAAGCTGCGGCCATATAATCTTTTGTATTGCATGTATATAAAAGACACCTTTTGGCCTGCTTCGCCACCGGCACAGGATATCGAGGAGCGTGAATGGCTGGCCAGGAATTTCGAGACTCTGCAACAGCAGCAACAACAGCTGCAGTCGAAGGAGCGCTGCGAAATCGCCGAGCTGCTAATTAAGTCGCAGGCATGGGATAATTTCATGGCCCTCAAATTTCCCACAGTAAAGCGTTACAGCGGCGAGGGAGCCGAGGCCATGTTGGCCTTCTTCTGGCAGCTTCTTCGCGATGGTGTGCAAGGTGAGTCAAATGGTAGATTGGGTGTATCGAATGTAGGACTGGCGGGGGACTTAAGCTAACCGTTAGCCAAATCAGCAGAGAGTCGTACAATTTGTTGACCCAGGGATGAGACTGGGATTAACGTAGGCGATAGTTGTGCGTAGGATGCAAGAATAATTCAGTTTTAAAGATGGAAGAAGCATGATTAACGTAGAGCAAACGCATGGGAAAAAATCATAGTAATTAAGAATGAATTCTTGGAAGTTAAACATTTCGTTGCGCAAGAATAGGCATTCTATACATATCTTCCCCTTTGACCCGCATTCCCTACGCCTAACCTCAAAACTTTCACTCCCATATCTCTTGCGCTTTTCTTAACCCTTGACTGATTTTCCCTAAAAATTCTATTGTCTTGGCATGGCCACCTACTGCGACAACAACAACAACAACAATGACAACAGCGAACGTTGAGCATGTGGTGCTGGCAATGCCCCATCGAGGACGTACCTCGCTGCAGGCGGTGATGTTCAACATGCGGCCAGCAAAAGTTTTCCGCAAACTAAGCGGCACATCGGAGTTTGCTGACGACGTTGAAGCCATGTCGGACGTCATAAGTCATTTCCGTAAGTGAAAGTTTTGTGCTTGCCTTGTCTCGTTGCGCGTTGATTTTCGGGTTGCCCAAGCACACGCGGCGTATGCGTAATTTAATCAAAATCTATTTCTTGTCCAGATGTTTCCGAGCAGCTGCAAGTGCTTGGCAAAAGCATCAACTTTAGCATGGTGCGCAATCCCTCACATCTGGAGGTAAATAAGTCTCAAGTCTTCTTTGACGCAACTCTGATCCACCTACATCTTTAAGGCAGCAAACCCTGTGTCCATGGGCAAAACACGTTCCAAGCAACAAAGTCGCGGTGAGGGCGGCTTTAGCTCAGATAAATCCACAGCTCAGCCCTTTGGCCAACATGTGCTCAACGTAATACTTCACGGTGATGCAGCATTTCCCGGCCAAGGTATTAACCAGGAGTGCCTCAACATGGCCTATGTGCCACACTTTGAGGTCGGCGGCAGTCTGCATCTGATTGTCAACAACCAGGTGGGATTCACCACGCCCGCTGAGCGTGGACGCTCTACTGCGTATTCCTCCGATCTGGCCAAGTCCATACAGGCACCCGTCTTCCATGTGAACGGAGATGATCCCGAGGCATTGGCTCTTGTCACCAACTTGGCCTTCCGCTATCAACGCGAGTTTCATAAGGACATATTCATCGATCTCAACTGCTTCCGTCGCTGGGGTCACAATGAGGTGGATGATCCCACCTTCACCAATCCGCTGATCTATGAGATTATCCATCAGCGTCAATCGGTGCCCGATCTCTACGCATCTCGTCTGGCCAAAGAGAATGTTATGAGTGCTGAGCAGGCGAAGGAGGTGCGTGAGAAGTACATGGCGTATCTTGGCGAGGAGCTGGCTCTGGCGCCCAAGTACGAAACGCCGACATCCTTCTTCGAGCAGCAGTGGGCTGGCCTGCAGCTGGCTTCCGCCAATGAGCTGACCTATTGGGACACGGGATTGGACTACGGCCTACTGCACTGGATTGGCCAACAAAGTGTCGCACATCCCGAGGATTTCGTAAGTGCAATAAGATCAAAGAGAATCATATATGAATAAGCTTCTTTTTCCTAGAACATACATCCTCATCTGCTGAAGATGCACGTCCAGGGTCGCTTGAAGAAACTCGCTGATGGCACAAAAATCGACTGGGCCACGGCGGAAGCGTTGGCAATCGGCAGCCTCATGTACCAAGGTCACAATGTACGCATTAGTGGTGAGGATGTTGGTCGCGGCACCTTCTCGCATCGCCATGCCATGCTGGTGGATCAGAAGACAAATGAGATGTACATTCCTCTCAATCACATGGACGGCGGCAATGGCGGCAAACTGGAGCTGGCTCACAGCATTTTGTCCGAGGAGGCTGTGCTGGCCTTCGAGTACGGCATGGCCATTGATAATCCCAAGAATCTGGTCATCTGGGAGGCGCAATTTGGTGACTTCGCCAATGGTGCCCAAATCATCATCGACGCCTTCATAGCGTCTGGCGAAAGTGAGTTGCGAATACTGACTGACTGATTGGTAACTCAAACTGTCTGCTTCCGTAGCCAAGTGGATGGAATCAAATGGTCTGGTCATGCTGCTGCCACATGGCTACGATGGTGTCGCCTCCGAGCATAGTTCTTGCCGCATCGAACGATACCTACAGCTCAGCGACTCCAAGGAAACTGCACATGATGGCGATGGCGTCAACCTGCACGTGGTGAATCCCACAACCCCAGCCCAGTACTACCATGTGTTGCGACGTCAGCTGGCACGAAACTTCCGCAAACCCCTAGTGGTAGTGGCACCCAAGACGCTGCTGCGTCTCTCGGCGGCTACCTCGCAGCATGAAGACTTCGAGCCAGGCACAATGTTCCACAATGTTCTCGGTACGACGTTCCGCTTGTTTATTGCGGTTGCGGGTCAACCATTTCATGCAACTTTATTACGCAGGTGATACGACGGTGCAGCCGGAACAGGTGCGCAAGGTCATCATATGCAGCGGCAAGCACTATTACAATCTGGCCGAGGAGCGTGCCAAGCGACAGGCCTACGACACGGCAATTGTGCGCCTCGAGTCCCTCAGCCCGTTCCCCGTGCAGGAGCTGCAGGCACAGTTGGCGCAATATGGCAACTTGCAGTGTAAGTTCGGGTCGTAAACTTGCACGAAACACTCAACCAAACTGACGTTCCAATCTTTTTGCACAGCTTATGTCTGGAGCCAGGAGGAGCATCGCAACATGGGTGCTTGGAGTTTTGTGCAGCCACGCTTTGAAAATTTAATTGGCAAAAAGGTAGGTTGCAGCCGTCTCCCTTACCATATACAATGTACACACTCCCCATCAACACACAGACACATTGAAAGGCATGTTTTAATCCCACCGTAACTCTTCCCGCAGCTCACCTACTGCGGGCGCGCAGAGGCAGCAACTCCGGCCACGGGCATTGGCAAAGTGCATAAGCGGGAAGCTGATGAGGTTGTACAAGCGCCATTTGATGTTTAGTCCGTTCCCACGTGCCCCAAGCCTTGCTGACCACCCGCTCATCACCCACTACCACGCCAAGTACTCTAGCTGACTAAAACTGCCAAAAATACAAGGAGGAGGAGAAGGAGGACAACGGAAACTCAAAAACGGAACAGTGGACAGGGCGTGGCATGTGGTGCAACAAAATAATTTATCGGTTGATGAAAAATGATGGCGAAACTTTCCAGCAAAGTTTTTAATTGTTTCCTGTTTTTGTTGCTCTTGTTGTATCTATGTATATACGATATGTAAGTTATTTTTTGTTGCCCCGTTGACCCGGTCCATAATAAAAGTCAAAAACTTAATGCAGCACAATTTTCTGACCGAACGCAGCAAAAAGAAGAGACCACTTAACCTACCGTAAATATTTATTATGTTTATGCAACATTTTACAGACTTTCAATTGGAAATTGTTAAACTTAAGTATGTATATAGATATAAATCGGAGGATACAGTATATGAACTAAAATACCTGGATATACATTGGTGTAGAGTAGAGTATTGAGTTCGATCAATAAAATACAAAAACTAGTTCGAGTATAAATATAACATATAGTGTACTAGAATGGTTTGTGTATATGTGCAGACTAATGGGGTGAGATGAGGATTCCTACATATAAGGCGTTACCAAGGACTCTAAAGTTTGGGTAGACACAGTGCTACAAAGGGGGATCGAAGTAAGAACATAAAACAAGGTTCGAAAAAGTCTCATCACGCTTAACTTCTAATTTGGTCAAGCATTGTTCATAGACTATAGGCAGTTGCTGCTCATTCTATATGACCTGCCTGCCATAGACTTGCTCTAGAATATCGTAAAAGTCGGTGGACGTCTTATATGCAAAGTACAGAAGTCACATCCAGAATACAAAACCCAGGCATACGGCTATTATAATTAAGGCAGTGTCTTTGCAGTTGGCATTATCCCAGCCACATTCCAGATCGAATTTCAAAGCCTGCAAAGCGATACATTAGTTTACCCAAACTAAAAAAAAAAACAGAGCTCTTCTGACTTACCTCCAAGAGCTGCTGTCCGCCCTTGTTATCACACCGCGTCTCGCGAAGATCGTCATCATGATTATCGCAATTGTGGCGCCCGTACACCTGACACGGTGAATTCATGAATGTACGGAAAATAGTATCGGTCCAGGTCTGCGAGGAGCAGATATATTGCCGCCGCTTACGTTGCCAAAACTCCACCCAGCTATATGATAACATATTCAGTGTATTCAAATTGCAAATTCAATGCCAAATATCATACCCCAAATCGCAATCGCAGTTAAGATCTGTGTGCGACATTTTCAGATCGGTAAGGAAAACGCTATTCGGCAGATAGGGCACTGAGCCAGTGTTCGGATTCGGTATCTTCTTTAAGTTGTGATTGTGATAGCGTATGTCCAGCGAAATGTTTCGCACCCGTCCCATGTTCTTAAAGAAGTTCGGTGGCAATGCTTGCAGCGAGGTATTAAAAAGTTGCATGTACAGATAGGGAGATCGCATGCCCTGTTTGAATGATAGAAGAAATATTGTAAAGCGATAGATTCATTTTATAATTCCAGTAAGTTTTATCTGCTAAATCAAATTTAAACAAAAAAGGTTGTTATATTTTAAAGAATATTAGAACGCATATAAAATCTTGAAAAATTTAGTAAATAATAACAAATAAATTCTATAATACATATATCTAATTTTAGTAAGCATATTTTATAACAAAAAAGTAAGAACGGCTACAGTGAAGTGTTGACTGTATAAGACCATGGATTTTCGAAGATTATGAAAAAAATCAGATTGAGGAAACTGAATACTGTAGCTTTATTATTGCGCTTGCTATTCGGTTTATCGACTTGCGGAGCGGAAGTAGGCGTGGCCCAAATTTAA
Organism: Zaprionus ghesquierei; assembly: GCA_018904095.1. Classification (NCBI taxonomy): domain Eukaryota; kingdom Metazoa; phylum Arthropoda; class Insecta; order Diptera; family Drosophilidae; genus Zaprionus; species Zaprionus ghesquierei. Next base: position 127,696 of record JAEIGP010000103.1, on the reverse strand, counting down.
ATAAAAATTTTACAGCGTATGACCTACAAGAATGTTGTCACCAAATTTGGGGGCTCTGCTTTTTTATTTCTGAGATAAAGCGCTCATACAGACGGACAAACAGACATGCCTCAATCGACTCGGCTAGTGATCCGGAGCAAGAATATATATACTTTGTGGGGTCGCATATGCCTCCGTCTGCCTTTCGACAAACCCACATTTCGACAAACCCAAAATACCATGTATTTTTTTTAAATTCATGGTCCAAAAATATCCCTAAACTAATCTTAAGGTAAACTCACATTTTAAATAAAATTCTAAATGCAAATCAATTAGTATTATTAATATTATTAATATTAGTGCTCGAATCATAGATACAAACCATTTACCAATGCAAACTTACCCGCAATATGCGTTCATTTAGATTCGTAAACTGTGGTCCACTGAACGTTAGATTGGTCAACTTGGATGGAAGATGTCCCTCCATTTCACGCATAAGGTCTGTGGGCATGCCCAGCTGAAGCGTCTGCATTTCTTGCGTTGGACCAGACCCCTTTTTGACAATGCGTGTAAATGGCTGCGGCGCCTCAATCCAGAGCTCACGTATATTGTGATGATGCCGCAGCAGTTGAGGAATGTTGAAGTGCTCCAAGTGCGAGTAGGCAGTCAGTTTGAGGGATCGCAAATGGGGAAGCGAGTCGAGACAGCCATACTCAAAGTAATGCAGACGGAAATTGGATATGTCCAACATTTCAAGGTCCTCGTTGACGCCATCGAAGCTGTTGTTGTTGAGCGAGGTAATCGGATTGCCAGAAAGCATCAAACGGCTGTAATATTTAAAAATAATTCTTTAGCATGTTATTGCATAATAGAGGAGGTGTTTGCCAGCTCACCGCAAATGTGGCAGCGATTGTGTCATCAGTGGCACATTGGTCAAGTCGTTGTTCGAAAGATCCAACATGCGAAGGTTGGTCATATTATGGGCCAACTCCTGAGGTATTGAGGGCAGTTCGTTGTAGCCAAGTCGAAATTCACGCAGATATTTTAAACGAATTTCGGGTACCGTGCTGAGCGATACGTTTTCCAGTCCCAATTTAATTAGCGATGTCTCCAGACCCATAAACGATTTGTCCATGACCTTCAGGTCGCGATTGTGTGACAAATCCAGAACAGCCAATTTTGGCATTGTCGCAAATACGGCGTCGTCTATGCGCAGCAAATAGTTGTATGAGATGTCCAAGTAGCGAAGAGACTGGGGAATAGAAATTGATATTATGAAAACATCAACAATCTGAAATAATAAAATAGTCTAGATATACCCTAAACTTGTTGGATAGATCCATGCTGTGTATGGTGGAAATAAAATTGTTAGAAAGGTGCAGTTCACACAGGGTTAGGGCAGCCAAACTGGACAACGATGAAGAAGGTATCTTTAAGAGCATATTGTGCGAGACATCCAATCTGAAGAGAGAAATTACTGATAGAGGTAGCTCATTTGATAAACCTTAAGACTAACTTTTCCATCCCTCCATTGTAGAAGAGATTGTCGGGCAAGCCACGCAGCTTGTTATGTGAGAAGTCAACGATGCGCAACGACTGGACAGGCTTAAATATATCCTGAGGAATATCGCTCAAGTGGTTATGATCAAAGTAGACAAGCTGCAGCTGTTTGGTATTCTTGAAAGCGTCAAAGTCCAATTCGTGTATCCAATTGTAGCTCAAGTCTAACCATTGCAAATGTGGCATGTTTCCAAAAACATCACGGGTGGTGTTCTATGAGTGTCAAAAAGTTGTAATACAAACTTAGATAAATATTAAATATATATTTTTGTGAACACACCATAAGCGAATTGTAACCCAGGTGAAGATGTGTAAGTGAGATCTCAGCTGGACGGAAATAGCCAGGATATATAATGGATATGTTATTGTGCGAAAGATCCAGAATTTTAATATTCGAATGATACATGCCGCCTGCAGGAAATTAAATATATAACATGTTCTTACAGTTTGGCTCTAACTTATTTACCATGTTCATTGCGGCCACTCCAGGAGGAGTTATACATAAGCTGTCGAATCTGATTGTGGCTAACGTTGACATTTAAGTTGGACAAGGTGCCCACTTGATCAAAATAATCAAAATTGAAGTTGGGCAGCTGATTAAAGGCCATGTCGAGTATTTCCAGTTTGGGTAGATTTTGGAAAGATTCCTCCGCCAGATTGTTGAGTTTGTTTCCACGAAGACTTAGATATTCCAGCTCATCCAAATTCATGAAAGCACGACGTTCCACCTTGTCGATTTTATTATCGTCTAGTTGAAGTTTGCGCAGTGCTTCCAAATCGAAGAATGTATGCTGTGAAATCGATGTAAGATGATTAAAGCGCAGCGAAATCTCCTCCAGCTTCGAGTGTATGTCGCCCTGGAATGTACCCTTTAGTACTTGCTCAATGCGATTATCGTGAAGTTCCAATAATCGCAAATTCTTCAAGAAATGGAAACTAGTGTCGCTCATGCTGCTAATGTGATTGTTGCTGAAGTCCAGCTCCTGCAGAGAAGTCAGATGCCGCAGTGCCTCTGCTGGCAAAGCGCTGCCGGAGTAGCCGTGTGACATCTTCAGTGAAATCAATGAATGTCCAATCTGGAAAGTGGAAAAACATTTAGACAAGACAAGACAAAACTCATCAATCCAATCAATCAATTAACCAACCTCATGAAAAGCATCGTTTTCAATGCTCGATATGCCGTTCTCACTAAAATCGAGACGCTTCAGACCTCGCACATGCTTGAATGCGTGCGACTGTATGCCCGATAGGCTGGCACGTGTTATCTGCAGATCCTCCAGCTCAACGCCAAAGTCTTTAAAGTCCTCGGAGCCCACCGATGAGGATCCCATGCGTGAAATTGACAGCGAGCGCATGTTCCGCATTCTGGTCATACTTTTTGAAAATAAATACAAAACGATTTGCACGGGTAAGGGGTATGTGTGGGGTGTTTCGGGATAATTTGTGCCGAGGGGGCGTTACTTACTTGCGTAGTGTCTGAAGATTAGTCGGATCATTGCGATCGCCGCTCAGATCGAGCTTGAGCAGCGTATAGTGCATGGCATTAAACGTTTCAGTTGGCTTGTCGATTTTGATCTTATTGTCCCGCATGCTGATGACCCTAAAATGGCAATTCGAAAAAGATATAGTGAGACTGCGGAAGAGGGGAAAATGCACAGGGTGGTTGGGCAATTAGGGTTTGTCTAGCTGCTTATTGCTGCAACGCCTCATTCGTTTGCCATTCGGCACGTTTTCTTTTCAGTTTCAAAAGCAGGTCACACCCCAAGGGGAAGCCCTACATGGCCAGAACAATCCGATTAGGGACGTTTTTCCCGTTTCAGTTTTTCACCTACCTCAAGACATCGAAATTATTAAAGAGCTTGTGGTGCAGCTTTGTTAAATTATTGCCAGAAAGGTCCAGAATCTGCAGACTGTTCACCAGACTATCAAAAGCTACTGGCGAGATGTTGGTCAGGCCGCAGTAGCGCATATAGATCTCACGTATGCGCGCAGGCTTAAATGCATCGTCCTAGGAAAAGAAAGTTTTTTTTAAGGGTAGAATTTATATAGTTGTGAAGTTGACGCACTCACTTTCAGCGTATGTATTGGATTGCCATCAAAAAAGGTGCGATTGACTGTATCAAAATACTTGAAGGAGTTCGGAGGCAGCACTTCAATGTGATTGTACTCCAAATGAAGATTATCCAGATTCAGCTTGGCATTAGCCTTGATATCATATGTCTCATTACCGCTCAACGACCATATAACATTGTGAGATATGTCTAGGGTGCGCAAACTCTTCAGAGGCCCTAACGCATCGTATGGTATCTCCGATAGGATGTTGTCTGTGAGCAGCAGCCGCGTTAGCCTGGGCATGCCATCCACAAAGACATTCGGGTCGATCTCGAACAGACTATTCCCACTCAGATCTAACGTCTCGAGTATCAATAGACCCGAGAAACTGTGCGATTGCAGCATCGAGATGCAATTCTCACCCAGATCTAAAGTTTGTAGCGAATCCTCTAAGCCGCGAAACGAATCATGGTGTATCATTGTTATGTGATTGTTGGATAGGTCCAGAATGCGAAGCTTTTGCAAATGGCGGAAGGACTTTGAGGGTATTTCGACCAGATCGTTTTGTGGCAATATTAGCTCCCACAAGGACCGTTCCAGTCCCGTGAAAGCATCATCGGGTATTTCAGTCAAATGATTTCCCGAAATCTTCAGACGATACATTCCAGTCGATTGCAGAAAATAGGGCTCTATCTCTCGCAGTCCCGTATTTTCCATATGCAGCATGAAAACCTAACCAAAAGGATTTAATCCTTGCTGCTTGGACACAACCAAGCCACTTACCTTGGATTGGTTCACCATGCGCGGCAACGCCGGAAACGGAACGTTTTTGCAAAACACAAGACCCAAATCGGTTGAAGATTTCGAACACGTGCACATTACATTGTATGTACAAGGTGGATAACGTGTCTCCTCCATCTCTCGACTAAAGATCGATGCACGTGCCAATGACATCCAAATCATAATGATAAGCGTGATGGTGAGGAAGGCATAGCCAAATTTGAAGAAAAACTCTAGACCCTAAAAAGTGCGAAAAGAAATTTCAGCCAAGTGACATGGAAAAACCCCATCCGTTAAATTTATAGATTTCTACTATTTCAAATTCTTTGGGATATTGAAGGGTTTCTTGTAGCTTTTTGCTCGGTTGGGTTTTCTTTTTCTTCTTTCTAACCCTTCAGAGTTGCACTCTTATGGCTTTCAACTCGCATATTCATTGTCCTTGTTTCTTTTCATTTAAGAAAATTGGGTATTATCCTGTAAATTTCTTATTTTATTATCACAAACACACACACACACACACACACACACACCATTTTGTTAATTTGATTAGCCAGACGCGATAATTAGCATTTATAACAATTATTTAATTCAATTTATCCGTCTTAGAAGCCAGTGGAACGATGCGCAGAATTTTCGCGGACTTGCACAGGATATGCCTTAGACTTTTGAAAGGCTTCCAAGAGAACTTTTTCCTTGGGGTCCCCGCACGCTTCGAGTTTGCCAGGTGCACCGGTAATACGTCCGAACCGCAGCGCGTTCCACGCACGTCTGAGACTTGGAAATCAATCGGGGTAAGCATTCAGCGACCAGGTTGGCAAGTTGGCAACTGGCGCATAGTGCTAATTGGATTGGTACATTTCGGGATGTTCGCAATTGGCGACCACCTTCGTTTTGGCCATTGGGCACATACACCAGCACCGCCAGGTTGGTGCGATTTACAAAAATTACTTTACGCATGGTTGGCTGCTCATTTCCTCGCTTTGCATTTTGTTTAGAATATGGCAAGCAAAACACGAGAAAATTGGTCAACGGAACGGAAGGTGCTTACTGTGTGTGGTGTGTGTGGCATTAAAAACCCAAAAGATTTCAGGCCTTGGGCCATCGTCGAAGGCGATTCCCGTGCAGTACTTGGATGGATTAAAACTTGTAGGAATTCAGCAGGTGAAAACAAGCTTGTAGAACATGCATTGAGCTTGGATTTTTCTCGTCAATTGTACAATTATTTGAAATATTTCTTCTTGAGTTTGGAGGAAATTCAATTGCTTTATTTCATGCAGATAACTACACAGCTTCTGAGTTTAATTTAACGAGCGAATTTTTCGATACACCCACGAATGATATGTACGCTCCTTGGTTAGCTCCTTATCTGTACAAAACAACAACAAAAATTTCCATCCATTAGATTATTGTATATTTACTACATACTACACAAACAAAACAACTCACCATCGCAATTAAAGCATTGTGCAAGCTCGGGCGGACAAATGTTCTCAAGATTAAAGTAGAATGTGGTTGTGACCTCACTAAAGTTATTCTGCGACTTCATTATTATTTGACGTGAATGCGGATCTTTTCCATTCAAATGCTCGCACACATAATGCCCCGACAGTTGTATGTCCACGACATCGCAAAGCTCTTCGTCAATGGATTCCAGTAGACGCGGTTGCTTACTCAGCAGCTGACTACATACATCAGCATAGACTATTGAAGGAAATTAAATAAAGCAACGAATACTACAAATTGGCAAACTTAAACTAACCATTCGGTATATTCAGGTTGATGTGAATCATCAACAGGTGCTCCAGTGCACATTGTATTTGAAATAGATGCGATATACGCATCATGCTCTCGTGCCCATCAAAACTGCTATTCTTAAAGCCAACCGCGTCATCACTCTGATACTTAGCACCATTTTGCTTAGTGTCGCCGCTGTGGTGCAGCAGTGTCTTTCGCAAGCCGCTGGGCGCAGGATCGTTCCGTACAGCATTGTGCAGAGATTTGCGCAAATTAGGTATATTATTCGATTGATCTGTACTTGCCGCATCTTGGGCGGTGAATTTTAGCAAATTTGTGCTACACAATTTGCTTTCAGTAAAAATATACTCAAAGTCCTTATAAACTTTCTCCAGGCCGATTTCCAGCAATAGTTCCAAAGGCTCGGCTCCGCTTAGACATGGCATCGCCAAGCGGCTATTGGCCAAATTGGAAATGATTTCAGCCAATCGATTTTTGTTGGTCGGCATGTTCTGAGGAAAGATGAAAGTGAAACAGGCACTAAGTAAGATTTTAAAGTAAATTTAAGCTACCGCAAACGTACCACAATATTGCAGCGCACAGCGCATTGGAAAAGCATGTTGAACGCTACCTTCAGATCCTTATATGATGCACAGCCTAGTGGTAACAGTAAGTTGCATCAAATGCAAAATATTCAATTGTATAATTTCAAAGTCTTACATTTAAAGAGGTCCCACAACTTGTCCGTTAAGTCGGTAAGTCTGCGCAGTTTTGCCTGCTGAACGACACCTTCAATGTCAAACTCGGCGTGACCGTCAACAAAGACATCGGTAAAGCCAGATACCTCAGTCATTGTCTTATTGATTGACTCCCGAAGTTCATCCATATCAATTCCACTGCCACAGCGATATGCGGGATCGCGAGTAATGCCCGCCTTTACATCATTATGATAGCTTACAATATCCTCCCGAATGTAAATCAAGATCCTTAGCTGATTCATAAAATCATCGGTCAACGGACTGCAATCGCCGACGCGGAAGGTTTGATTCAACACCACATTGCAGCTACTCAGATCGATCAGTAGTGGCATCGGAGACGGTGTGGACCAATTGAATCGCAGCATCATATTCGCATTCAACTGGTAGCAGTTCTCGATGTATGTTTCCCGCAAAGCACCCGCGGCCATCCCATGTTGACGTACAAGTGATTGGGATGTCACTAGATAGCAGGGCAGTACACCAGCATATGTGACAATACCGCGTGAGAAGTGGGTGGGATTGAATTCGTACTGCAGAAGCTGCGTGTGGCAAAAGTCGCTGCCATCGCACAAGAACCAAACGGAGCCTTGACCATCGCCTTTTTGAAACTGCTCGGTGCAGATGATTGCTCGCATTTTATCAGCCGTGTCACCGCGATGATATTCCTCGTCAGGCTTCCAGGGATTTCGATTGATGATACGCAAATCCAGCGACAAATCGCCTATAGCATCCACAATACTGTCGTCTTTCAGCGGGCTGCCAGTAAGATCAAGTTCCGAAATGGATGAAGACTTCTTTGTCTTGGCCAACAGTTTTGTCGGCGTAGTTGGTATGCGTTCCTTTGAATTGCGATCTTCTTTGTAGAATAGAATTATTTTATTAGCAGTTTCACGCGCGCCAACTAACTTGACCAAATAACTGGGAGACGTGCTGTACGAGATTGTGTAGTAATCACCATATTTACGCATCAATTCGGCGTATATATTAGCAAGATTAGACATTGTATAAAATTAATTATTCCAATTGCAGATGACAAAGCAAAACTTTATAAAACAGTATCCAATAATTTTTCGTGAATTGAATTTTGCGAACGATCTTCTTCTTCCAAGCATTCGAAACTTAACATTTTTCTGCTAGTTGTTAACAGCAGGCAAAATTCGACGCAAGTAACATTTGAATTTAACAGCTGATGCAAATTGTTCCACTTTACATGTGCAAAAAGCAACAAGCTACTTTTACAAAATGTTTTTTAAAGGGATTTTATTTTTACTTTTTCTTTTATAAATTTAGTATGTTTTATACGCTTTTTTTCATAATTTGCGATTATAATACAGAAACTATATTGTACGCACTGGAGCAAAAGCTTATTGCTATAAAGTCGAATATCCAAACACCCTGTAGTTTTAAATAAATTATCGATAACTTTTTGAGCGAGTCGCACGTGTTGAAATTGTTTTCTTTTGACCAACGTTATTTGTTAATAGTTTTTTAAAATGTCTGACTTTGAATTAGAAGCGAGTGGCTCAGAGTTTGAATCCGATGATAATTCTGATGCTGAGGTGTGTATAAAAGTCGTACGATTAACGTATGCAAATATTCTAACTTGAGTTGTTTTCTAGCTGCAAGCGGCATTCGAGCGTGGTGATCTTAAACCCGGCCTCAATGTAGAATACGGTGGAGATCGTGTTAAAGTAAATGATGTTGTAAGTAAAGAGGCACTTAGTCGGTATCCACATTAGTTTGCTAATCATTGCACTTGCAGCCCAAACTATTGGCTAAAACACAGGCCATTCGTCTAGATTTGCCATGGGTTGAGCGCTTGGATATGGTGAACAGCTTGGCTCCACTGGCGCCCGAATTGGCGGTACAGTTGGAAAAACACGAACAGAAGCGCGCCAATCTGTTCAAAGGCAACGCCAAAATACCATATGTGCGTCCAGATGAGGATCCTGTGCTGAACGACTTCAAACGTGAAATGCTCTTCCATCGTCAGGCCCAAAGCGCCGTCATCGAAGGCATACAGCGTCTGCATGAGCTCGGCATCAAGACACGTCGTCCCGACGACTACTTCGCCGAAATGGCCAAGTCAGATGAACATATGCAGAAGGTGCGCGCCAACCTGATGGCCAAACAACAGGGTCAAGCCAAATCGGAACGCATCAAACAGATTCGCGAACAGCGTAAAATGGGCAAGATGTTGGCCAAGCAGACAAAGGTGCAGCGCGAAGCTGAGAAGAAAGAAATGCTCGATAAGCTGAAAAAGTTCCGCAAGGGTAAGCTGAAAAACCTGGACTTCTTGGAAGACGCCAAGGCACTGGAATCCAAGCAAAAACAATCGGCAGACAAACGTAAACAGCGCAACAAAAAGTTCGGATTCGGTGGCAAAAAGAAGGGTATGAAACGCAATACAAAATCCTCTGCGGCTGGACTCGACTCAGAGAAGTCAACACGCCGGCAACGCGGCGTTAAAGCGGGTGCTTCAGTTAACAAGCGTCTGGGCAAATCACGACGCATGAAGGCCAAGGCTAGAAAGTGATGATGATAAACGAAACCTATAATTAAGTGACCTAACTAGATTATAATTGGCACCGCATAGATTTATATTATAACTAAAGATATGTTGGATTTATTCAAACTGAGTTTACTGTTTATTTAATTCAGCTTCTTTGTGCTTCTTCTTTTTTGACCTGACAGGCGCAACCTCGTCCTCATTGGTGCTTTCTTTTTTTGACTTATGTTTTTTTGTTTTCGACTCAGATCCATCGGGTTCAGCTGCTTCCTGTTTGTCCTTCTTTCGTTTCTTCTTTTTAGATTTCTCGGGCTCAGTCTTCTGCGCTTCAGGTACATTATTTGTTGTCTCGGATTCATCGGTAGTTTGTTGTTCGCCTTGATCAGATGCTTCTTCTGTTTGACTTTTAACTTGATCCTTACTGCGTTTGTTCTTTTTGATTTTCTCGGGCTTAGTGTCATCCGCTTCGGGTATATTTCTTGCAGCCTGCAGCTTGGCCAACATCTCACGCTCTTGTTGTTCCAAACGTGCTAATTTTCCACTCAACTTGAGTCCATGACGCGCTCCCTTATGTGCTGTTCGCCCTCCACAAGCCTTGAACAACTCCTCATCTGTCAGCACATTGACTTTCGTTACTGCAATGTCATCTACCTTAATTCTTTCAGTGTTGGCCACCTCGCCTCCATTTTGGGTCAGTAGCGCTGACTTTAGAAAATGCTCATAAACAGCGCCAGCGCCTTCGGTTTTTTGCTGATCCTTGGCCTTCTTTAATTTTTGGGCAGAGTAACCTTTTGTGGATATTTCAACAGCATCTTCGCCAGCTTTGCGTGCAGTGCTCACTTTGCCATTCTCTTCCACAACGGTCACGTTTGAGGCTGCCTCGTTGAAACAGCGTTCCCACCAGTGATCGTTGAATTCTTTGGCGCGATCGACACCCAAGCCAGCGTTGTCGAATTTTAAGCTAGCTTTCAATGGTGCTGCAATTCCAGTATTGTTCTTTCCCAATCCATCGCCCTCCTTCCAGCCATATTTACCCAATATTTTCTTTGCAAAATCCATCAAGCAATGTGATTCTATTATTGTATTATTTTAGTAAACAAATCTATCGATAGCATGTTATAACGTGCTAACATGTGTTCCACAGGGTGACCCAGGCGGTGTTGCAGGGCTGTATCATCAACCAGAGAACTGTTATAGACAAGCCAAATAGCATCTACAGCAAATCCAGCCCTGGCTAATTTTCACAACCCCAGAGCCACGGGTGCAGCGCTGCTTTACACATTGAAACGATCACGGTGCGCAGAAATACGCGCGTACTTATCGCTTCTCTGCCATTGTGCGACTAAATTAATGTTGTTTTGCGCTGGGTTTTGATCATAAGCAAGCAATTGGAATATTTAAAGTTTGATAAAAATGATTTACGCGGGCAATTGAAGCTGTGTTTAAACACGCTTGCCACTATTTTCTAGTGGTCCCGCTAAGAAACTTTGATAAAGCCAGATTTAACGGGCAAAAAGCTTACCTGGCAACACTACAACATATATTTAGGCGCCAGTTTAAATTTACCTAAAGAAGATATTAATACAATACCATCTAGCCCCCATTCTTGAAATGTGTATTAGTTAAAAAAAATCAAAAATTTCTTTAACGCAATCATGTTTTCTTTATTTCACAATCCTTCAAACTCGGTTTTCTTTTATAATTCTAGCCAATTAAACACACTGCACTGTATTCGATAATAATGACAATGAGTGGCAAAAAGGTAAATTAAAATCTGCTTTAAGTGTAAAAAAAGAAATGGTATCAGTACTCGCCACAATAACTCAAAATAAGCAGAAAACACTCAAAACCTAACACGCAACGTTCTCGGGCTGTAAATTGTGAAAGAATGATAGCACGTGCTACTTGCCGCTTTAGCCGTTGTTGTTGTTGCCAAAGCCATCGGGGGAGAGAGAGTAAGCAGCATGCGTAACCTTCTCACACAGTGATTGAACGACGAGAGTTTGCAGGATGGCAGTGAATTTCAGTTGAATGCAGCTTTCGTGTATATTGGGGCAGTGCGAACCTAAAGTTTGCATCAATCAAAATTAAATTTTAATGTTTACATCGCAAACTTATCGCTTAACACTTAATATGCCTTTCGATAAAATCGTATTGTTCTGTTGCTAACTGCTTCAGTTTTTCTCTGTCCACTTTAGTCGAGTGTTTTCCAATATTTTTATTATTTGCATTTTTGTTTCCGTTTTTAAGCTTAAATCAAAGTATTTTCTTCGATAGTGTTGTTTTTTTTTTTTTTGCTTCGTCGACGCGATCACTACAGTTTCGAATGTTTTTTAAAAACAAAATTACATATATTATGTGGTTGTTATTATTTTATAATAAGATAGTACACAGGATGTTGTTTCTATCAATCATTATTTTTATCAGTAATAATCGAAAAACGAACGTTGATGTTGGTTGTTTGTTATTTCTTCATCTTCTATGTTTTGCTTTCTCGTTGCCGCTGCTGCCGATGAATGTCGCGATTGCCCCCACTTGACAGGAGGCTCACGGGCACACACACACCGCATACAATTGCACGAAAAAAGAATGAGGAGCGCGACGCTTAGAAGGCGAACAGCAGCAGGAAGGCCATCATAAGACAGAACAGACCCATAGCCTCAGACAGGGCGAAACCCAAGATGGCATAGGAGAACAGCTGCTGTTTCAACGATGGGTTTCTGGCATAACCGATGATGAGGGAACCGAAAACTGATCCGATACCAGCACCTGTTGTTGTTATTGGTTGTTGGCGCAAAAGAGATAAAAGAGGTAAATAGATTAGTTCAACTGCGCAGATTACTAAGAAATATATGGGATATAATGAACATCGGCTGTGTTTGTAGCTAACGCACACATATTAAACTAAGCTGCATGCTTTATGAATATGAATTGAAGGGTTTAGTTTTAGCCTGAACGCTATTTATCTTCTTTTGGGTCAGTCAGTCACAGATTAGTCTGAATTGAGTTCTACGCGTCCCTTTAAGGGATTGGCGCAGCAAGCACATCGCACTTAAATGGCTGGTCACGAAAGATTTCAATGCAACGAGGCGGCGGTCATGGTTAAACGGCAACAACGACGATGCAGCATTTCTGGTACTTTCGCCTTGTGATTACACAAGTTTCCTGCTAGGAAATGAAGCTCCACGACACATAAAGGGGAAGCTTTGACCAATTCTCAGACCTTCCCGGGGCAATTGTTTTGGAGTAATCAGATACTCGTTGTGTGTGCCCCAGATGCTAGATTGTAACTGACTGAAGATGATAAATGCGCATAACGGGCAATAAACTTGGACAATTCATAAGTGTAAGAGGGGGTTTCCGGACATGATGAACTGCTTGCAGAATTGTTAAACGAAATACGAACCGGAACCAGCGACACCGACTGTTGCAGCACCAGCACCAATGAATTTGGCAGCCGAATCAATGTCACGCGTGACTGGCGAGGTCTGGAATGACCTGATCTGTGGCAGTAATGCTACGGGGGTTGTGTTCTGAGCGGCCAAAGTTTGGCTCTGGCTGATGACGGCGCTGCTCAATGGTCGCAAGTATTGCTTGGAGTTGGCGAGGAGCTGTAACAATGTTAAAAGAAAAGTTATGTAATATGAACAAAGAAGGGGTGTTCTGTGTTTTAAGTGAGATAAAAACGATCGTCCGCCCCAAAGCATTTCCCCATTGACATTTACATACGCTGCCAAGTTATGCAACGCGTTAACCAATTTGTCTTTATGTCATTTGGCAGCCTCATTTGTTTTTGTTGTCATTCACTATAACTTCTCTATAATGCAATCAATTTAAAACTTTAAGCTATTGCATTTATTTTAAATATATAAGTTTCAAATGTATACACAATTGATTGGAAAGCTTTCACCGGTTCTAACCTCAACTACAGGTAATTTGCTACAACTTGTTATACAATGTGAAAACGTTTTCAAGTTGGCTTAAGGGCGTGAAAATACATTTTGGCTAAGCTTGATGAACTGATAAGTGCTTGAAACTGTTTATTATTGGATAGATCAAAAAATTGCAAGCTATTCAATCAAACATAACCTCAATTGCCGCCTTCAACTTATGTAACTGTGTATGTTTTCCATTGGAATTCCAAGTCACCACACTACGGTGCTGCATAGGTTTCTTTTTAAGCAACGAAAATCAATGCGGCTATGAACATTATTATGTAATTATTCGGACGCAAGCACAACTTTTTTTATCTCACAAAAAAACCACATTTATTATGTACTTACCGCGGTCCTGGCAACGGGGGCAATGCGAGAGACTGTCGACACGAACATTTTGAATTGAATTTTAATCGGCGTTTCGCACAAAATTGAAGCAAGCGCACGGAGCTCTGCAAAAGATATAGATGAAGATTCTTGTAAATAAATTGCATTTTGTACATATGTAGAAAGAGGTTGCGAATTTGAGTTCTAAGAGCCGCTGCCCGCCTGCAAGTTGCTGTTGGTTACGTAATTGTGAAAACGCTGTATGTTCACACGTATCCGCAGTTTTTAAATGAATTTAATACACACTATTTTATGAAATTAAGGAATTTGCAATTACTTTTCACTTAATTAGGCAAAGCTAACACAGATTTTCTTGAATTGTTAAAGTTTTTCAGTGACGCAACGAATCTGCTCACGCACACTACGGCACACACTACCACTGACAGTTCTCTTGACACGGCCGTGTGACATCTTTGTACATGTGTGTGTGTGCATGAGCCGCAAGATGGCGACATTGAACACGTTTGAGAAAATATTTTCACTCATATGTATATTGGTCACACTTTTCACTTTATAACAATTATTAAATATTTATAGTTGGAAAATAATTATCATTCTTTTTCATCGCACACTGATTATTCAACCAGCGGCTACTGCAGGCTTGGCGGTGGGAGCTGCGGGGGTGCTCCACATTTTTAGTTTCGGCACAAGATTGCCGTTGAACTCACTTCGAACAAACCCTTAACAACAGTGGAACCGTATTGAACAAGAATTTTCGCTTTACCCTATGGTCGCCATGCAAATATACATTTCGTGGTGAATTGGAAAGGAATCTGCGCGCGCACGAGCGCTTGTCGATAATTGTGTATTAATTTGTTAGCCCTGTATAGCAGAGGTATTCCTAACACGTATAATTTACTGATAAGGAATGTTTTAGCAATTTATTCAAATGCGATCGCTATTAAAGCCCAAAATATTAAAAATATATTTTTGTGGCGCCTTAATGATGATTTATGGATCAAGATAGTGATACCATTTAAGTTCTTGAACTTTTGTATTCGTATTATAAATTGTTATTCCCTACGCAATATTGCATCTTTATATTTACTTGGACTTATCTTTCTTTTTTGCAAGATGAGTAAGTGCGTGCCTTGAAACTATTTACCGTCTTGAACAAAAATATCGCCAATAAATGCAAGCCTGTGCTGTGGTGGAATGGAAAATGAATTGGAAGTCGATGCCGGCATTTGTTAAATTCATTAAACTTACAAACCTTAGCAATATATGAAGAAATTACTGATATCTAACAAAAATCTTTCGTACGGTTTATTTGCGTAAAACACATTGACATGACAGTTTAAATGTCAAGGAAATTGTTGTACTAGAGTTCACATCGTACCGATTGAACAAACCTACAGGCGCGTAAATTTAAATAAGTTGAAAAAATAATTTGAAATACATTTATTTGGATTTAGAAATTGAATTAAAGTTAAAAAAGTTGATTCAAATGA
The DNA here is from genome assembly GCA_018904095.1 of Zaprionus ghesquierei. Classification (NCBI taxonomy): domain Eukaryota; kingdom Metazoa; phylum Arthropoda; class Insecta; order Diptera; family Drosophilidae; genus Zaprionus; species Zaprionus ghesquierei. The sequence continues at coordinate 112,551 of JAEIGP010000103.1, read as the reverse complement.
GAATCTTTTTGTATGGAATAACGCATTCTTGTAGAAAACTATTTAAAATCAAATTGCATTCTTATCGATTATGAATCGAGTGTGCATCCAGCCCTGGTCCGCATACAGCCACGCGTCGTCGTGTCGTCACATCGTCTGGGAATTTGAGTAACTTTAAACCCAGCAAATTATAAACAGCATGTTGTAAGTAGTCAAAATAGCTATATTGTTCGTAGTAATCAATCCAAAATCAGTTAATATGACTTAAGCGACGCTAATTCTCATATGTGTGTCATTGCAGCCCTCAATTGCATAACAGCAGTTTTGCATAAGTGTGTGTGAGTGTGTGGACAAGCCAGGGAGGAAACACACTTATACATACTAAGCCGTGAAACGCTTCAAAACAACATTCGGCGGGCTCAACATTAATATTAACTAGTATCGATAAACGCTATTGGAGTCAAATGCAAAAAAAGTAAATTTATTTTGACAAATCAGTTTTGAAACGACGCCGCTAAAATTTTGCAACTCCTTATCGATAGTTAAAAGTATTCGATTTACATAATCATAATTTCTGTTATAATCAGTTATCACTTGATAGATACAGTGATTTGAAGACTGTTAGCAGCAACTGTTAAATTCAATTTAGAGGTATTCGACGCTGTTTCTCAAATTAAATTTTTGCGGAAAAAAGCGGCAGCAACATGAATTAACATTAAACAATTTTAATAGTGTGCAAAGCAGAAAAGTAACAGATTACTTTCGAAATAAATAAATGTCCGCTGTTCTTTACAGAACAGAAAGCTGTTAAGCTTAGATGCCAATAACAGAATAATCAACTAACAGCGACACATTACATAAAACTCACAGTAGTCAGTCAGTCGAGTGCGTCGAGTGATATGGCCGTGTTTCTGATCAACATCTGCAAATTTAATGGCTGTTTTAAAACTTTTCCAAGTCTAAGCGACTTAATATCACACATCGAGGACACACATATAGGTAAGTACTAAAAAACACATGAAAGTTGCCTGAAATAAGTGTCAAAATGTAAAATATCAAAGGCAAACAACATTAATTGGTCGCGTGATGTCGAGGCGGCTTCGTCGTCGTCGTCGTCGTTGTCGTTGTCATCGGCAGTCTGTGTTTTGTTTATTTTATTTATTTATACATTCGTAGATGCACACGCACGTATGTATGTGTTTGTACACACTGGCTATATAATGCTAATGAGTAGTGTAGGTAAAACTGTGAATGTGATTGTGAATGTCCGTCGCGGCGTTTTAGTGTATGCATATGAATAAAAATGTTTTTAATTGTTTAACGCCCCAGCCCTGAAATAAATATTTAGCCCAAAGACCAAATTTGCTAGTGCTGCAGTAATCTGCAGTGCAATAATATTAAAGTGTGCCATGGAAAATCAATATGGCCAGGCCTTAAATACGCACGCACGTTTTAATGCGTACGCGTCGTCGCCTTCAATTGAAACAAGCGAGCGCATTCACAATAGGCGTCAAGCCAAGCTGAATTACCTGTGCCCGCACATATAAACTCGCGCTCGCACACAAACACACTCACAAACACACATATAAGGACCCATTCGTAGCATGTACAGCATTCATTCTACAAAATTACATACATCAAACAAACATACGTACATGTGGTTGCGCTGTAGATTGGCGAACAAATAAGTGCGAGCGAGAGAGCTGCTGCGTGGCAAGCAAAAACAAAAAAGCCGAGTAAAAAGCCGGTGATCCATTAAACAACAACACATACGAAAAGAATGCTTCAAGTGACTGTGTGTTTGTGTGTTTGTATGTGAGTATTGTTGTGTGCGTATGTGTCTGAGCGTGTCTTGTGTGTGTATTCGTGAGCCGCCAGCGTAGCAGCAGCAGCATCTGTACCCCGACAATTCTTTTCAAAAGCTGAGCCGATACACACGTGTCCGATTACCCACATTTCACCCGGTGACCAATTAATCAAGTGAGCTCGGAAGGTTTGAAAGCCCTTAAGAATAAAACCCTAAGTTTACTCATACAAACACAGTCACACACACACACAAGTTGGGCTTCCTAAGCAGAATTCTAATTTTAGCATCTTTCGCTTTGCTCCAGGTACTTAAACAGCCTGCAGCGAGGGGGTGGAAAATCAATAAAATTAAGCTCAGTGTTGCCACTTCTGCTCAGGCAGGGGTGATGTTGCTTCTTGTTGGTAATGGTGGTGGTGGTGGTGAGTAGGGTGGCGGTAGTGAGGTGGGTAATGTGGTGCGTTAGCAGCAGCTGTTGGATTTTGGTGTTGACGCTGCTGCTGCTGCTGCTACTGATGTGATAACGGTCAGCAGCAGTAAATGGCGGCGTTGCTTGGGCTCACGAGAATTACATAAAGCTGGCATTGCTAATGGCTTCTGCACCCACGGCCCATGGCAACAAAAAACAGAATGACAGGCAGATCAAACACATGTGTGGTGTGTGTGTTTGTGTGTGCGTGCACATACTCACACCAATGTATTTATAAGCTTTGACTAGCGTTTTATTATCTCGAAGGACTTTTGCTGCGTACGCATTTACTTAGCATAACAAATATATACAGATACATACTATGTACATGTATTTACTTTGTCTATGTATTCGCGTAAGCATGTAATTATTCTTTGTGGCCCAGTTTTCCATTTATCTGCTTGGTTATCACATCAACCTTCCCACCTACCCTATGCGTATTCTCCAGCTGCTTGCTGGCGGGAATTGAACGCCTTTTTTTCATTCTTTGCTGCCATGGCAACAGTCCCAGGGAAAGACCTTCAAGTTTGTCCTTTTCACAGTTGCCAGGCACCTGTTGTTCGCTGCAAACACACACACACATATGCACAGATACAAATACATGCTGTTTCGATATTGTTTTTGTATCGATATCGACATGTGCAGCCAGCGAAATGCAATATGCGCAATATGAGATGCGGAATTTGTTTAATGGCGTTTAATAATATTTTAGAGCTGGTCTTCATCGGTCATTGGCCGGCAATGACATTTGGCTCTTTATCACGCCCTGTTCAATATGTGGAACATATTTGATTGGATATTGTTTTGAACGTTGCTGCTGCTGTCACTTGAAATAAAAACAACATATGTACTTGCATAAATGTTTGTACTTAATTAAACTGTGTGTGCTTGCATTGTTTGTGTCTCCGTATGTGTGTGTGAAATTATCTGGTAAAAATTCTGCAACAAGTGACTCAGTTGACAACGCAAAAGCAATAAGAATAACAGGAATAACGACACAGAGCTGCGCGTTGTGTTTATTTTGTTTTTAAATTGTAAATGTATTGTACATTGGCACGTACATATACATACGTACATATACGGCGAGCGATACAGATATAAATGTATACATACATACATACATACGTAAATGTGTATACACAATATGTACAGCTAGATCAAATTTGTTTAAAAACAAATGCGTTCTGCTGTTACTCAGTATGCCCCACAACGATTTGATAAACAAGTTGCCTGCGAACCGAACAGCTGAATAGTGTTGTCACCTAACCAGACATTGAGAAAATCAAGAACTGCGAGATACACTGAGGTTATCAACTATTGAAACACATACATGCATACATACATGTCGTACACATATGCGTGTGCATGTGCACAAGTATTTGAGAGGAGCGACAATAACAAATCATAACAATATTGAACGTAAAAAATATTATACACCGATTTGACCGTAGCAAATGACACCGATGAAAGGTATTGAAAACGTTTGTTTTTAGTTCATTGGTAGAGCAAAAGTTACACGACAATTTTATTAGAATTACGTATGTAGGTATTTCTTAAGTAATATTTTAAAATATCTTAGGGAAAACGAACTAAGTAAGTTACGCATATGAATGTGTCATCTGTAGCTCATATAACAGCTGATAGATAACGCATACAGAAAATGTTACCGATTTGTCGCATTTTTATTTTGATATATACTTTTCAATATGCCGCATATGTTTCGAATTAAGTAAAATGTGTTTGTTATCGACGTAGTTGGTGTTATCGTTAGATGAGTAATTGCGTGGGTGGTGTGAATGTGTTGGGTGCAATGTCGTCAATAGTAGCGATTGAAAGGATGTTCCGATAACCTGTTGCGTTGTTATCGAGGTGTGGGATGTATTAGTTGCAGGTGAATGCGATTAACTCGTTGGAACTATTGACAATGATGTGCATGTGCGCACAGGGAGGTTATGTAACGTACATAAAACTGAGTTTGCAATCAGGTGTGTGTGTGTGCGTGTTCGTGTGTGTGTGTGTGTGCGAGTGTGTGAACGTGTGTGTGTGTGTGTCTTCATATGCTCCAGTCAACCAACCAATCACCTGTGCGGCTTTATTATGCACCGCCTGATTAAGCAAGCCTGAAGCTTATGTTTGTCGCACGTCGTACGATAAGATAGTCTGTCATACATGTGCTCTTCCATTAAACAGACCCACATCCCTGCACACACCCCTATATACATACATACATATGTACATACAGGTCTGTGTATATGTATGTATATGTACAATCATAAGACCCCTATTAAATGCGTCAGCAAGCCGCAGTATAAACGCTGTAGGTCAGTCGTACGAAAATTTAACATGCGCTCACATTATTTATTTTGTTTTATTTTAACATTTCAATAATAAATACAAGCCGCTGGCGGGACTGTGTCGCCGCCCTCTTGTTGAGTTGTGTGTATAAAGTAGAGATGCGTGTGTATCGTGTATTGCATCGTGTCTATAGCGAACACGTGACGAGAAGGTTCGGCTAACGTAGAACTTGAGTTCTAATAAATTTGCTTTCAAAATTTAAAAACCTGACATACCTCTTGTAATGGGCCTAACCTGTTTAAATGTATTCTCTTATTTAAATAAATTTCTACAACTTTTATGGAAGGTTAAATTATACTTTTTGCAAGTGAATTCGAAATTGAATTATATACAGATATTTTTGTAACAAACTGAACTGATAGCGAAGATTGTAAACAATTTGTTTCTTTCTATTTTCTATAGACTATGATCCTAAGGTGGTCGAGCAAAAGGAGCTGGCACAGCCCGCATCGCTGCCGCTGAGCTATGTGCTGCGCTTCATCTCTGACGACGCACGCAAGGAGACTTCCACATTTCTGTCCAGCACCAACAACAACACCAATCCCACAGCAACCAATGCTGGTAGCACTAATACGGGCAATGCAGAACTCAAGCGAAAGCTGGCTATTAAACATCATAGCTATAGCATGTCGTCGTCCAATCGCAGTAATACACCGACAGGTAAGTGAATGTTCTCTAAAATATAAATCACAAAAACTAATCTTTTTAATTTTTTTGTAGGCAGTGAAATGGACGAGGATGAAATGGTTGTCACCGAATCGGAGGATAGCAATGACTCTTGGACCACTGAGGAGTTTAGCTCGGAGTTTATTATGCGTTATGGCAGCAGGTGTGTTTGCGCTCTATTAGTTTAATTCAATTTGCATTTATTAACGGGCTATCTTTGTTGTAGACACTCTGGCGGCGGCAGCAATGGCACGCCAGGAAATGAGAAACCCTTCGCTTGTCCTGTGCCTGGTTGCAAAAAGCGGTACAAAAACGTGAATGGCATCAAATACCATTCGAAGAACGGGCACAAAAAGGATGGCAGGTAAGAGTGCAAGTTTTTGTCAACATATTTAATACAGAGAGACTTACATCCTTCTTTCCGTATCAATTTTACAGAGTGCGTAAGGGATACAAATGTCATTGCGGCAAGAGCTATAAGACGGCCCAGGGTCTGAAAAACCATGCTTTGCTTACCCACAATACGCAGCCGGAAAGTGTCCTCACTACACAACAGCTGGCCAATCTGGCAGCTGGTGCTGTGCCGGACACTGAGCAAGTTCAGAGCCGATGCAAGCCCGCCGCTAACAGCGGTTCATTGGGTGGCAACACTGGCAATGCTGGACTTATTCAGCGCAGCAACTCGCCATCGCAGTCACTGGGCTCGCTGAGCCCCTCCAGCAGCAACATGTCGAGTAGCACCAGTACCAGTGGTCATGGTGCTGCTAGTTTGGGGAGCAATAGCTTGTCCAGCAATGTTGCAACTGCCAGTAACATGCTGCAGCAGCTGAGTAATGGCAACATCGTTACTGTGACAAACGTTCCACAGCAACAACAACAGCAGCTGCAGCAACAACAGCAACAAGCAATGCCACAGCAGCAACATCCACCGCAACAGCTGCAGCAAATGAACATCAGCACACCAAGTGCAACACCACCCACAACAACAACAGGTAACAGCAACAACAGTTTAATGCGCAGCACACTCGGTTTAGTATCCATTAAAGCCAACAACAACCACAACAACAATAGTAACAATGTTGCCGCTGTTGCTGGCGGCAACAATACCAAGTCCGTTAGCAATTTAATAGCTGCCAATGCAACGGCCAACAAAATACTCAAGCTTGCCACCAATGTGGCAAACGGTGTGGACATTTCACACCAACAGCAGCAGCAACAACAACAGCAGCAGCTTAAACTGGTTGACAACATGTCCAAAGCAATCGAAAGCGGCAATGTAGCAAATGTTACAACAACGTCCGTTGGAAACAGCACTCCTACAAAAATCACGCTACCCAATTTGGTTAACCTTGGCATACTGACGCCGGCCACCTCGCCCACCAAGAACACTCAAACATTGACTTTTACCACCACGGCCGGCAACCTTCAACAGCAGCATCAACAACAACAACAGCAGCAGCAGCAGGCACTTGTGGCTTCGCTCACGACCAACATGTTGCAGCAGCAACAGAAGTTGCCCGGTATAACCAAAACAAACATATTGCTGCTGCAGGAACCTAGCACGGTTACCACCACCCATTTGATACAGTCACCGCCGCAGCAGCAGCTCCAGCAACACCAGCATGTTTTGCCGATCAGTCCCACAAGCAGCATTAGTAGCAGCAAAAGTAGCTCGCCCACTCCGCCACAACAGCAACAACATCTTGTTAAGAGCTCAGCGGGCTCAGTGGCACTAAAACAGAAGCATGTTGTATCAACTACAACAACAAATGTTGCCACCGTCGAACCGATGGAAACGGATGAAACACCTGTTGCCATCGATGCACTCTCAGATAATACTTTGGCTTCGGCTGTAGTTGCTGCAGTCGATGGCAAGGATATACCCTCTTCCATTGCGGCAGCCGTCACTTCGGGTAACATAACCGTGGCGGCCATTGAAGTTGTCGGTGCTGGCGTTGTCAACACTGAAACGTAGCCTATACTCAAGAAGCTACTAATGCGTCGCAAGTGCGCACTAGAATCGGCAATGTCGTCAGTGGTCATGCCACACTGAAGAATTACGGGCAAAGAAGGAGGCGTGTGCGCCATTGCCGATTCTTGTATACGAACAAAAACAAAGAAAACATAACATTCTAACATTTATAACTATATACATATACTATACAACTGATCTAGATTTGTTCTCACACTGCTTAGTTTATTTTACTCATTTTTAGTTTTTGTAACTTTAAGAGACGCCCTCGCCTGGATGAGGCGGCAGAGTCACTCACCAAAACCCATTGGAAAAACTTTTGTAGACTGCTTTTTGCTTATAGACCACAGAGAATCTTTTGTTTTCTCTTGACATTTGTATTATGAAAACACTAATCGTATATAGATTGTGCAATATGATTTTGTATACACATTTAGTTAGCGATTAACGGTTGATCTCCTCTTAATTTAATTAAACATTTATATAACAACAAATAGACAAAAGAATGGCAAACACAAAAAAAAAATACTTTAAACTAAAAACCAACAATTGTAATAAAAATTCAAACTTTGAATTTAATTTCTAGTTAAAACATGAAAATTCAATACACAATTTTACAATCAGAGGCAGATAGAAATTGAAAAGAAAAGTATTATTTATGATTTAAGCGTTAGTAAAGTGAATTACATACAATTACATGTATAGTTTTTACTGGAGAAAATTTATTTAAAATGTATATTAAACACATTCAATTTAAGATTAGGCCACAGACCTCTCATTATCTTTAAGTTTAATCACTCACATGAAACTTCAAAAACCAACGTATTTTCCGATACTTTCCAATTCATGTGCAATATTTACTTTTTTGTGGTATTCTCTCAATTTTTAAAAATTTTACATATACATTTTTTTTGTTATAGTTTGTTTTCAATTTCGGTTTGTTAGAATTTTGGTTTTTATTTTATGATTTCGTTACTTCTTTTCCTTTTCTCTCTACCTATTGCAGAAACCTCTTACTCCTGCTCACCCATCATCAACAGCAGCATTAACAGCAGCAGTAGCAACAACAGCACCAGCAGCGACTCAAGCAGCAAACAGTTCGCCACTGCTGCTCAGCCGCTAACAACGCCAGCCACACCAGCGATTGCAGCCAAGTATAACAACAACAACAACAACAACAAACCTAAAGCAACCGCAACAATAGCGGCGGCAAGTATAAAGCCTTCACAGGCGGCAGCAATCACCACGCCTATGCAGATCTCGCCAACATTTATTGAGCACAAATATTCCGCCCTGGCCATCAAAGAGAAATTCTTTTCGAATCTTCGGGCTTCAAAAACCGCATCAGCCTCGGCGACGGCAAATGGCAGCGGCGGCAACCTGGCTGCAGTAGCGGCCGCTTCGGCCGGGTTAGAGGCACAGCAGCACACAGGCAACGGAGTCTGTGTCAGTGGTGCTGGCCCAAATGCCGCTAATATGTTGCGCGCTGTTGCTGTGGGTCAAATGTGCGCGTTGCAAAATGAGCACATACATCAAAATTTGTACAAGAAAACGATCAATTGAATTGAGAGATTAAGAAGATCGGATCGCTCAGTGCCGCACAAGCACAGAGCTGGCTGTGATGAAGTATGTTCTATACATGGGAAAAACTGAAGAAAAGGCAGAGCAAGAGGATTTGTCAGTATGGCAGATGAGAAATTGGCAGAGAAGAGGACATAAAAAAGGGCGCCAGATTGTAGGACATTAATATAATATCGAAAAACATAAAACAAAAAACAAGGAAAGAAAAAAACAAAAAAAAAAAAAAATCAAAACACAAACTATACATGAAAACATACAACAACAAAATAATAATAATAATAATAATTACAATTTGTCTATTTAAATATTAACAGAACTTTATTTCAGAAGCTTTTAAGAATACAAATGAATACAAAACAAATTTTCTATTGGCAGAATAACCCCACACCTGATATCCCAAAAAAAAAAATCCATTAGAAAATTATTCAAAACAAAAAAAAAAAAAAAAAAAAAAAAATACCCCTCACAATAACCATTAAATTTAGTAAATAAATTTTGAAGATATTTCTTCAACTAGTCATTATCGTAGTTAAATTAAATTTTTGATTTACAAGCACAAGTAGAAATTTGCTGTCACCCATTTCGGAGGCACAAAATGAATTTTGAGCATCCCATTATCATATTTTTGTCGCTACGTAGTAGTTGGTAAATAACAAAATTTCCATTACAAAAAAAAAAAACTCATAAATTGGCGAAAAAAAAAAAATGAAATTAGCTAAATTTTTTCATTAACCACGAAGTTTAATTTTCAAGACCTTCGTGTGTGAAAGTAAAAGTAGACAAGATTAAGAACTATGATAATATCGAATCGAATATGCAAGCAAATGTATTAGCTAGCTACAAATGAAAGAAAATATTACAGAATATTGAAAATTTATAGAACGAAGCTATTCTGACAACCTTAAGCTTCTGCTTTTCCGTTTAGAACCCATAACTCTGTAGTAGTTATAGTATTATATGGTATAACAGTTGTATGTTTATAGCTACATATATGTGTACACTTAAGTTAAACTTTGAAATGATTAGATAATATGTTTTATTTATGTGTGTGTCCGTGTTCGATTATGAAATTAATGTAATATTTAATTCGAGTTCTGATCGTCCTTAAATGTAATATATATATATTTATATATAAATACATACATATACAAATATTAACAACTTTATAAGCGTATGTTCTATTTCTATGAAGTGAGTCATATTCAAAGTATTTTATGCATGCATGCAAAATTAACATTAATTATTAGAAATTATTTAAATAAAATACATATACAGATATACATTAATATGGAAACAATAAATATTATTAATTGGGTTCCTTATGTACGAATAATGCATAAAAATGAAAGATTTCAAGCGTAAACAGAACAAAAGTAATTGTAATTGACATTGTAATTTATACCCACAAAATATGTACGAAAGAAACCGTAATTGATTACGAAAATTGCATAAACATACATATATGTATATTTACATAAATGAGTTAATTTAGAAACCTAAAGCCGCCAACCGCCAAACAAATTTTGAAGCGCATTTGCAGACGCCCAGCGTCTTAAATTAAACTACGATAACAACTAATCCATACATATGTAGATGTGGGTCGAAATGAAAATGTAAAATGAGTAGACATACATACATAAATTTAAGACCTTACGCTAACGACGCGTCGTCCGTCATAGTTTATATGCCGACTTTTATATCAACAAAAGAAAACAGAAAGGAAAGCCGAAGTTTGCAAACCCTTGCAGATCACTTACCATCTGAAAAAAAATGCTATTTCTTTTATGTCGCCCCAGGTCAACGTGAGTAAACTAGTATATCTGGGTGGTCTTCAAGTCTATATAGAACATGCTTTATTCAGTATGCGGAACTTGCGCAAGAAATGAACGTAGAAATAGGAAAAATCAACTCAACTCTAATGAAAAGAAAAATACCTAAATTAAATATACCTATTTCTATATTTAAATGTATTTCATCTTATATAAGACTGCTGTTATGTTCGTAAATATATTTAATATATATTATAATTAACGAAAAACATCTATATAGTATATATACTTACTATAATAATAAACAATAAATAATAACACAAAAAACAAAAAAAAAAACATAAGCTCCACAAATACTTAGTGTATTTAAGCTCTACTTTCATACTACATATGTGACTATGTACTATACTGTATACATACATAAATACAAATGTAATAATGTACGGTAATTTACTAAAGTTCGTAATTATGTATACGTAGAGAATTAATTGAAGTGTATGTATGATACGTCTTATAACTATACATACACACATAATGTAACAAGGGCGAAAGTTGTAGAGACTTGAACTATAACGGGTTAAATATCGTGTAATCTTACTGCATATGTATGTATACCTATCTTCCTATCATTATCATCGTCATCATCATCATTCACTGTAGTAAATTGTTCACTTTTGCTTTATGTGATCTATTAAACATAAATAAACATAACTGCATACATGCATACATACATATATGTGTACAATAAAAACTGTCCTTGGATGTTTAGTGTTGTTTTAACTTCAACAATTTTTATTGAACTCGAACGAAACGCATAGACATACATATGTTTATTAACTTTGTTTAGATTTGGAACATTGTTCAATACGTTTTCGTATAACTTTAACTTTGTATTCGCATTTTGGCATTAATAAATATGCAACAACAATAAGATATTAAGATAGATATACATATTTATATATTTCGCTGGGGAATGTTAGTTTAACGTCTTGCCTCCAATGTCGCTATGTGCGAGCCAAGCTTATCAATCAGTACCGGATCCCGCAGTAATTGAATTTTTGTCTGCAATTCATATAGGGAATGTATGTCCCGTTGCTCGAAAGCACAATCAATAGCCTCTTCGTGTAAGCTGTAAATAGTTTAAAATAATATTTTATTTACAAAAGCTCATTAGAAAGCGTATCGGGAAACTTACTTAGCTCGCATAAACCAATGCACCTTGCGCTTATCCGGGCAGCGTGCTATATATTTTCGGGCCTCCCGAGAATTATCCTGTTGAAGACAGACTTCAACAAAAGGCTCATAGCCAATGGGACTTTTCTTAGTCTTCGAGAATTTCTCCAGCTCCGCCCAGTTGTGCTGGTCAACCAAGGTTAGTATGCGCATCCACCAAAAACGTCGGTCGGGTACCTTGAAGTCGTTTTTGGTTTTCTCGGCTTCCTTCACATCGCCTTTCCTCAAGAGCTCCATTATAGTATCATGTACAGACAATCCGGTAATGGAAGCATCGTTATTATTCTTGCTAGCCAGTGCTTTTTGTAGCTTAAGGATGCGTCCAGTTTCGGCGCACAGTTCTGCCTCCACGGTGCATCTACCCTGTGCATAACTATTGCCTATAAGTGATAGATTCGATTCTAGTCCCTCGCTGTCAATAGCATTACAGAAATGGAATTCGGCAATAGACTTGTGATCGTCTTCAGTATTGTAGATTTCAAAGAGTGCAGTGCGACTACACTGGTACATAATGTTCTTGTACATATCCAATGCCAGCGGATAATCTCGTATTATCATCTGCAAATTAAGTAACCAATAATAATGTCAGTGAATCTGTACCTAACAACTAACAAGAGTACTCACATGGAAATTTGATAGCATCATTTTCTTCTTAATTTCCAAGAGAACCGATGTAACCAGTTCTGTGTCGCCCGATTGAGTGGCACTAGCTACGGCCCGATCAAACTTTCCCATCTTGAGCAACAACGGAACATGCAGTGAAGCCCGCGGCTCCAACTCCAGCAGTTTGATGGCTAATTCATCGCGTCCACTTTGATGAGCTTTCTCGGCTATGTTGCAGTATGAAATACCCTCAATTGATGGGTTCTTAAACTTTTCTGTGATCTTACGGGCCACCTCATTATCGTCTATAAATAACAAATGTTAACTTTAAGATTTAATAATAATAATAATAATAATGAGGTAGACAAGAAGTCCATCTTACTCGGATCATTCATAACTTTATGATAAGCCCAATGTTCCAAAATCCACGACTCGGGTAATTTCAAATGCTTGGCAACTTGTATGGCAACGCCATAGTGTTTTCGGAATACCAAACGACTCAGTATGACTTCGGGATTGAGATGAGAAAATCTGCAAACGAATTGATGTCAGTTAGAGAAAGGACTTTAAGATAATTTGATGTTTTAACTGGTTATAGGTAAGCGGCATGGCAATTTTCTTGTGTCGCAATGTGTTAAGAACTCTTAGTATCCTTAAGATACGCATATACTCTTCTGGGTTATGTGCCGGTATGAAACCCTTGCCAAAGTAAGCTGTCTGTAATTCGAAATTATTAACTCCTATATTATTTAACAAAGCCTGGCTTCCCAAACTTACCCTCATTAGACTCTTCTGAGTTTCCGAACAAAATTCATATGCTGCAGCTTCGATGCACTCCTTGACGGCCAACTCAATATCTTCGCGGCACATACTTAGATATTCATCTGATTTGTAGGACTTCTCTTCAAATTTTTTTTGAGCCTCAAACAGATAACTAGCTGGCTCTTGACTATTTACGGCAAAGATATTTTCGACACATTTAGGTAAACGTTGTATCATTTCATGCGAGCTTTGGGTTATAATACGCACGCCATCCATTTCGGCAACCAAAAACATTACTGGATCATAGGGATATTCACTTCTATCAGCATTACGATTGACAATAAGCAAATAGGAAGGATATGAAATGACTACAGCGTCAGCATCAGAGTTGTGGGTATTCATAATCCATTCAATCTGTAACGGCATATCCTTGCGTCCTGTATCGAATTCGCAGTACTTGTTTCGCATATCGACACTGCCAAGCCATAGAAGTCCAGAGTTGGTATAGAGTGCCAAATGTTGATGGTTGTACGACACAGATATCTTTATAATGCGGTCGTATGGCTTTTCAAATAGATTGGCTGTCACGGTTCCCACTGTCTGACCATGCATTAGCTTAATAACTTCGCGATCACGACCTAGCAAACAGTAGCTGTTGCGACCTTCAGTAACAATCTCCCAGCATGAACAATTCGCATTGGAATCTGCAGTAAAGGTTGAGGATGTCATATTTGCGTTATAATGGCAAAGTTATCCTCTTACTTGGAATATCGGGAAGCTTGCGTTCGGTTTTGTTGCTGTTCTGCTTCAAAAAGATCCGACCGGATGTTGTCATTACAGCAATCCCAGTACCAGCAGCGGATTGAAATACTTTAGCCTCTACAATTTTAATAACGCTTGCCTCACCGCCAATGCTATACGATTCCTTTTCATTACCAAACATATCAAAGACAAACACCTTAGCGTTTTCTAGGACGCAGATCAGATCCTCGGTATCCGACCAGCCCATGGAAATAAGTTTGCCATGATTCCACTGAAAGAAGCTAACTTTTATTTTCAAATTTCGAATTTTATTTACAGTTGCTTACCAATATATGGCCCATTTCATTACCGGTGGTGTCAAAAATTCGTATCATCGCTTTGGATGCACCCTTTACCTGTACCAGTTTTGTAGCATCGCGTATGGTTGCAATTGGGCCTCCATAGGGTGCAGCTGCAACCTGCATGTACTCCAAGTCAATATCGATCGGCCACTCGGGGGTGGGCAACTCCACTTTTCTGTGGGCGGTAAAATGCAAGATACATACAAAATATTTTTTCACAATCTGCAGGTTTGTCCGGACGTTGATAATTGATATATACCTGTAGTAGTCAGGCCGCACCTTAAACCACTCTCCTGTATTGTACATAATAGGCATTTTTAAGCTTTTTTTTGGATAACTAAATTTGCCGAAATAATAAACAACCGCAGTGCATTTTACACTTCTTTGTCTGTATTGCACCGAGCTATCGATAACTAAGTAACTGCTACTCTACACAACTTGCTCTGAATAAAGCCGTGGAGACTCGATAGTTCGCAAATGCATCTCTAGGTTGTGAGTTATCAAGTTTATTTCTATAAAAAGTGCGCGCATTTCAAATTAAAAATTAAAAGCTAAGGTTGTAGGCGCCCGGCAAAAAGATAATTTTGTAGACCTTTAACCCAAGTTTAAAAAGCAGTTAAAAATATTCTAGCAATCCCCACAAGCAAATGTTATGCGAATTAATTTCTCGAATTTGAGCAAAAAGTGCTTGCATAAATAACAAGTTGAATATGAATTAAGCATTAATTCTTGATTAAAATAATTTTCTACCTTAAATAATAATATAGTAAGGTCTAGTTAGCTTTGCTAAATTATAGCTCATTCTTTCACGTGTGTTTCTAAATGCACGTAGCGTGAAGCAGAAACTAAGTATTTGTCATCGGCACGGACATAGGTCAATGGACTCGGTTAGTGTTGCTGAGCAGTAATATACATATAAAATAATATATATAATAATACAAATATATGTATATTTGTATACATAGGGTTTTCCGCGGCCCATTTTATAAATAATGATAAAATATGATTTTACTTTTAGAATACAAAAGAATTCAACTCTTTTCAATCCCGCGGTCAAACAAAAAGTGAAGTCAAGAGTGTAAAACCTATTTACCTAAAATGGTCAAGAACTTACAATAGTGATGCAACTTACAATATCGGGCGGAATTCGGACCTCTGAAAATATAATCGTTTTGTTCGTTTTGCAGACCATCACTTAAGCACTGCCGGACAAAAGAAAGAGAGCAAAATATGGGAAAGAGTTTTCAAACCTATTCAGTTGTGCGGCGCTGTATATATAAATATAATTCCCAAATTTTCGTGATTATTGAAAATAAACAGTAAAATTATAGAAAATTAGAGGCAAGATCTATTATGATTACAGCACTAATGCAACTGAAACTTTGAAGCAACAAATTACTTTTAAAACTGTTTTAATTTTTCTGCGATAATCTAAATAATTAATTATATCCGGACAGCAACAAGATGAAGCAACTTGACAAAAAAAACTATTTGTATTAAAGTTTCCAAAGCAAACAATAATGTGTCCTAATAAGTAGACCTTGTTGACGAGAATATTAATATTTATATGCATCATTTAAAAACAGTAGCTGTGCTTGTTGTGTTTTCACACTTTATATGGTATGGTGTTATGAAAGTCATAAAGCCATTACACGCATACAACACACTTGTGTCCACACGAACTACTGAAAATGTGCTTACAACTTGAATTATCCATGTAGTACACATTTTATCAGCTTCCATACTTTGCTTTATCTTAAGATTGAAAATCATCCACGTAAATATATGAATGTAAATGGGCGTCATATGAATGTAACATACTTACAATGTAGATAATCTATCAAAAATTTAACTATAGAAAATAACTTCAGTAAACAATTAAATATGTATACATTCAATCATTCAGAACTGCTTTATGCATAAACAAAGTTGTTGCCACATGTTGATAACGCTTAAGATTGTGTTTAAATAAAAATATTACTATCTACATTCCATGTATCTGTAGTAAGTAATATGCGCATTATTTACTTGAATGAATTGAAAAATAAAACTAGGTGGCTCTCAGTTTTCTTATGATGTATTTGATAAATCAAACAGATGTCATCTCTAGACTTGTTTATCTAAATTGCGCACTGATAACGAAACGAAAGAAAAAACCTTCCATAGTTGAGTCGTAGGGCGTCCTCTCATCGTGCAGTTGAAAATGAACTTTAACAAACTCTATATGTTAGCGAGTCGATCGAGCAATTACTTCAGTAGCACTTTGACAGTGCTTTGGCTATGACAGTTGAGTTTCCTTAAGATACGAAAACTCTACACACAATGCGTAAGCAAACGGATGTGCAAGATATTGAAGGGAAGACCGTCGGTGGGGTCGATTCGG
This sequence comes from Zaprionus ghesquierei, assembly GCA_018904095.1. Taxonomy (NCBI): domain Eukaryota; kingdom Metazoa; phylum Arthropoda; class Insecta; order Diptera; family Drosophilidae; genus Zaprionus; species Zaprionus ghesquierei. The sequence goes on along the minus strand of JAEIGP010000103.1, from coordinate 95,872 downwards.
CCGCGAGTTCGGGTCATGATTATGAGGAAGTTCTCGAGTTAATCGGTACGTCGAATTGATGCAAATTCGGAAATTTATATAAAAAGTTAGTTAACTAACGATATAATGTTAAGGCTTTGGACGAGTGCAATGGATCGTTCTTTTCGCAGCGGGATTTTTACTTATGATGGTCATCAACGAAACTATGGGAATGTCATACATAACAATTGTATCTCAGTGTGATTTTCAAACCAATTCAATGGATAAAGCCATTATGAGCGCGGCTAGCTTTGTCGGTGAGTGTGTCAAAATTAAAGTAGTGCCTGAAGAAATTCCTTAACAGGAAACAAATATAAAAAAAGTTTTCTACGTTTAGTAAAAGTTTTTTTTTTTAAATTCCAGCACCAAAATTTATAATATCTTAGCTTAAGTGAATTCAGTGATCAATGTGTTTATCTAAAAAGAAAAAGTCATTAAAATGTGTATGTTAGTAATCAAATTATTTTCTGTAAACAGGCATATTTTGCTCCTCTTATTTTTGGGGCTATCTCAGTGACTCGATTGGGCGTAGGCCTGTACTGATATATACAACATTTTCTGGAAACCTAGTATCGCTTATTTCAATATTCATTCCGAACTACTGGACTTATGTCGTGATACGATTTATAGTTGGTTTTTTGTAAGTCTTTCTATACTATAGTATATAACTATATAATTTTTGATACAAACTTACTTTTGGATGGGTAAAAATGTTTATTTACAGCATAGCAGGTGCATCGTCTACAACATACGCTTATCTTGGGGAATTTTTTATTCCGCGTCATCGACCCCTTGTAATCAACTATGCTAGTCTTTTTGTGGGAATTTCAACGGTTTATGTACCTGGAAAGTATTCTATTGAATATGTACTTTTAATAAACAACTTATTAATTTAGTTTTATATCCAACCCCCTTAGCTGTTGCATGGCTAATTATGTCTATGGATTGGAGCGTGGAGCTGTTAGAGGGTTTCTCATTCCGTCCTTGGCGCTTATTGACAATTTTTTACTTACTTCCTGGAGTAATGGGAACTCTCATGCTTATAAGTTTACCCGAAAGTCCTAAAATCTTATTATCACTTGGTAAAACCCAAGAAGCCTTTGACACAGTGAATTGGATTGCATTAAAAAATTCGGGAAAGCCGCTTAAAGAGTTTAAAGTCAACAGTCTTAAATCGGACATGGTTATTAACAGAGAAAGTGCATCTTGCACTTCCCATTCACCGTAAGTCGAATAAAAATTTACAACTGACAATGTTAGTTCATTTTTAACTTATTTAAGGATGCTTATTTTTAAAAACCTGTGGAGAGACACGGTTCCATTGCTAAAGAAACCGCATTTAGTGAACTTTTGCATAAGCTGCACGGTGATGTGTGGTCTATTTTTCAGGTAAGTATGTTAAGTAACATTTTTAACTAGTAAACCCCCTTATCTTTAAAATTAACAGCTCTTCGGGTATGGGCCTGTGGTACCCTGAAATACTTAATCGCCTGGGTTCAACCATGGTCGAAGATTCTGTAACGGTTTGTGAGGTCATTGATGCCTCTATCGATCAGTCACATTTGAATGTTACAATAAGTGTAAGAAAAATGGTGAACTATATAATGTCGGGTTACCAATTTAAATTTGTTATTGTTTTGTTTAGGTTTGCAACGATCAAATAACCACTAAAAGCTACATAGACACGATAACTTACGGTTCAGCACTAATCGTAGGTTTTATTGTAATGGGCTTTGTTATCAATCGAATTGGACGCAAGGCCTCAATTGTTGGCGGACTTCTGATTGCAGCAGCTTGCGCTCTTTCATTGGTTTGGATTATGGATGAGATTGCCATTATGGTCTGCTTCTGCTTGTACTTGGTACTGCCGGGTTTGTGCATATCTGTTCTGAGCGGTGCAGTTGTTGACCTGGTCCCTACACATCTGAGAGGCAAGGCGGTTTGCATTTGCCTAATGCTTGGGCGAACGGGCAGTGTGTTTGGCAGTAACATCATAGGTGTCCTACTCGAGTCGTATTGCACCATTACCTTCGGAGTATTCTCGGGATTTGTTTTCGGTAAGCAAAAGTCCTGTTAAAAACCTGTTAAATTTATATCACTTTTCTTTGTAGTTTGTGCTCTACTTACATTAATGTTGCCGATTTAGTTGGGCAAGTTACCATTTTGACGTTCAATAAGTGGCGGACTTGAATGATGAGAATATAGCGCCTTAATTATAGCATAAAGTTAAGAACTTATTAAATTAACTAAATTAATAAATAGATAGTCAAAATAAATTTTTAATAAAATGCAATATAAAACAAGTAAGGAAAGCTACAGTCAAGCGAGCCAGACAGTAAGACACAATTCGCCCAACTTCAAATATATATAATAGCTGAGATCCCGAAGTTCATCGAGATAGGCGGACAGACGGACAGGGCTCATTCAACTCGCTGGTGATCCTAAGCAAGAATATACAATTAAGTATTTTGGTGTTCATTTAACTAAAAAAATATAATTTTTATTTGATGGCAGCAAACCTTAAAGTTCTACAAAGCTTTACATTTTTGTTTATCCGCAACTTAAGCTTCTTATCGTTTGACGGTTGGTGTATTGGGTGAACTTTTACTGTGAGGCTTTTGAAAACTGAAACTTTTCAAAAGATCGGTTGAAGTTTTCCAAATGGAGAATGAAGTGACATATTCATTCATACGAGTATATATTTTGTGGGGTCTGTGACGCCTCGTTTTGCCTGTTACATGTATTTGCAAAAAGTTGGTATCCCATTTTTAAACATTATCAATTCAATTCCATATTTTGGCTGTATTCATTTCGATAGGTTACTCACACCAAAACTTGGCAGTGAGAGCGTTTTAGTCGAAAGTGGTTGCAGAGGGAATTCCCCACAAAAAGATCTGAATATCCCCATGGCAGATTGATACGCACACGTAATACTCATACGTATTCACATTTACATACATATAGGTGATCTGCCCAGTCTATAAAACTAAAATAAGAGAGTATGATTATGATGTGTTTGCTCGGGTTAAAAATACCCTATTTTCCAAATTATTTTAAAATGCCGAGGCATATGCCTATACTCATATTCAATTTAGTTTGCATATGATGAATGTTTTACCTCATTTTCTAAGGTGGCATGGTAAAAATAGATTAATTAGTTAGTTTTGTTAATGTATATGTCTGATGTCTTACTTTAATTATGTTTATATTATTTAACCTATATAAGAATTTCAGCATTGGATAAACTTTCAAAAATTGGTTAAATTATTTTAAATGTTCTGAGTCGCCTAATACATTTATACAGGGTTTATAAGAGTCTAAAAGTATCACTTTTTAATACGAGCACAGATTAAATAGCTCTCTTCACATTTTATTTAGATCTGAAAACCACAAACATGTTTATCACAGAACAAGTTTTTGCTTACTCAACCAGCTAACGCTTTACCCTAACAGAGGGTACTACAAGTTTAACAGATCATCTGTCACACTTTTAGGTTGGATCACCTCAGAATATTAACACAAATTCTACAGCTAATAATAATAGAACCAAAACATAAACTACTTTAAAGTTAGACTCAAATCATGTAAGGGTATTTGTGCTTCCACATGCCAAAGTTCAAAGCTTCGCATATGGCTTTGAGTCTCAAATGAAATATATTTGTTCGTGTTGACAATTAGTTAGAAGTTAGCTCTTGGAATGTTAAGATGCAACGCCTTAGTACAATTCCCATTGCTCCAAATGAATTCGAATACGATGAAATATTGGAAAAGATCGGTAGGCGGGCTATATTTTTCACAAAAAAATTCGGAACTAAAGTCCTGTCTCTTAAGGTTATGGGAAGGCTCAATGGATTTTGCTGATCGTAAGTGGACTCTTGACCATCACCTCCGTAGCTGCCCAGCAAGCAATGAGTATTATAACAATCGCCTCCCAGTGCGAGTTCGAAACAACTCAGGCCGATAGGGGCCTCATGATGGCAGCATGTGTAATTGGTAAGTCTCGTTGTGATTTGCATAATGTTAAAGTCGTCATTCATTGTTTTTTATTCAAGGTATTTTTCTATCGACTTATATATGGGGATATGTCACTGATATTATTGGGCGGCGCACCGTTCTGCTCTATGGCATATTTATTAGTAATATTCTTCATTTCGTTCTCATGTTTGTGACTAGTGTTTGGGCGTTCAACATTATAAACCTACTTTGTGGCATAAGGTAGGCTATTTTATGTTTAAAAGTGATTAATTCGATTGCTCTACTCACCTACATCATTATAATTTATTACTTCCCACACAATTATAGTTTATTTATGCAAAATACAAGTATTGTTATAGTGTTTACGGGCAAAGTAGCATTGTTTTGTCTAGTAGCACCAGGTGCTAAAGGTTATGAGTAATATTTTTTAAATATTTATCTTTGCCTAACTCGATTGTTATACCCGTTGACTCCCAAAGGGTATACTAACTTTGTGTACAACTTTGTGTGTCGGAGACCCCAAAAAGTATATGTATGCAGATTCGTTTATTTTGAAGTTTGTGTCTTGTTTGTTTATACTATATATAATTAAGAAAGCAAGAAGAATTTATGCAAAATAAACTGTAGAATTTAAATGTGAAATATCATATATTATACTTCTAACAGTCTTTTTAAAACTGTACGAAGGGTATTTTTCTGTCAGGCACTTTCGACTGTAGCTTTCCTTATTTATCTTGTTTTTTTATTATGTTAATGTATTATTCCTCCCTTATAACCAAATTAAAATGTTGCAGCCTCGGAGGAGTTTCAGCCGCACTTTATGCATATCTAAGTGAATTTAATATACCACGACATCGAGCCGTTGCCATTAATTATTCGACCATGTTCGTCAGCGTGACTGCAATTTATGTTCCAGGTAAGTGAAATACTTATGTGCAAAGTTTTTTAAATTTTGATCGGTAGTAGAGCTTAAGTTGCTGTATGCCTCAAGGCAAGGAAACACGCATTCCATTGTTTGTCATACTGTTTTATAATTTGTTGATCTGTTAGATATGGAAAGAATCTATGAATATATCTTTGTAATCCATATATCATTACATAAAATTAAAATAAACACTCAATTTTTTATTTTGCTCAGCAACTGCATGGTTGGTTCTATCTTCGGACTGGTCTATCCATCTGATTGGTGACTTTGTTTTCCGACCTTGGCGATTAATATTGCTGGTAACTCTGTTACCTGGATTTATCGGGGGCTTGATACTATTGATTTATCCGGAAAGTCCCAAATTGCTGCTTTCCCTAAACAAGCAGCAGGAAGCTTTAGATGCTGTGGATTGGATAAGTAGATTTAATCGGGGGATTCCACTTGAGCGTGTGATGAATTCAAATGGATTCTCATTGAAACCCGAGATTCAAGTCGAAGAAAACATATTGGCCAATTCGAGTGGTTGTGGAATGTTAGCCAACATCGGGCGTGCGACACTTCCTCTATTTCATAAGCCTCATGGATATAATTTTATGCTATGTAACTTAGCCGTGTTTGGAATGTTCTTCAGGTTTGTCGGAAGTCGTATTTTAATTAAACTATGATGCTTATATCTCTTTGCTTTACTTTTCAGCTCGAATGGCATGCAATTGTGGTTTCCAGATATTGTGAATCGTATATCCAATGCTGGTAACTCGAGTACATCAACAGTATGCGAAATTTTAGACAGTTCCAACATAGAAGTGGAAAATGACACGGCATTAGAGTCTGTGGTAAATTGGTCTTTATCTTTTTCAACTTCACATATTTATATATACCTAATGTATTATTTCAGATGTGCTCTGATCACATCTCCAACAAGACATATATCGACAACTTGGTAGTTGGAGTGGCGTTCCTAATTGGATTTTCCATACAAGGATTTTTACTAAATCCAATCGGGCGAAAAAATGTTCTTTTGGCGGCAGTCATAGTGTCGACCATTAGTGGAATATTACTGCACTTGGTATCCAACTCAACCGTAGTATTGATTCTATTTTGTCTCTACATTCTGCTGCCAGGTCTATCGATATCTATAATGCTGGGTGCAATTGTCGATCTGATGCCAACACATTTAAGGTAAATGTTCCACTCAAATTGTATCAAAAAATAATAATAATTATTAAATACATTTAAATTCTTTTTATTAGAGGAAAAGCTGTGAGTTTGTGCATGACATTGGGACGTCTTGGAATTATAGCAGCTACCAATCTAATCGGAGTTATGTTGAAACCTTACTGCAACTCAACATTTGCTCTAATGACTGTTATACTTTTTAGTAAGTCAATCAAAATAATCTGAAAATATTCTAATATTGATAGTTTCTAATTTAATATTTCTCACGTTATGTGTATATTATTTTACTTCTTCTTTGCAGTTTGCATTGGAATTATCTACCGCTTGCCAATCAAAAACTCGACATAAGTATTAAATAGAATACATCTTACCTGCACGCTTATATCAATATTGTTGTTAATAAAAAAGTTTGAAATTAAATTTGAAATTGTCTAGAGATATACAGTTAGACACATTCCCCTAACCCTTGGCAGCATTTACTAACTCATATACGAGGCCCAGAAAAACTAACTGACTGAAAAGATAATCAAACATAGATATATTTCTCAAATATATAAATACTTTGATTTAATGTATAATTAATGGTTTTTCGGTATCAGGTTAAACTAATTGATTTGTCAAGAAAATGATTTTCGATACAAAAGGAACTAGATTTTTAAAGAACTAATGTTTGATTTTGAAGGTTCGGATTTTGAAAACGTAAAAAATGAAAATGAAAATTTGGACATATATCTAGAATAAGCCGACAATGCTCGATTCATAAATTATTAATACATTATTAATATGTAGAATTCGTTGGGAGTAGAAAATGTCGGCCAAAAAACCCTTATCTTCTTATTCCTCATCGACTTCTTCGTCTTCGGTGTAGCTTTCGCCGGCAGTGTTATCCAACTCGACATCGTCTGGGATGTTGGAAGTTAACTCAATAGTTGGCTCCTGAGCCAACTCTTCCACTGGAGTTTCTGGTTCATCTACAATGGGCTCAGGATCTTTTTGAATAGACTGCAGTTCCTGGGCAGCGATTTCAGCTTCTTGACGCGCGATTTCAGCCAACTCAGCGGCCTGACGAGCAAGTTCACCCTCGCGCTCTTCTTCCGCTTGCTTTTCAATTTCGGTCAAACGGTTCAGCTCTTGTTCCAGCACACGTTGTTCCTCCGCTAAGCGAGTTTCCTCGGCCAGACGCTCTTCCTCGGCTTTAAGGGCGGCTTCTTCAGCCGCACGTGCTTCAGCCTCCTGCTGAGCTGCCTCTTCAGCCAAACGAGCCTCTTCGGCCAACCGAGCCTCTTCGGCCAGACGTGCCTCTTCGGCCAATCGAGCCTCTTCGGCCAGACGTGCCTCTTCGGCCAATCGCTCCTCTTCAGCTTTAAGTGCTGCCGCAGCTTCTTCTGCAGCGCGAGCTGCAGCTTCTTGCTGTGCCGCTTCTTCAGCAAGACGAGCCTCTTCAGCTTGACGTGCTGCGGCTGCTAATTTCTCCTCTTCAGCTTTACGTGCGGCAGCTTCTTCTGCAGCACGAGCTTCATCGGCTAAACGTGCCTCGTTGGCAAGACGAGCTTGCTCAGCAGCACGCGCTGCACGAGCCTGTTCCTCGGCCAAGGCCTGTTTAGCAGCTTCTTCCCGTTTCTTTTCCTCCTCCTTCAGTGCTCTGCAAAAGGTTTTTAAGAAAAATAAGACTCAATACAAGAACTTTACATCTTCTGTTAGGTCTTCACGTACTTCTCGCGACGGTTGGCTTCGTCGGCACGTTGTGCTCGTTTCTTCTCAACTTCCAGCTCATCCAAAGCCTCTTCGTTCACTGTAAGAAGACGTTCCTGACGCAGACGCTGCTTCTCTTTGGCTTCTACATCAATTTCGTCTTCAAGGGGCCGGGGCGCAGAGAACTTTCTGGACGGGCGATTCGGATCCAAGTCGGCGTCTGTAACTCAAGTCATGTTATAAACCATTTTGGAATATCTCTTCGGGTATTTTAAACACAAACATTAATGTTGATATATGTAGAGAAGAGAATTCAGCAAATACGTGAACATATCGTAGCTTAGTTAGGAAAAAACTAAATACGTGTAGATCGACTTTTGACTGATAATATGTATGATAACTATTTACAATTCACAATTCAATATGCTAGAGTACTTACAATTTTTCAATGTAGAGGATTGGGCCTATGCGTCGAGAACGGAGACTTGTAGATAAAGACAACTCCGATAATAGAGTATTTTTGGTTTGTAATGAATGTAGTGTGTTAGTCTGTTAAACACATATTCATATTGAAAGTTAGTCAAGCCAATACGAATGCCTTCACTATGAAATTAGTAAGCTAATGAATTGGTGATATCTACAAGAACAGAAGAATGTGAACCATTAAAAAATGGACGTAACGTTAAAGAAGAATGTGCTTTTACTTTTTTCATTGTCCTTTTTTAAAAAAGAGCACCAAAAATGTATGGATATAAAAAATCAAAAATGTGTAAGTACTTTCGCACTTGGTCAAGCGCGATTTAATAGGGATAAGATACCCTTCACCTAACTTTAAAAAACTGTTCCAAAAACCAAAACAAGGCGAAGCGTGACATCCAAAATTTGAAATTAACTCTAAGAGTTAATGATATACAGGAATCTTCATGCCAAATTTTGTGTCTCTAACTTTTCTAATAGCTGGACTCTTAGCTCAATCGACTTGGCTAAAGATCCCGAGCAAGATATTTGTTTCAAAGTCTGCCACGACACCGACATTAAAGTTTGCGACCTAAGAATTTAAATTTTGAATTGGCAAAATTCGGTAAAGTTTTATAATAGAACCATTAAAATTATCTGACTATAAAAATAAATAACAATCTATAGTGTTATTCCGGAATCGCAATTTGGTTTACAGAATTGTTCAATTACTTGATAATAGATAAGTTTTGAAACGAACAGACGCATAAACAAACAGGAATACTATATCGACTCGCTTATTTCTGAAGTATATGCAAATATGTATGTATATGTATGTCGAACGTACATTCCAACAGCGTAAGTAGTAGGTGTGTGTGTGGGTATGTAATAATCAATGAAATTGTGCAGTAATTGTATTTTTTTTTTCAAATGCAAAAATAAAATTCTGACCAATTCGATAGAAAAATCAGAGCAAGTCATTTGTGATGAGGCAATCAATAAATCATTTAAATAATCTAGCTGAGAATCTTAAATATAGGTCAAGGCCATTTATTTTATAGAAAGATATTCTAGTGATTTATCACACCTCGGTTGGGAATCATGGCCAGCGAGTGTGATACGAATATCTGTGTGTGTATTTATTTTTATACTAGTTGATAGTTTTATAGTCGTATACACTAAAAATGTATGTGCAAATGCTTATGCATATATGCTACAAAGATACATAGATTCAATATTTCGCACATGTATTATACATATTTGATATATTTTTGTGCATATACAAATTCTAATAATCGGCAGGTTGACTTTTAAAATTGTATTAATCCCGAGTTCTTTAGAACTAGTAGTACCCCCTAATTAAACACGTTCAGAAATTTCAATTAGTCGTACATTTTAAGATCTGTGCTTACATACATATATGTACAATACATTATACATAGTTTCATTATACATGGCATTCGTTATAAAATAAATTACACAATCGTAAATATACACACTAAGAGAATTGATGTATATAATCATTTAAACATTACGTAAATGCCCAACAACATTAGATTAATGAGATACAAAAATTTTTGGGCTCATATATAAAATTTTTGTATCATAACTAATACATTAAAAAAAAACATTTAAAATATACACAATTAGGATTAGTCACAACATGTTTCGGTTTTTTGTTTAGTATGAAGAAAGTGTTAAATTTCAAAAACATAGTTTTTCCGATTTGATTATTAGTTGATTTGCAGATTAGTCTGGGTATGAAAGCGACTGGGTTTCGGTGATATCGTTTCTTTATATGTATAATTTTGGATATCGGCTCTGTTTTTTTTTTGTTTTCTACCAGGCAAACACAAGTCTTGCTTGATTAATTTATTGAAAGAAAGTAAAGGTAAGTGTATATGTCCATACAATAAAGTCAGGCATGTTATCATTTAGGCCTCAACTTCAACAGCTTCAACTGGAAAGAATCAATCAATCATAAAACGTATTAAGTTAGTCAAAGACAAAGAACAGAACTAATTAGGGGTACATAGACCAAATGCGTTAGTTACAAATGTGTCAATTTAGTTTTCGCCTTTTACATACAAGATCAGAATACATTTTATTTCAAATGAATTCATATTAACATATAGAAAGACTGTTTTTTTTTAAATAATTTCTCTTCTCAATCCGATTCAACGGCCCCAATATAAATGATTGAGTTAAAGAAGGATGAGTGAGAAATTTCATTTGCTATTTACAGAAAGCTAGAGTTTACAAGCACATGAATTTAAACGAAAATCTGTTTGTACAGCTACTTACCTTCCAGTTTAGAAGACGCAGCATTTACTGGCTTCTCACTCTTCCAGGTCGGATGTCTAAGGTACCAGGATAAAAGGTTAATATCGTTTCGAACTTTGTCCGAATCGTACAATTGCCTTCTAACATTATAGGCCTTATCACCACAAATCCTTACAGAGGCAAGATGACTTTTACCTTGTTGTTTAATATTTAAGAAATAGCATTTAATACCAATGTTCAACAACAACGTGGCACGTTGCAACTTATATAGTCAACATACTTGCGATATAATAATTAGAAACCTAAGTCTAGTGTGACTTGGTTGTTGCTACTTACCAACATATTTTACTGCTGGCCTCGGGTAATGCGAAATGTTGTGCACTTCCTTGGCAATGTGGCGCACCGGGTTCGTAACGCGGGCCACATACGCATCCAAAGCCAATTGGGAAGTAGGACCATATGAATAGCTAAAATTTTTGAGGTTTTATCAAATGAAACTTTGCTAGTTTTAAGAAAAAAGTCAACGAAGCTAAAATTCTACAGATAGATTGTGGGCGGATAAAGTGCTGGGTGCAACTTGTAAGTTTGACTCTTACACACATATTATTTTCATTAACTCTTTTCAATTTCTTAACCTCTTCTGCAACTTACCCAGTTACGGGAAATGGAGTGCAACTACGGGCACGACGCACGACGGGAGTGTGCAGGTCACGAATCAATGATTGCGCCCGGTTGCGGATTCTGCCCGTTTCCTCCGAAAAGGTCTACAATTTAATTGTGGATTTGTAATGAAATATTTTCTAGATAACACTGCGTTTATGCCATGCTAAACAGTTCATGAATTTCATTGCATAAACGCACGTTGCCTTTGCTGGCAATATAGCATAGTGTTTGCTGTCAAACTGAAACAACTTACGGTAAAGGGTTCGGTATTGAGGTAATTAGTCAGAGCCCTTGCGCCATATCCTGGGGGCAGTCTCTTCAGATAAGAGGGTGTTACACGAACCGGTGATGTGGTGATCCTCACCGGGGAAACGGAGCGGCGGGCATAGACCCGTGTAATTGTTGTCGGATTGTAGTGATACGATGGCGTGTAGGTTGTGTACGATGTCGGGATATAGGTCGAAGTGTAGTAGCTCGATGGCAAGTAAGTTGGACTGTAGTATGTCGATGGTGTTGAGTAGGTGTACGACGTTCTCTCCGGGGACGAAATAACACGGGTTGTCGTGCGCACAACACGCACGGGCGACGGCGAGTGTATAACACGCGATACAACTCGGGTGGGGGAGGTAACAACCCGAACTGGAGATGAAATCACACGTGTTCCACTGACAATGCGTCTGGGCACCGAGTAAGTCGAGTAGATTGGATAACTCGTTTTGTATACCTATTATGTATTCGATATTTTGGTCAGTCGGCGTAATATGCTACGCACACAGTGTACATACTACATATATGTAGAAATGAGGTGTCAGTCGAGATAGATGATAAAGCAATAGTTTTAGAGAGAATGATATGAGTTATTCTGTGCGATCCAAATAACGATTTAAATTAAGTTGCGGAAATGAATCTATATCACTTTACTCTAAACACACATTTTTTGCGCTTAAGACGTATTTGTTTTTAATAAAACGTATACGTGTATTATTACGTATAAGAGGGTAATACGTATACTTAATATTCGTTCATATGCAAAAAAATAAGTTGTTAATCAAGAAGATGAGTTATATAGAGTTTACTGTTGGTACTAACCACGCATGATTCCAGATGTGTATGAGGTGATTGAAGTATGTAAAAGTGCGATAGGAGATATTTTGAAACAGAAAAAATGGATGACAAGCGAACTGTGAAGATCGTTGGTTAACTGTTATCGAAATACTTACACGAGTTACTTTTTGGACCGATGGGTACTGAAATAAAATTATACAACATTTGATTTAATTTGCAATCTTATTGTTTTATATGCCTTTGTAGCTTTGTCATTTTTTTTAAGAATAATCATTTGATTTTGAATTATTCTTAAGTAACTACACATACACATAGAGCCCGCCTAGCAATCGTCTCATGTGAAACCCATATGAATATCGTATTTTCTCTTTTGTATTCAAATTAAATAATGCAGCTAATTGGTTTTTTTGTACATACATATATTTTTGGCGAACGCAATTTTCTTTTATTGTATCACAAATACGTTTCAACTGAAAATGATTCTATGGAGAGTAAATACATCATTGAATTTGTAGCTTCTAAACATCTATTTAACAATCAACTGTACCATTAGTGAAGTTAGTTAACTTGAAATATTTTACACAATTCCCATGACAAAGTTATAATATGTATAGTAGATAGATAAAGATATTGCATACATTGTTTTGCGTATAATTTCGGATGTGCAAGTCATGTTATTGCAGTTACAAATAACAATATCAACATATAAGCGGAGAGATATTAGTGTAAGTTATGGTTAGGCTGCATATGGGGCTTTTATATTAAACACATTGACCCATTTGATCTAGACATGATACGAGAAGTGACGGTATCTGGTGCCGCCGGGCAGGTTTCCAGATGTGGTCGACGAATAGCTGTAGCCACCGGGTCCACCGCCGGTGGTGCTGGTCCTTTCGGTGCTATAATTGTAACCGCCGGGTCCGCTGCGCGACGTTTTCTCCACCGTGGAGGTATATGTGGATCTTTCCGGACGGGCGTAGGGGTTGCTCGAATCGTAGCTGCTCTTCTCAACTTTCGAGGTGTACGAATAGTCCGAGGAGGCACGACTGCGATGCGAGCCAGGTCTATCCGTGCACAGGTCTAAGCGTGGAGTCTATAAATTCCGATTTATGTATTTGAATGAGAATTGTTATGGCAAAATAGACAATCAGCATTAAAATCTTGTTGGGATACTTAAAAAAACAAACTAACTTGCTGTTACAAGCACAAGATGCTCTATGACATACTACTACTCTACTGGCATTCCCAATTCTTCATTTATACACATTGATTTGATGTTCTTTAGCTAGTGAGCCCCGATTTCGATAGCTGGGATGAAGTATTTAAGTTTGACTCTTGCATAAACAGACCAACTTTATTAAGAAATCGATGTATAAAGTTAATAAATATACAAAAAAGTTTTATAATTTGTATAGCATACTATATTGTGTATGTACTTTAGTACATCAAAATACTCATAAGAATCGTGAGTCGTAAAAGGAAATTGAAACATGTTCGAATCATATATAAAATTGAATGCATTTCAGTTTGTTTTGTTTGTTTGCTTCTATGGGCTTTCATAAATAGACTTATATGCACATATACATTTGACTTGCGTACAGAGCAGATTACGTGGCGTGATTGGGTAATATAATATTAGATACGAAACGAATAGAATGTCTGAATTGTTTATATGTATATATATATGCAGGTATTTATACTATGGCTATGTGTTTAATGCATCCTAATTACAATATGGTTATTGTCTCTTCGTTCGTTTAACTTTTGCTTTTTGTTTTTGAATTTCGTATTGGAGATATATATTATATGATGCTCCGGTTTTCGTGTTAATAGGAGTACTTTGTGACAAGGGCACCCGATTTTTCGTTGCGATATGTTTCCCGTCGCACCGGCAGGCCTTCAGAGACGGCGCGATGCAGGCGCGGAAGTTGAGCATCGAGAGAGTCGCGCGCGGTGCGAGCTGCCGTATTGCCGCCGGCTTCTACGGTATCAATGTGCTGGCGCACTAAGGACAGGATACGCGTGCGATTCTTATCGCGAGTCGGCACATAGGGCTCGATGGGCTGATAGGCGATCTTATAGTTCGGTTTGATAGCAGCCCGGTTAATGGGATCAAGTATCGATCGCTTGCGCTGCTCATGGTCCGGTCGGCGAACTCCAAAAGCTGTCACCGGATCGGAGATAAGTGAAGGCCGTGGCACAAACGGGACTTTCTCCCAGTCGATTGGAGGTCTGTTTGATCTCTGCAATGCCCAGAATGTCACATAATATGTGGGTATTTTCTCTGATCTTTTTTTTTTTTTTGAAAAAGCCAAGTTAAAATTGTGCATATTGCTTTTCGTGCTGGCAGATCGACGGCTGTGGTACCATCGGTTATCATTGGATACAAACGTATTTACAGGTGGGTCGAGACAATTCCATACATACATTTTTACAGGGGATTACCTCTCGGTGTTAATAAGCCTAGTGTACTGAAATGCTTGCTATATATATACAGCTATATTCTGAGTGATATATACAGTGGGGTTCTTTCGGTGATTGTGTGCGCGACTTAACCATATTACAGATGCAGGTACAAACAAATATTTGAACATATATACAGGTATAGTTAGAATGTAGTGTGGCTACAAGTGAATCGCAAGCATGGTTAGCTATGGTTGGTATTATAAAGCTTACAGTATAAAGAGTAATATTTACATTTCAAAACTGCTATTGTACAAGATGAATGTATTTACATATTGTGTCTAAATAGTGTACGAATACTCTTAGTTATCAGTGTTCAGTTTTATCAGCAAAAGACATAACAAATTAATTTTTGCAGAGAACAAATGAACTAGAAAATTTCAATATCTCTTATGCTATAGCAAATTTTTGAAGGCTATACTTTTTCAAAAATTCTTTTTTTTCGCCGTTGTTCATATGAATGTGTTTTGGAAATCGACAGATATTTTTAGATCTGCCCGAACACAAAATGCGCGAGCAGCTTATATTACACACATTTTTCTATATATTTCGAAAATCATATGTACAGACTGTACGTACATATATCTGGGGATACACATACATTTTTGTTTTATATATGCACATTTGTACACAGACATATACATATATGTGTGGGTTTGTTATTAAGGAATCTACACGCAAATATATAAAAAGAAAACATTGTGGAGGTTTTTCGAGAAAGTATTTAAACATTGTTTCGCATTCCTCATATATTTTACATTTTCTCATACTCCAACTTGTTTTTCTTGTTTTTCAAAATGGTTTATATGTTAATTTGTATGTTAGCAATGTTTACTAACTACTGTACAAATAAGAAATTCTTTTTATATTAAAACAATTTTACGTGAATACAGAAAATTGGCGTTTGGCAGATAATACAAAATTTTGAATTTACAAAAAAAATACACAATATTCGCAGTACATGTGTGTGTAAATATACTATATTCGCTTACATGCGTGTGAAGTATATATATGTATTTAAAAGTCTATATTTGGAAATCGAAAACTAATGTGCATGAAGATTTGCATGCCTGCCAGAAAAGTCGGCTGACTTTATGATTTGGCGAAGAAACTTGTAAAAAATAATTATGATAAAAAAAATTCGCCGTAACCTTGGTATATTTTTGCTACAGTTGCATCAAGGCGATGCGAATGCGAGCGTAGAAAGAGGCAAAGAATTCAACAAGTATTTTGCTTTATATGTATTTGGACCCTCCAACCAAACTGCTTTAAGTCTCATAAATAAATATTTTTGGGATCTCACAAATATAGGCTCATTTCCCAAATAGATAAATACACTCATCGGGTAAATATGTATGCTTTCGCACACAAATTTATACTTGTGTATGTATGTATATATGTAAGTGGGCCGGATGTTTGTCTATATTAACGTGAGAGATGATGGCGATAAACGGCTAAAATCTTAAAAGTTTAGTTAGTATTTGACTAAGCCACATCTGATTTAATATAAGTGAACACACAGACACACACATATGTATTAAAAGGTATGCATGTATGTATATAAGTAGTAGAAGTATACTCTTTACATCTAATCAATTTATATACTTTCATAAAAAAATCATATTTTTATAGAATCCAGAACGTTTTTTATGTTTATGCATGTACATACATACATACATACATACATACGTATTACTACTATGGATGTACCCATGGATACGTATGGGTAAACATTTATGTATAACTTTAATTTAATGCTGATACGATATTCATATGTGAGACATTCACTTTGGCATTAAAACGGAACGTATGTTATGTTACTTTGCACTCAAACGTGTTTCAATTTCGTAAAAAGTTTGCACTTTCACCAAATAATGATATTACAGGGACACAGCAAGTGGGATAAAGCACCTTATACGATTGACTATCTCAATGTATAACAGTTTAGCAGTATGGTTAAAAACGATTTCAATTAAACTCTTTTCATAAAATCTTTAAATACGATAGACTTTTTTTATTGAAACACATAAAGCTCAAAATATTTCAAAAAATATTTCTTATATATCATACTTTTTCATTTGTATTGCACTTTTATCATTATTGCACAGATGTATTACACAGATTTTATGAAATGAGCACCACACTACTTCTATTCGAATGTCCAGAAAATATCATAGAATTTTACGCGTTACCGCAGTGAAAATTTGACAAAACTTACCGTAACTGCGTATGATGTGGTGACAGGTCTGGAGGTGTAGGTTCTACGGGTTGTAAATCCACTTTCGTAAACCATTTTGATAAATTAAAATGTAAAAATTAGTAACAAAATCACTATTCGTTAGTTTTCGATTCGAAATTATCGTCTAGACGTGTTCTTCACTTGTCGCCCGTTCGAGTTGTTCTGTTCGAGAACCGAATGGAATGGTTTCTTATAATTTTTCAGAATATACAATATTTGAATAGCCTTCGCTCTTTCGTTAGTCTCTTTCTCTGACTAGAAATACATTTATTTTTGGAATAACAAACATTTTCATACAACTCTCACGAAATCAAAGAGAGCGTAATTTCTTCTTGCTATATACATATACTTACACATACTTATATGAACGTGCTTATATTGTGTACACATGTATATACTTTTGCACACATATGTAAACATAATATTTGTTGTTTTTTGCACAAATCTTAGCAAATACATAAGCACAAATATTTTTGTATATAGATAAATGTGTACATATAGTCATAAGTTGTACGAATTGTTTTTTCAGGGTAATTTTCGCTTTCGATTAATCATTCATTAAATTTTCAACACAATTAAATCTTTATTTAATTTGCTAGAATAGATATTCCTAGAGAGGACGAGATATATAATATATAATATTTAATTTAAAAACAATACAATTTTGTACATATAGTATTATAGATATATAAAATAAGTTGGAAATTGCTATTGAGCTCTTCAGGGATATTCCTCTCCTAAAGTCAAAAATCTCTACTAATACTGTACGGCTGAACGTATCCATCTTACGTTTTATATATATCTATATTCATATAAAAATAACTACAAGGTGAATAGACAAATTTTTTATGACATTAACCTTAATGCGTGTCCATGAATTTAGCAAAACAAGTTCAGACTAACAAATATTTAGATGGGACTGTTCATTTTTAGACTGTAATTATTTGGTATTTGCATTAATATTCACTTAGTTAATTTCAATTTTGAATTTTCGTTCTCTGTTTTGATTAAACATGTAATGTTCTATATACACTGCTTTTTTATTTGAGATAATAGACTCTAGTGTTGTATCTTAAGACATCTTTTTATTGGGGGGTATGCTATCCAATCTTACAAGCGTTCTGACAACGTTGGACACCCACACACAAAGATACAAAAACAAACAAGAAACGACACGTCATTGAGGATTAAGTATGTTGAACTGAAATTCAAGGTTATAGAATATTCAAAATTTTTGCTTAATTTTTCTTTCAACCGGCGAGACTAACAATTTTGCCCAATAGACCAAATTAGGTATATCGTATTGTGTAGTCTTGGAGACATAAACGAATAAGGAGGTGAATGTATTGAAAACTGGAACCGAAAAATAAATAAAGGCTTCGTTTTGCTAACAGTTTTTTAGTTTGTATTCCTAGTTTTTTCGATTCTTTCTGACACTTGCAAATTCAGCTCAATTAAATTAGCGTCCTCCAATAAAAAGTACCTCGCCGAAAGTTATACATAATCCCTTGCAAAAAAAAATATGATTAATAATAAGCGATTTTCTTATAAAAGATGTTTAAAATTTATTAAGAAGTATGTATAGAAAATGAAAAGACTAATAAAATGATAACAATTTGGTAAATAATTAAGTAAATAGTTTTCAGTTTGCCATTTCGAGTGATTCAAAAAGTGGTTAACATATTATGGGGGAACAAGGCGAGCAGGAATGGAGGTTCATTTTGCACGTGCTAAAGGGAAAAATAGATCAAATGGCATATTTACTAAGAGTTTAAACCATTGCTCACCCTCTGCATATATCACGGAGTTCCAAATTGGCGCGCATGACATCACATATCCGTACTTCATTTCTACGAAATGGCATTACAAAGGTTCTTGTATTTGTTCTCTTGATAGAATTTTTTGGATTTGTTTTTATCGTGGATTTGTTTTTATCTTGATTTGCTTCATCAGACTTTGAAGCCTCAGGTGTACTTTTTGAGTTGTCTTGATCATGAATAGAACCTTTCTTATGCTTTCGCTGATTGGGTTCAGCATTGACGTTTTTGACTTTATTTTTGATTTTAATAGGTTTAATCGGTTTAATCGGTTTTTCAGCAGCAGCTTCTGTTGCCTTAGAGTATTTATTACCTGTCCAAACAAACTTTTTTGAGACACTTTTTGGATCGCTTTTTATACCCCTATCGATTAAACCAATCTTAGGATGTGTATTATCTGCATAGTCGAGATTTAACTTAACGGTTTTATTGCCTTTGTAATCTTTATTCTTTCTTTTGCCTTGTTTTTGTGAAGCACCGGAAGTTTTTTGATCCTTTCTGGCAAGGAGCTTTTTCTCAGTTTTCTTATCCATTTTGGCTTTAATAGACTTTTGACTGCTGTGTCTCTTTAGAAAGGGCAACCTATCATACACTTATACACCGTATCACAATATAAGACATCCATACACAAAAGGACACAAACAAACCGTTCTGAACCGACGCGTAAATCGAAAATTCAGTACTAAATAATTTATAAAATTAAATTGTAAATTTTTTCAACTAGCGTGGCAAGCAATTTCGTAATATGAGCATTAAATGTTATAAACGAATGAACAGGTAAATTGATTGAAAAGTCAATACACAAAAGACAATATAAATCAAGTGACGAAAGCTAAAGTCGAGTCTCCTATCTTTGGAAAAAGTATGTATGTAATAGGCATAAATAGCGTGTCAGACCCCACAAAGTAAATACATTTGTTGATCGGGACCAACAGCCGAGTTGGTCCGTCGGTGCGTCTGTTCGTCTGTTTATCTTTTCGTCTGTATGAACGCCTGGATCTTAGTGCTCTTGTGCTCTTGAGTCCTAGGCTCTCCAAAATTTTTGGAAATTGGGCCACGCCTACTTTAGCCCCCTGCACATCAATCAAACTCTAATAGCAAGCCTAGTTCTTTAGCTAGAGCATTCATATATAATGACTATCCCAACCCGATCGAATAATTAACATAGAAGGTCCTTAGGTCAAAGTGATTTATACATCTGAACAGTATTTTCTAGTTGCTTTATTTTTGATGCATTATAATTCCTAACAAGTGTGTGCCTTAGAAACTAATTTAGCCAAGTAATGCGAAGATGTCTGTGGTTAAGTGGTTTGAGTGGCAAACTGCACTAAAGATTTGTCTTGTTTTTTTTTTTTTTTAACAGGTATTAAGCAATACCAAATTTTACGTTCTGAATGTTGAATGAGTTTCGCAAATTCATGGTCTTTTACGGTCAAAACTTGGTTGAAGCTGTTCTTCTTCTCTTTATGCAGTGTTTGCTGTTGGAAAATGTGATGTGTGTTTTTTTTTCAAAATTGGGCAAATAATATATCGACTTTAATTATGTTTTATTAAGTTCATATGTCAAGAATTTTTATTATGCCGCATTTCATAAACTATGTCAGATACTATGAAAGTGAAATAATCTTTAAAATCAGGCTATGTTTGATAATTTGATTTAGCTATCTGCCTGTAAAGATCACGGTTTTCCAATTTTGCACGCATGATATCACAGACTCGAATTTCATCGTAACGGCTAGGCCTTCCCGTATAACATTTTTCGGCTAGCTTAATATTTGATGCTTTGGTTCCTGTAGGTATTTTTCTATCTTTTGGAAATAGTTCGTTACCAACTTTGGGTTTCGTAGGTTCTTCAACTGTTTGACTTGGATGTATCACATTTGTCAATAAATTCGAATTTGCTTGAGATTTTCTAGCAGATCTCTTCCCCTTGGTTTGCTTTCCACTTGATTTTGTGTTATCTTTACCGCCTTTGGAACGATCCTTTTCAAATTTACATTGTCCCCGTGCCTTATTACCACTATCTCCAAAGAAAGGTTCCCCTCCAAACTGTTTTTGCATATCTAAGATCAAGGTCTTTTCGCACACTTTGTCTTTCTTTTTAAGCTTGTCGCAGGGGTAACCTTTATATTCATTGGAGTAACAGCCACAATTACATGGATCCTTAACTATAAGAAGAAGAGCAAGAAAGTCTGTACTTAAAAGTGTATTTCTAAGGATTGAACTTACCTTTTGCGGACTCATCGGATTCAAACATATTGCTGGCCCCAGGAAAGACTGCATATTTTTCTCGACATTTCTGCCGACTGAAATCCTTAAATATTTTATTGCAAGCCCGCTTTAATATACCATAGGTGTAATCATTAAGAATCGGCTGCTTACAGCAGGAGTGGCAACAGCAACGAGGACTGCATTTGTTGACATCACAAAAGCCTTTCGTTGAACTTGAGGAGCTACTAACGGGGGAAAAACATGCAGGGTTGAGTATATTATTAGAGGTAATTCTTTCCTATCCAATAAGTATGATACATACGTTGGTATTGCATCACAGCAAATTTTATCTAAATCAAAGCTCATTTTTTTTTATTTTTAAAATACTATACACATGTTCAATTTTTGAACTCTGAATAAGGTGCTATTGACATTGAATGCTGGTAGTACGTACAATTTTTGGGTTTATTTACATTAAACTGTTGTAGACAACAAAGTCAGTGAATTAACATCATATATTGCTCATTTGGATTTAGAACTTCTTCTAGTTCTAGCATAGTAGACAAAATTTGATGGCTATAATTTGCACAAAATCCATTTGAAATGTTGCATGAGATATACGCAACAATTTTCTAAAATAATTAAGAATATCTTCCCACCTGGAGAATAAAAAACTACTGGTATTTACGAAGTCCGGATGAGAAGAAATTTTATTGTTGCATTTCATATAAATTCATACATAGATAGATAGAAAAGTTAACGACGATAGCGAGCACAACGCCTGCAGCAGTTGTGTGCACTATGGAAAAAAATAAATTATCGTATGAAATCACGTTCAGATTCATATATATTTCTTACCATCTGCAAAGTAGGCCTTCACATGAAAAGTTAAAAACAATAGCGTGCGCAACGTCTGCAACCGTTGTATGCTCTATGGACAAAAATAAATTATCGTATGAAATCAAGTTCAGATTCATATATATTTCTTACCATCTGCAAGTAGGCCTTCACATGAAAAGTTAACAACAACAGCGAACGCAACACCTGCAGCAGTTGCATACACTATGGAAAAAAATTATTTATCGTATGAAATCAAGTTCAGATTCATATATATTTCTTACCATCTGCAAAGATCACGGCTTTCCAATTCAATACGCATAAGATCACAAACTCGAATTTCTTCGAAGCGATTAGGCAAAGGATCTCTCGCTGACAATCTGCCCTTCTTTTTCAAGCTAGATCCTCTGCCACTGCTCTTAGACTTTTTCCTATTTTTCGGAAATAGTTGGCTGCCGGCCCGGGATCCATTTTTACTTTTTTTACTCGATCGGCGATTACTTTGATTGTTAGTTGCATCATCAGCATTAGCGGCTTTACCTGTTGCCAAATCACCTTTATCATTTCCTTTACCGCCTTTACCATCTTTTCCGTCTTTATCGCCTTTATCGCCCTTATTGTCCTTATCACCTTTATTGCCTTTATCGCCTTTATCGCCCTTATCGTCCTTATCACCTTTATCGCCATTGCCTTTATTGTCGTTATTGCCTTTTGATTTTGATGGTCTAGCCGCAACATTAGCTCCTTCTGAATCACCTTTACCCCCTTTATCATCTTTTTGTTGCCCATCGAGCTTTTTATTGTCGTTCTTCCCATCCAGTGATTTTTTTGGTTTTTTGGATGATTCGACATCATCGGTATCTTTAGAACCGAGTGCCGTTTTTTGTTGTGATTTATCTGAAGCTCCCTTTCCGGATTTCCCAGATCCGTTATTATCTTTTCCTGCAAGCCCTTTCTCCTTAGTTTGTTTCCCAGCGCCTTTCATGTTATCTTTATCGCCACCCTTTCGATCCTTATCATTTTTACCTTTTCCCAGACCATTGCCATCGTCATCCCCGATAAAAGCATGCTCTCCAAACTGTTGCTGCATATCTAAAACATTGGTTCTGTCACCTTCCTCTTTCTTCTTTTTAAGCAAGTCACAGGGGGATCCTTCATTTGCTTTAGCGTAACACCCACAATTACAAAGCTCATCCACTATATACAAACACATATTTATCCATTGTTTAAAAAAGTGTTATTCTTACCGGGGAAAATTACTGGGAGTATACTTACTTTTAGGCTTTTTATTTAATGCAAACATACTGTTGCCCCCACCAAAAACTGTGTATTGTTCTCGACATTTTTGCCGATTATAATTTTTAAATATTTTGTTGCAAACTCGCTTTAAAATACCATAGGTGTGATCATTCAAAACGGACTGTCTACAGCAGGAATGACAGCAGCAACGGGGATTGCACTTATTAAGATCATTATCACAAAAGATTTTTGTAGAGCTTGAGGAGCTATTAGCGGGAGATTCAATGTTTTAGACGTAAATCTTTTGAAACGTATGGTGGTACATACCTTGATGCTGCATCACAACAAATTTTTTCCAAATCAAAAGTCATTTTTCCAAAATATACATATTTAATTTTAAAACCCTGACGTTGAATGCCAAAATAATAGTACAGCTATAAGATTAAAAATAATAATACATACGTATTATGTATTCCTACATAAGCATTTATGGATGTTCATATACATATGACAAACTAAAGTGTAAATAATGGAATTACGCACTTATGCTTTATGAATGCTTATGCAGACGTATTGGGAAGTCCCCAAGACGAAGCAGTCAGTGACTTAATACCAGAAATTTCTTGGTCTAGTGGTTTATAAGATTGCTCGAGTAACAGGTGCAAATACTTCCACATCTGCCAGCGCTAGCTCAGTCAAAGACACTCGATGCGCATTATTGTCGCGAATCCATGCTTTAAAGTGTTGCAAGATAGTTTAGCTTACATGAAGTTGTGTGTTGCGTTTGCTATTGAGGTAACAATTTTCCGAGATAATTGAGTATGGCTTGCGAGTGAGTTTAGCAACTGCAGATACACTATATACATAGACATACATACGTCTGCACACAATTGTAAGCAAATGTAACAGGCTTTCGTTGTGCTGGAATGACTGCGTGTTCACCCCCGCACACTCACACACTCACATGCATGCGCAAAAGTATGTACGCATGCATGAAGCGCATAATGGACTTGTTTGACAATTAATAATTTGTACAAATTGCTGGAATATTAAGGTAACGCTTGGAACAACTTCAGTTTCGTTGGGCACACATATAAATAGGAGCTTGGTTGTATTAAATGGAATTAGTTGGGACTTTAAAGTGACAGTGAACTGACATAGTGCTAACAGTGAATTATTGCAGACAAAGCTTAAAGGATATAGCAAGGATAACCAAATATGGATATAAAAAACATAACTCTTCTACAACTCATTGGCGTGTTACTTGCTCTTAGTTTGGCACAGGGCATTCCCAAATATGAAAGCAAACAAAAGTGAGTTTCTAGGGCTTGGGAAGATATTTGGATAAATTGTAACTTATCTAACCTAATGGTTCATAGAGCTTATAATGACAAGACACAATGGAGTCGAGCATACCAAAACGAAAACAAAACCAATCAGCTACAGGAGCCGCAGACAGCCTCAACAAAAGATAGGCTTGAGCGGCTTGGGTACACGACTGGATATGGGTCTCTGAACGTATGTTTACGTTGTTTAAGATGAAAATATCTTTTTAAACTTTTATATATTTGGCTAGGGTTACCCTGGAGGTACAGGACTATCCGCATATAATCCCATTAAACTAGACCTGGGTGGAGTTGTGCTCGGTACTCTCGTTGGAATCGGAGCCATAATCCTCATCCCAAAGATTTTATCAGCATTCCACGGCGGTTATGGTGGCTATGGGCGCAGTAAGTGGACTACAAATATGTTTACATTTTATCAGATTCTTAAAATCATAACTATATAGGCGAGGACGATAATGATTTGGCGTCATTAAGCAGTATGATCAACAAAATAGATGATGTACTTGGACAGAACAACATCGATTCAACGAGTTGCATGCAACGCGCTGTTTGTAGTTATATTCGATCTACAGAGCATAACATGAAGGCAGGGGCATCGGATCAGATGGACGAATTCATTCATATGTTGTCCGAGTAAGTAAGAAGAATGCGATTTTCAAGAGATTTATTCAATATACAAATGTTTATTTGGTTTTTGCTTACGTTTCAAACGGGTGAGACATATAGCTATATATAAACTGTTTATAATGCCAGTCGAGTTCAATCGCAAAGAATTATTGTGCGGTCTATTTTTAAAAAATGTATGAAAATAACAAAGTACAACAAAAAATAAACTGTGTATGTGTGTGTATAAGAAAAGACTCATTTTTATATTCATGTTAATGATTTGAAATGTTTTTAATATTTACAAAGTTATATTCTTATAGGACTTCGACAAGCGAAAAGTGTATCGGTTTCGAAAAATTCGCCTTGTTGATACTCTGTATTTGCTTACAATTTCATTTTTATTCACAGAAACTCTCTGGTTGACTATTTACTGGATGGTTCTGCTATCAAGGAGGCATTAGAGCATGGAAAGGAAATTGATAATAAGCCTTGTGAAGAACTATACGTATCTTGTCCATTAGATAGCGCATCAGCTACAAATATTTTAATGAAATTATTGCCTAAGAAACCAAAAGTAGGGAAGTCGAAGACTTCAGGTGGAAATGCATAACTGGATTTTGTCTTAATTGGAAAAGATTTTCGTAATTTGATTTAAATTAAAAAAAAATAATAATAATAATTTCATTCGTTAAAAACAATCATTTTGAAATATATTTCATGTTGTATGTTAATTATTGCTATAAAAATAGAGAAAACTGGCTGAAGAGTTATTTTATATCACTACATAGAATATATTCTTTATAAACAAAATACGATTGATTCATTTCTACATTAATATATTAATTTTTGCAATTGTAATTCCTGTTCCTCCAACTTGGGCAACCAGCACTTTAAAAGATTTAAAAGACAAAAAAGTTTCCAACACATTTTCACACTAAGCCTTCTTATCTTCAATGATGCCTTCCAGGTTTTCGACATAATTGTTTGACTAAACCAAAATTTATCCAAAGTATTAAAGCGTATTATTCACAATGTAAAAGTTACTCTAAGTATTCTTACATTCATGTTTGCTATCCAATTCAAACATACTGTTGCCTCCATCAAACACTGTGTATTGCTCTCGGGATTTTTGCCGATTGTAGTTTTTGAATATTTTTTTGCAAATTCGCTTCAAAATGATATAAGTGTAATCATTTGAAGCCGGCTCTCTACAGCAGGAATGACAGCAGCAACGGGGATTACATTTATTGAGATCATTATCACAAAAGATTTTTGTAGTACTTGAGGTACTATTGACGGAGGATGAGATCACAAAGTTTAGTATGTTTTATATAGAGGGTAATCTTTCGTCACGTATGTCTGGTACCTACCTTGATGCTGTATCAAAAGCAATTTTATTTAAATCAAAACTCATTTTTTCAAATTACACAAATTCTGTTTTTTTTGAACCTTGATAAAAGTTTTTCTGACATTGAATGCCAAACTTGTACACCTACAAGATTAACAAGTAAGTAAAGCTACATTCAAGCATGCCCGATAGTAAGATACCCTTCGCTCAGTTTTAAAAAAAAACTGTTTCGAATATATTAACAAATCCCAACAACAAAATCAAGTGCCACTGCCATTGCTTTCTTGCTCTTACCTATTAAAATAACCACGCACGCAGAGTTTTGTATCACTACATAGAATATATTATTCGTTAACAATATGCGATTAGTTTATTTCGTGTCCATTAATTTTTGCAATTGTAATTCCTGTTCTTCAATTATTGGCAGCCAGTACTCGGACGGAAATTTAAAAGAGCTTGGTTCAAACTTTCGAATTGTATCCAAAGTTTCCAGCACATTTTTACGCTGCGACTTTTTATCTTGAATGATAACTTCCAGCTTGTCGACTAAATTGTTGGACTCATATACCAAATCATCGATAGAGTTCAGTAAAGCATACCAGTCAATCTTCTGCCTGCCTATAAGGTCGCTGCCTCTAAGGTGAAATGGAAGGGGTATAAAACTGCGCCACGGCTTAAAGGCTTCAACGGTATATGGTATAAAATGTTGAGTAGCATCCATTTGTATAGAATCATCATCAAAGTGCCACGACAATAGGGTTGGGCTCAGCTTCACACCTGGCATGCCCTCCTCTGATTTAAGGGGAACCGAGATCTCCTCCTTAAAGTCCAAAATTGGAATGTGTTTTGTCTGCTTTTCCATATCACGCAGCTTATTGTTTCCAGATTGTATAAGGTCCATTCCATAAGACCTGACTATGTCATCATTATAAGGTTTGGGCAAAAGAGTTTGCGTTGATACGTCCGCCGTATCGATCGAATCAGTCATTTGCGAAATGGAGTAGGTCAATATATCTGAAAGTAACATTTTTTGTTTTATATATATCGCAACATTTCGTTCAGTAATTTTTATACATTGCTGAAAACCATCTTTTTTAATTGAGTATTGGCCATCTGTCAAGACTCCAGCATCCCTTAGTAAAATTAAGTCATACTGTGGGCCAATACTCGCCTCTTTCATCAACTTTGTTGGTACAAAGTCGGTTTGAAGAGCCACATTCGCCTTGCCAGCTCTCAATCGTCTAAATTAAAGGAAATTAATGTAATCAACAGTTTGTATGTTTGTAACAGTATGTGCAGTCCCCAAAAAAGTTTTAATAACAACCTGGAAGCATCTAGTAATTTAGCCCGCAGAAGAGCGTTTTTGTCTGGCTTGGCCAGGGTCGAAACACTAACTGCTCGCCAAGGCGGTCGCTTGGCTTCATTCTCCTTCTCTTTTTCAGCGGCCAAATCCTTCATGCGTTTCCAGCTGGTTTTCGCTCTGAAAATAGTGTGATTAAATATTTCATAAAAATATATGTATGTCTACGACTTTATAATACTTGCGTAGATTTAAATAAATACTAGCTAATTATATACGCAACTTACCTTATTGACGCAGCACTACGGTTAGTCGTGGGCAATGCCGTTTGATGGTCGTCCACGCTTTGCGTTTCACTGTTTTCCGATGATGTTGCACTGTTGTTAGAGCCCACTGGTGCTTGTGTCCGTACCTTACTCATATTACTGACTTTTTTACTTATTACTCCTTTCAATTTGATGCAAGTGGCATTTAAACTACCCCAAATAAAAAGGTCGTACTTTTCGCGCAACCAATATATATTGATGCCACCCGTTCGCCCGCGTTGCTATGGATTCCGATTCAGTTTATTTCGCTTCCCCTTTGAAACAGATTTTTTCGCGTGCAATACCACACATAAATTGTACACATACTTGTATATACATATCTACAAAATAATAACGTGGATAATTGGGTGTTATTTACTAAGTGCATTCATTACATTTTAAAAGTGTTATAGTTAAAAATGATGAATGAGCGATTCAGTTTGATAGTTGAATTGGACTTCACACTTCATCTAACATAATTTGAAAAACTTTATTTATGAATAAGCAACATTAAGAGCTATTATAAAATGCGTTTAAGATACGAAAAGCTTCGTTGTTATATCCGTCAATGTTGGGTTTTCCAGTTACATAGGCACAGTTTGTGAAGAGCTCCACACTTGGGCGATGGAACCAATAATTTTTCACGGTGCTATCAGAGTTAAGGTTTAGGGTGTTCAGTTGAAACACTCCAAAATGAAAAACTCTTCCGTCTGTCTGAACACATTGTACAACAATTGGTTTTTGCAGAGCATCTTTAAGAGAATCACCATACAGCTGTTTGGCGCGAGCCGCAGCTGCGACGAAGGCCTTTAGCATAGTGCGTCCATAGAACTGACTCGACGATATTTCGGAACCGTGTACGTTAGAAATAACTGTCTTATCAAAATACGTCAAAATCGTATGTGGATGCGAACAGCTTATTTCCTTGCGGATTGCTAACATACGAAATAAGGATTTACGATTAGGATTTCGGCATTACGCTTGATCTAAAGGTCACTTACGATAAAAGCTGTTTTCCGAGTAAATGTGTTGTTTAGGCATTGAAATTGTACATTTCATCGGGTAAAGATCCGGCAATTCTCCATCGAATTTCCCCTTTATGGCATCCAGAGCACGAGATGAGCTTATAAGCTTGTCGCCACTTACTTTAAATGAAATAATGTCATTGTCCTTTTCTAATGTTGTGTAAAATGAAACATTATCAATAAGCTTTCGTCGCACGGTTAAAGAACGTCCAGAAAGTTTCTCAATTTCAAACAATAGCTTGTTTATTAATAGGCGACTGAAACAAATAAAACGTCAATTGTATAACTTGTTTAAAAAGTTTTTTAAGGCCTAAACTCACTTGCGTCTTTCATGGGAAATACCATAAAGTCGTGGTAAGTTAAAAGCTGGTCGATCGACAAGTTTAACTTTCGGAAGCTTTACTTGTTGTGCATCGAGTAATTGCGAAGAGAATATAGCGTTTTGAACACTTCTATCCACGGTCTTCGGAAGCTGGCCATTTACGAGGACGTCGTCGATTTGTCGCGGAAAACTATTGATTTCAATTGTGTTCGTTAAAACTTGCGCTTGAGGTAGTCCTCCAATCAAAACGTTTTGATCTCCAAAGATACTACATGACTTTTTATGCCAGTTGGGATGAGACTCATCTTCAAGAACTGGCTTTGGAATTGCACCAACAATATTAACTCTGAAAGTTAAAGCTGTTTTAGAAATTTTTCTTTTTAATACCATTCAATTTTACATACCTTTTCAGTTCAACTTTCGGATAAAGCACTTCATCTGTGGGTTTTACTTGGATCCCCAATCTTAAGAGTTCTGCAGCGGCCCCTGTTTCTCTTGGTACACGCCTGCCTTGCACTTGCCAGTGTTTCTTAAAATGCCATCCAATATGCTGAGCATAAAGTTTATTTGTTAAGCGCATTTTCGGCTTCTTATTTAAGCAATTATAACAAAATACAACACGTTCAGGTTATGAAATGTTTGTATGTAACTCTTCCAGCTGATTTTGCCGAAATCGATAAGAATATCGAAAAACATTCGATTGCTTACAATTGTTTTAAAATGTAAATGCGTTGGTATCTTCTGTTGATACTAAAAAGATCGCTCGATTTATTTTTTAACTAAAAATTTAGTTTTAAAATATTTTTTTTGCGATCGCGCGCGCATTCACACACCCGCTCACTCTGTACTGCCTGGACCTTAAGTCATCATATAACGTTTCCTTTTATTTTTAATAAAAAATAATCGCATAACATTTTGGTCTACACAAATTTACTTACTTTTCGCCATCATAATGTTGCCTACCGAAATGAACGTTATTAGAACTAAAAGCAAACAGATCTGAATGACAGTCAGACCATAGCCATGCATCGCTAAGTGGTAATATTATGGGTGATTAAAGTTTTCTAAACCTGGTTACACTGACCATTTTAGCTTGCAAATTGTAAGGAAATCGAGGACTTATCGGAGGCTATATCTCCTAAACTAAGCCAAAAATCAAAACATTTTATTCAATATTATCGGCTTATTTCGTAAAGTTATATAGGAAACTGCAACACTGCCAAGATCTTGAACGCAGTACATATAAAATGTCTATATAAATTTTAAAATCAGATTGACCTATCGATTATTTCACAAACAACCCTCAAATGCGACGCTTACCAACACATATTAACCACCACATAAACGCACGCATCAGCAACAACAACAAAATTACGCGATAAACAAAACGAAGCCGATTTTTTAGTTATTAAAGATAATGAGTGTATCCAACACGGCAACGGCGTCCCAGGATGCGTGCTATATCTCGCTACTAGGACTAGCCGAATACTTCCGTACCTCTCAGCCGCCAAACATAAAGAAATGCGTACAATGTTTACAGGCGCTATTTACTTTTCAGCCGCCTTCGAAGGTAAATTGCAAGGGAAAGTCAGCAACAATAAAAATGTATGTTAAGTTGCCAAATAATAAACCACGAAATTTCTCTATAATAGGTAGAAGCCCGGACACACCTGCAAATGGGACAAGTGCTAATGGCCTACACGTGTAATATAAATTTGGCGCGTCAACATCTTGAGCAGGCGTGGAACATCTCGGAGCCATTGATGAATTTCGACGATGTCAAGTTCGATACGGCATCCCTGCTAGCTCAACTTCACCTACAAACGGAACAAAGTTCACAAGCGAAAGCGATGCTACGGCGGGCAGTGGAATTGTCGCAGAATAATGTTTATTGGCACTGCAAGCTGTTGTTGCAGTTGTCACAGATTCATGCCAGCGATCGGGAGTATTCTCTAGCCAGTGATCTGCTCGCAGTTGGTGCCGAGTCGGCAGAGGAGGCAGGTGCCACATATTTAAAGGTTCTATTTCTACTCTCACGTGCTATGATACTAATGATTGAACGAAAGACAAACGATGTGCTGGCACTACTCAACTCAGCCGGTCAAATTATAGACAATAATATACCTAATCCTCATCAAAAAGAGTACCTCAAAGTGTTCTTCCTAGTGCTGCAAGTGTGCTACTATCTAGCCTTAGGCCAGGTTAAGACTGTGAAGCCCAGCCTGAAGCAGCTGCAAATGTCCATACAAACTATAATGGCCCCCAATTGGCCGAGTGATGAACTTATCTTTGGCGGCAACCAGCTAGAGATGTTCGTGTGGCTGCCTAAGGAACAGTTGTATGTGCTTGTCTATTTAGTAACAGTCTCGCACTCAATGATGGCGGGCTATATGGACAAGGCGCAAAAGTACACGGAAAAAGCATTGACGCAAATCGAAAAACTAAAGATGCAGGAAGACAAATCCATACTATCTGTTTTTAAGGTTATACTGCTGGAGCATATTGTCATGTGCCGAATGGTAATGGGCAATCGTGAACTAGCAATAAGAGAGATAGCCGCCGCCCGCGATGTGTGTCTTGCGGCGCCGCAGCGTAGTCTACTCAAACGTCATTCAGCCCAACTGCATTGCCTTATCGGTTTGTATTCCATGTCCACAAGCTTTTTTGAGCACGCCGAGCGACAGTTTCTAGTGTGCGTGAGCGAAACAAACGAACGGGATCTTAAGCTCTTCGCTAATCTCAATCTAGCCATAATTTATCTACGCACAAAACGAGACACAGATCTTAAGCAAATACTAGACGCAGTGTCTACGGAAAATACGCACACGTACAGCAGCCAGGCACTGATGGGCGGATTTTACTATGTACAGGGACTTCACGCCTTCCACAAAAATAGCTTTCATGAGGCCAAGTACGTTTATTGCTCCGTTAGAGCATCCAATGATAGCTAACTCATTTGTTTTGTCTTTTTTGACAGACGATTCTTGCGGGAAACGTTAAAAATGGCCAATGCAGAGGATCTGAATCGACTGACCAGCTGTTCGCTGGTTTTACTGTCACATGTCTTCCTAAGCATAGGCAACTCAAAAGAGAGTATGAATATGGTGACACCAGCAATGCAATTGGCCAGTAAAATACCTGATATACACGTCCAGCTATGGGGTTCGGCAATATTAAAAGATCTGCATCGGATGTCTAAGGATTCGCAACACGAGAAGGAAGCGTATGCCAATCATGTTAAATACTCAGAGAACCTAATCGCCGATCAGCGCAAGTGTGTGCAGAGTGCGCATCATGAGCTGGTCAATTGGTTTCAAGGTGACCCTCCCGTAACAAGCGGTGCGTCTCTATCTCTGCCCGTCGCTGCCGCGGAGGCGTCCACATCAGCGCTCCAGCAGCCAGCGCAGTTTGGACAGTTCTATTAGAAGATGACCAAGTGAATATTTATATTGATTCATAAGCATTTTAATAACTACAGATGTAAGTAATGTAAATTAAAGACTAAGAAATTCTTAAAAAAAAAGAAAGCTCTGTAATATTTAAAGTTAAGCTGGAATGGAGACTTTGCTCAAAGGATCAAAGACTTTGCTCTTTCTCCTTTCCAGCTCTAGAGTGTACAATTCTAAACTTTAGTTCAAGCACACGACATACAAGTAGAGATTTTATCTTGGATATATGTACATGCCTGCGCAACCAAGACTATTTGTATAAAATGAAATCTTGTATAATTAGTATTACTAGAGTATGTAAAAGATTCCCACAGGGAATGATAACGAAGCTGCCACCGTTTATATCATATCGGCCACATCCGAATCGTCGTCTGCTTCCTCCACTAACTTCGCGTTGCCGTTTTCCTTATTGCTCAGCAGCGTAAAATGAACCTGTCGCTTCTCTGATGGCTCGTGTGCTGCCAAATGTCCACGCATGTCATTCATCGTTTTAAACTCCTCATTACAAACTGGACAAATGTAGATCTTGTCACCCTGATGTATACGCTGATGCATCTGGCAGTCGCCGCGTTGGGTGAAACTCTTCGAGCAGAAGGGACACACAAACGGACGCTCACCTGTGTGAGTACGACGATGGTTCTTTAGGACATTGAGTGCTGTGAAGCGCATTGGGCACAGGTCACAAGCATAGGGTCGCTCCCCTGTATGCTTACGCTTGTGCTTTGCCAGTGAGCAGTTGGTGGTGAATTTAGAGGAACAAACGTCACACTCGTACGGCTTGACTCCGGTGTGCGTGCGCGCATGCGATGTCAGCTCCGCTTTGGTCACAAATGAATTGTTACATAGCTCACACTTGAAGCGTTTGATTTCCGAATGTCGGAGCTTATGCTGGCGCAAATTTGCATTTTGTGTAAATCCTTTGCCACAAAGGTTACAAACAAAAGGCTTTTCACCCGTATGGATACGTATATGATCTCGTAATGTTGACAACATTGTGAAGACTGAAAATTAAGATGAAGGGATGATTATTTTGCTGGAGTCGCACAAGATACTGGCTAACATACCCTTCTGGCAAACGTTACATTGATTTCGGAGATTACGTTTGTGCGTCTGAACCATGTGTTTGCCAAGCTGCTCCTTAGATTCATACTTCTGACCACATTCCTGACAATTGTGGGCTGCATGGGTAGCCTGATGTTCGGCTAAATGTTCCAAGGAAACAAAGACTCGCTCGCATTCGTTACACTTGAAATTGCGATTGGTACATCCGTTTTGTCGACGATGAATAATCAAAGACTTCTCCAGAACGAAACCCGCATTACAGCGATCGCAATGGAAATTTGCTTTAAGATCATCCACCTCCGGTGCTGGTATTCCATTGGCATTATTGGATTTACCGATCTGAGCTCTTTTTGGTTGCTTTGGGGATATTATCTCCTGCTGCTGCCGCCCCTCAAGTTGTGCAGCGCCGCGTCGACGCGTACTTCTTTTGAAGGGGGACTCCTCTTGATCAGGCTGTACTGTCTCTGTTCTTTCCTGCTGTGGCTGCTGCTGTTGTTGTAGCAGCTTGGCAGCACTTTTTCGTGTTGTTACCTGAGATGGAGCAGGCACTGTCTCAGGTTCTGGCGCAAAATACGTGTCTCCATTAACATTGCTGACCAGTCGATATTTGTACTCTTTTGGATTGGTAGTCGGGCTCTTCGGCTTTTGTTCGTGCAATTCGCCCGTGCTTTGGTTGTAAACCATTTGCGTTTCATATTCTAGGTTATCCTTCTCCACATGTAGTATTATATTTTCAGCGCTAGCTTTGGACGGTGCATCATCTGTTTCTTGTTCCTCTGCAAATTCATAGTCAAACTCTTCCTCATCCTCTGGACTTGCAGGTAACGCAGTAGGCTTCTCTATGTTGGTATTTTGCTCCGCATCTACAGTAGTCACCTCGTCACTTTGTGTCGCTACTGTGATTGTTGCAACTTCAACGGTCTGTACAGACGCTTCTGAGGTAGCAACTGCTGCACGTTGAGTGCGGCCGTTTTCAGGATCATCGGGTAGCGCATTGGGCAGCAGTTGTCGCAGCGTTCGATTTGAACTCTCACATTTGAGCTTGAACGAGTAGCAATGATTTATTTCGCTTATACATGTGAGGCAGACCATTTTTGGAAGATTATCTTCCCGACGCGGCTGTAAAGAAAAGAAGCAAATTGGGAGCTTACTTTGTGTGGCTTTAAATTGGTTCAGTACTTACATTTGTCCTGGTGAATTCGCGCAACATATCCACAAGACAGCTCCCTGAACCGCCATCGTAGATTGAGAGAAACGGCCCGGTGAGGCTTAGGCAAGTGCGACAAATCTTGTCCACATCCATTTTGCAGCAATTTTAGGAAAATGCTGCAACAAATAACAACGAAACGACACAGCGTTACCGGATAGACTAGAAGAGCTACCAGTCCCAGTTTCACTGATAAACAGTCTACTGCTTATGTTATCGATGATTCCGTTTAGAGTGCTTGAAAGCTATCGATAAGGATTCTTTATAAATAAATTGATGTAAGAATGCAACTGTCTAAAGTTGTAATTCTTTAAGCTATATTTGTTCACATAGTTCATACCATAATTATACGCCGCGAAAAATCAATCAAAAGTTTGAATGATATTTAACGTAAAAAAAACATATCGATGTTAATTGTTATTTCACGTAATGCAAACAGGTGGAATTAAGACGTGTATGGGCTTCAAATGCAGAAATCATGAGGCTGCCAGATTGGTTAATTAAAAAGTGCTACCTATTATAAATAATGCATAGAAAGAAACTCGCATAACAATCTAGCCGGTCTTACACGTTGTGTTTATTATTATAATTAATTATTATGAACGATATAAAACGATTGAAGGACCAACAGCGCGATATACATCCCGGCTTTGACGGTTACCTTGACTGCATGACACGAGCGCTTTTTACAGGCTTAGCATCTTTTTGTTTGGGTAAATTGTAAATCATCTATTATTTCTTAATAATTGCATAATATGAATTCGTTTAATAGGATTTGCGGGAACATATTTTGTTCAAAAAGGGGTGCAAACAAAAATTCGTTATCCAGCGAAATACAATATATTGGTATCATCTTTGGTTGCCACAGGAGTGGCATATCAGACGACCACAACACGCACCAAATCCTGTCAAGCGGCTTGGATGGCCTATGAGGGGAAGCATTCAGTACTTAAAGAGGAAACATATTAATTAACTTCAGCCAAATATAATATTAGTGTTAGTCGCCATGAGGTGTTTTCGGTCAGTGTTGCAGCTTGTGTACGCAACGCAACTTCGCCCAATGACCTTTCAAATTCCAGCACGTTTTAAGTACACACAGCATCAGGGTGTCAAGGGGATACGGAATCGCAAGAGTTACTATGAAGCACAAATGCAGGTTGGGCAGCAATCAGAGTCCGAAGAACAGGTTTCGCATACGGCAGACAGTGTAGATATGCGTTTTCTGGATGACCGGTAAGATAAAAGCAGCAAACGAGTGAATTTTATCTCTAATATTACATTTTGCAGCGCCTACGATGAAGTTGCTGGTGGAGCAATGCGAATAAGCCGGGATGTTGCAACTGCCCAGCAGGTGCTCATACTGCAGCCTTATGTAAAGTGGGCGGCGAAACGCAATACACCCGACGATGTGCAACCAAACGATCAACTAGCCGAGGCTGTCGCTCTAGTAAACTCGCTGCCCAATTGGAAAGTAGCACGAGGCATTAAGGTGCCGTTGGAGAATTTGGAACGCAAGACGCTCTTCGGTAGCGGTAAGCTGGCCGAGCTGAAGACACTAGTAGCCGATCTGCGCCAAGAGCACCAGCTTAGCTGTTTGTTTGTAAGCAAGGGTACACTCTCCTTTTCACAGAAACAATTTCTGGAATCAGAATTCCGAATGCCTGTGCTCGATCGCTACTCGGTTGTTATACAAATTCTGCGATTGCATGCGACAAGCGCCGAGGCGAAACTGCAAGTGGCTATGGCCGAATTGCCTTATATCTGGGCTCAAGCAAAGGATGCAAGCATAACACAGACGCGTCGTCAGGGCTACGCTCTCAGTGATCTGCAAAAGGAGATCTTGCGTACCAGAGAACGTAAACTAAGAGCCGAACTAGAGCGCGTTCGTCGTCAACGTCAGCTGCTGCGCCAAAAGCGCAAACAGCAGAATTATCCTATCGCAGCGGTAGTGGGTTACACCAATGCCGGCAAGACATCGCTAATAAAGGCGCTCACCGTCGAGGATTCACTGATGCCACGCAATCAGCTCTTTGCTACACTTGATGTCACAGCGCACGCTGGTTCTCTACCCTGCAATCTGCAGCTCATCTATATGGACACTGTTGGCTTTATGTCCGACCTACCCACCGGTTTATTTGAGTGCTTCGTTGCTACCTTGGAAGATGCTATGCTTGCAGTGAGTAACCAAATGATATTGTATCGTTTAAGGTTTCCTAACATATCACTTTGCCCTGACAGGACATCATTATACATGTGCAGGATGTTTCGCATCCATGCCACGCAGCTCAGCGTGCTCACGTCGAGTCAACGCTACGATCGTTGGCGTTTAGTGTGGCCGGCGGAGATTCCACTGCCACACGCATGCCGCCCATTATCAACGTTTACAACAAATGTGATCTGGTAGCACCCGCGGACCAAGCAGCAGTAACCCAATCACAAGACAATGCAGCTCATCTGATCTCGGCAAGGTCACAAATTGGATTGGATCCGCTGCTCGAAGATATTGAACGACAAGTTTTGGCTGTCACCGATCGTCGTAAGCTGCAGATGCGTGTACCCAACGGTGGACCCGAAATGGCATGGCTATATAAGAACGCCGCTGTTGTCTCCACCGTAGCCGATGAACTGAATCCTGAACGCCTGTTAATGCAAGTCGTTATCAGTCAACTTACTTTGGATAAATTCAAGCGAGAGTTTTGCTAGCAGAATAATTCCCCCAACCTCCTTGCCAAGGCTATTGATGTAAAATAGTTTAGTTCCGATTAGTTGTTATTTGTTAATCTTTTCCAAGGGCGCAACTGGCACTATTTAAATATATTTTATTATTAATATTATTGCTGTTATTGTATAAATTTGCGTATTGGTGTTACAGTTCTATATAGTATACAAATATAAAATTAACTACAAAAACACGAAACAAAAACAAAATATATTGCACTACGTACTCATTTGTTGCTAGATTTGTGTTGTGCTTCAGATTAGGAATTCCCGTTTTTATCATTTTCAAATGTATATATAGGTATTATAAAAATATTGAGAATGTACCATCTTACTTGTAGGACTAAAATTGATTCCAGTAATTGGAAATTGCTTTGCCTAATTAAAACTTCAAGTGCTTTTGCATTGGCACTTTTGTACTTATTTAGACTTGAATTAAATATAAACATTACGTTCGTCATGGCCAAGGTTTAGTTCACATTGTGAACCTCTTTAGCATACATTTCCCACACCAAAACTAGTTTCCCTAAACGAACGTCGCTTTACAGAACATGTTTCTTCGCTAGAGCTTACACAGTAAAATCATATACTGTAAGTTATACTGATTGATGCAAAACTTGAGACCCTCTAGAAAGTTACAGGTTGGAGGGTTTCAAAAAGTCTGCTGGTTTTGAGCAGAGATTTATCTGTATTTAACACACTAACAAAAACAAATAGTCATAGATTTTTGTGCAGTGTACATAAAATGCTTAAGTTATTGACAACACTAATTCAGTTGAAAGGTTAAGCTCAAGTTCGTGCATATTTTAGACCACTTGATACAAATATGCATTATAATTAGGGTGGATAAGCCAACAATTCCAAGAAAGTTTCCCCATGAAATCAGAAAAGCAATAAATTTTAAATTTTTCTTTAATAAATAAATAAAGAATAAATAATAAAACAAAAAAAGGCGTTTGTTTGTTTTCTTGCGGAAGTTTCTTAGAATTCACCCTAATTTGCATTGAATAATAAATCGTATTTTCAAGCAAACAATTCGAGCCAGTGCATAGTCTTCGGAAACGTCGTTGGGATCTCTATCTATATAAAAACTCTATATATATGGTATATAAAACTATACAAAAGAGTTGTTGCTCTGAAATGTTGCGGCCGCCCCCCTGTAATGTCACATTGACTGGCATCGTATTTTTTGGCGTTTGCAATTTGTATGGCAACAAAAAATATCAATTATTATTATTGTTAATTGCTTAGTGACTACCAAGAACCTTGCACACAAGCTCTCTCTCTCACACTCTCCCCCCAAGCACCCAACACTTCCACCAAAGATATCGATAAAATTATGTGCCTTAGACCGAATTCAATACATGCAATACACACATTCGCACCCACTAAGCCTGCAAGGCCGAGCACGTCGATGCTAATAGCCATAGAATCAGGTGCCACAGCGGCGCCACAATTACGAACACAAACAAAATGCAAATGATGCGACAATTCTTGAGCAAGCAAACAATGAATTGAATGAATTGTGAAATTGTACTATGTTGTGATAGCGTCGATACTGAGGCAGCGGATGCGGTAGATGCAGTAGATGCAGAGGGCAGCACATTAACCATCCGCTTGCCATTTGTCAGTTATAACTTGGCCATATGCAACTGGGCCTGTTCGTTGGCCGCCGTCGAGTATTGAGCAAATGGCATTAGCTGGCAATACTCGAGCAGCTGCAGCTCCAGTTGCCTAAGGCATTTGTCCGGAGTTGCAGGAGCAACGCGCATGAGTCCTGTGTCGCGGGATTTGACTAAATATCCACCCTGTATTAGAGCATAAATGGCTATATTGAGATTATCCAGTGCCAGACAATAGGGATGTACATGAGCTGCTGCACCACCAGGCTGTTGCAGCAATTTCTCCACATGCTGTTGGACACGTATCAGTAGTTCCTTGTTACTAAATTCACCTGCAAGCTGCAAATACAAAAATAATTAGTATAGCTTCAATGAGATTGTGTTAACTTGACTTCACTGACCTGTCGCAACGTAACTGCCAACTGATAGTAGAGGCAGAGAAACGGCGCTAGTGCAGCCAGAATAACACGGGAGCATTCATTATCCTCTACACTTATCTTGCCATTCTGTTTGTTTAGCTGCAACGCACGCTCGTCCAACAACAGCTGCAAATGGGTTTCGAACTCAACTGCTGCACGATTTGATTCCACTATAAA
The DNA here is from genome assembly GCA_018904095.1 of Zaprionus ghesquierei. Taxonomy (NCBI): domain Eukaryota; kingdom Metazoa; phylum Arthropoda; class Insecta; order Diptera; family Drosophilidae; genus Zaprionus; species Zaprionus ghesquierei. The sequence continues at coordinate 55,907 of JAEIGP010000103.1, read as the reverse complement.
CTCATGCTGGAACAGTGTATCCATGCTGGTCACATGACTGTGCAGCGCTGCAAGTGTCTCCTCATACGTGCTAATCACATCAAAGCTCTTCTGACGTCGTTGCTCCTTAAGGGCCGCCAACAAAAAGTAGGCTGGTCGTGCCAACCAAAACATGCAGGGATTCACATACAGCTGTAGTGCCAGCATGGGCACAGCTACTGACATTGTGTCCGCACTGAGAGCGTGCGCCTTCAATCGCTTCACATCGATCTTTGCCGCCAGCTGATCAGCTGCCAGCGGCGAAAACTGTAGTCGGCCAACGCGAAATTCCAAAATGTTTCCATGGATTTCGACGGCATCAATTATGTCTGGCTTAATGCTGTTGGCACTTGTGCTAACATGCGCTCCCAACTGCTCAAAGATTCGTTTCAGATGCAGTATGGACTGCGACAAGTCGTCCAGACCAACGCTAAGCTGGCCATATAATTTGCTGGCGTAGCATAAGCTCAACAGATTGAATGTGCTGATCACAATACGTCGCTGCTGCTGGTAGATGATTTCATTGGCCAGCTGCTTGACCAGATCGATTTCCTGTCGATTTAGTTTCTGTAGTGATCCACCAAGTCCGGCACGTTGCAGGCGTTGTCCACTTTCGTGACCGAAAAATTCACGCACCGAAATCGGAGCACCAAAGTCCACAAACATTTTGCCAAACCGCTCGTCGATGATTTTCAAAGCTTTAAAGAAACCCTTTGTGGACTCTTTGGGCTTGGGCACGCCCAGTAGTTCAAAGACAAACAGCTGTTCCTCCAGTACGCGTTCATAGGCAACGCTTACAGGCACAATCATTACATCGGGCACCTCGCCGGTAAAATATGGCAATAGGGCCATGGACAATAGGCCAACTTTCGGCACTAGCGCTTTGAAGTTGCGTGAGCGTGTTCCTTCAATGAAAAACTCTACTCCTATGTGATAGCTGGCCACTAGGGCATACATATACTCCCGAAAGATGTCCCAGTAGAGCTCATCGTTGGAGAAGGAGCGTCGCATAAAAAAGGCGCCAGTTTTGCGCAACATGGTGCCCATGCCGAACATCGAGTGAAAGTCTGTAAAACAAGATACATAAACTGTTAAGTGGAACAGCGCAATGGGAATTACTCAATGACTCACCCATGCCCGCTGCAATACCAGGTATTTCTATGTCATAGTAGTAGCATATATAACTCATTAAAATAAAATCCATATAGCTACGATGACTGGGCAGATAGAGCACGGGACAGTGGCCCATGTCCTTGCGCACATTTGCCATGCTCTCTGAATTCACATAGATTCCATCACAGATTCGCTTGCCAATGGCTGTAATGGCAATACCACACCAGCGTATTATTGCCATATTTCGATCTAAGCCGATCTCATCGATAATTGCGCGTGCCTGCTGTTCCAGCTGACGAATCGGCTGCTGTGTTTCTCTCGCATAATGCTCGAGGAGTTTGCGCATCTTCTCACTCTTTAGTACATCGTTTTTTAACTTTTGTGGATTTGAATAGCGCTCAAATTCGTAGGCCACCTGTGGTTTAAACTCTCGGGTCATCGATGCCTCCTTGCCCGGCGCAATAATGTTTTCAAATTGGCGCATATAAGCGGCGGCAGCCGCCGCTCCCGAGGCTGATGATTCACCACTCGCAGCGGCCGCTTCTGTTTCCTGGGTGTTTGCCGACTTCATTTTCGATTATTCAGTTTTCACCTGAAATATAAATACGTACATACATATATGTAAGTATGTTGAGATATGAGTGCCGCTATAAAATCAAGTGCTTTTGGGAATATCGTAAACCTGTGACTGTATTGCTCAGCACACACCCCGACACACCCGCTGCCTGGCTCCACTATTATACGATTCTTTTTACTATTGGGACACTTATCGCCACCGATTGGGTTGGATTCCCAGGTGGCGTCGTCGACCGGCTTTTTTGAGGGTAATCAACGGCAATGGTAAGCGTGTCGACAACTACTCATCATCATCAGGTTCTTAAATTAGGAGTCCCCTATCAGGTACAAAAGAAATGGTAACTAAAGATTGCAGCAACAGTTATCAGCAAAAGCATCAGGTGAATTGCTCCAACGTCCAAAGTATAGGGTATACTGTAGCTGCTTATGCAGCTTGTTTACAGATTAATTGACTTTTAAAACTATAAAAAAAACCAATAAAATCTATGCTCTCTTTTTGAAGTAAAATTCCATTTATACTTGATTATAATAACACTTAGCTAACTTGTATAGATTACCCTATGCAAAAACAAATCCAAGCAGCAACAGTTTCAAAAAGTTTCCAACGCTATTTCCATTTCTTATCAAGCGTTTCATATCGTTGTATGCAAGGAAAACAAAACCTGCGGGATACGCGAATGTTTCGCTTTAATATGATATGGAAGCCGTAGGTACTCTATGTGTATGTTTGTTTGTAATATAAGGGGTAATCTAGTAAACTCTCCTATCTTCCCTGGAGCGAGTGTCAGATTCGTATAATGTATTCTTAGTTTATTTGCCGCTACGAGGTTAATAGGTTAATAGCTCAAAGATAAAATGAAAGTATCTTTAAACATAAAAAATATAGGCATATGATTACGTCTCAAAGTGGCACGGCCTTTGGGGAACCTTTAACCAGTTTGTAGACCTTTTTAAGCCGGAATATGTTTGCATTCATTTAAAATGAAGCTTCACCTGCTTTTAAAACAAGTGTGTGACCGTAAAGATCACAACTAGATTAAAACAATTTAATTACTTTGTTGTGGATAAACTGAATTTGTTCAAATTCCCAAATTAAGTGTTGGCCAAATTAACACTTTCATATCCCCCAATTGAGCATTATCAATCGCTGTGAACCGTTTAAGTAATCAGCAAAGCGCACGACATATTACGTATGCCCAGTTTAGAGGGTAATTTGTTTGTTTTTCGGACGTAGTTAATGCTTACGAAAATTAAGAGGCGGCTTTTGAGTTTTCAAGCTAAGCAAACGTAAACACACGCTAGGCAAACATGATTCGTTAATGACAATTGCATGCATTGGCAACTATTGTATTTCGAAGAACTAGGCTAGTGTGCTTGATGCCTTCCTTGACTTGCAATTTAATAAAATATGCAATTTAAACAGTTGCTGCCTTTCTCAGATACACGCACACCCACAAACATACACAGGCACACCAACATACACACGCGTATGCATTGCACTTTAAGGTGCAATTATAACGCAAGGTAAACACTGGAAATTATTACGCGGTTCCAAAAAGCATTGTATTAACACAATTTAACACGCTTTTAAGCAAATGAAAGAGGAAAGTGCATGGATATTTAAATCTGTTCGAGTTGTTCACTTTCTTTTTTTAAATCGCTGTTTTACGTACGAAAATTCGATGCAGGTACTGTCAGTGATTGGCGACGCTTTAGCAGCGCGACGGTAAAACAACTACCACTCTCAGCTGCGACGACAGCGGCTACGGCTGCGGGTCGATATTTATTATTGTTGTTGTTGTTGGCTGTGGTGGCGTGTTTTGCATGGCGGCCATGAACGGTACGATTCACGAACGTATGACGTTGTTTGACTTGTAACGTACGGTAATAGCTAATTTACAAACTCGACAAAAATTATAGAATCTTATAATATTCACTTTATACAAAAAAATAGACGCTAACTAATCCACTGTCAGTTGAATTCTATTATTTTATAATGTTAATACCAGGAAAGCTTAAAGCGTACGTATTTTTAACAAAGTGGCAACGCTGCCACCAACTGAAGTTACCGTTCAAATTTACATATTTTAAATTAAAACAAACTACATTTGAACTTGTAAAAATAAAGTTTAAACTTATATAAAGTATATTTTAATAATGTACATTTTTCTATATTTATCAAAATTATGAAACAAATACAAATTTTAAAAGTATTTTGCTAAGCGGGAAAAGATTCAAAATTTGAATACTTGGGACTTATTTATTTCCCTTCAGTGATAGCGTTGCCACTTATTACAAACACAATATTTATATATGGTCTCATTTTTTTCTGCCACTTCAACACAGTCAAGAAAATCCCTCTTATCTGATTATTACTCTAATTTAATCAGTAATTACATTATGATATATCAAGATTAGATAGAAGCACACACAATTACACCTTTAAAAAAAGAAAAATAACAACAAATAAGTAAAAAAATATTAATAACTACACTAAAGTGGAATGTTGTTTGATTGTTTGGATGAAGAAAATTTCTTTAACGGTCAAACTTACTAACGAAAATTCAAATTTCAACTACATATTGTAGGGGAGAATTTTCGGTATTGATTTACTTGTATGTCTAAAATAGATTCTTTCAAAGATTTTATTTTTAATCAAACAATTCTTTTTATCTCAAGTGGCAACCGTGTTTGTCAAATGCCGAATTAAGCATAAAATTAGCATAACATGTTCCGCGAGACTGTTGGTCACACTGCTTGCGAAGCTTTAACCAAAATCGTTCACTCGAACTCCGCGCAAAGTGCAGATTACACATAAATAAATTAGCAGTGCATTCGCTATGGCATTTTGGAAAGTTTTTGTAGAATTCTTGCTAACGTTAGCACACGTTGTTAGCGACCGTCTTCTGGAATTTGCTCTCGGCTGGTACCTTGGTCCACACAAGCGTGTCGCAACTCCACAAAGTCTGGATCAACAAGTTATTGTGACCAAGAGTGCCGTTGAGTTGGCACAGCAGATACGCGAACGCAAGCTGAAGAGTTACGACATCGTCAAAGCGTATTGTGAAAGAATTCAAGTTGTAAACCGTGAGCTCAACGCTGTGGTCGACGGCCCATTTGCGGAGGCACTGCAGCAAGCGCAGCAAATCGATGAGAAACTGGCAGCCAATGAGTACAGCGCGGAGCAGCTGGAGGCGCAACCCTTTCTGGGCGTTCCCTTTACCACCAAGGATAGCACGGAAGTGGCTGGAAAACTCAATACACTGGGATTGGTTGCGCGCAAGGATGCGCGTTCCAAGAACGATGCTGAATGTGTGCGTCTAATGAAGGCAAGTGGTGCCATTATCATTGCTACGAGCAATGTGCCCGAGGTGAACAAATGGATCGAATCACGTAACATGCTTATCGGCTGTACAAATAATCCGTATGATTTACGACGCTCGGTCGGTGGTTCGTCGGGCGGCGAAGCAGCTTTAATTTCTGCCTGTTGCACGGGCTTTGGTTTGGGCACAGATATCGGTGGTTCCATCCGTATACCGGCTTTTAATTGTGGAATTTCTGGGCACAAGCCAAGTGCGGGTGCGGTCAACATGGCTGGTTGCACCTTCCGTACCGGTAAAGAGAAGGAAACAATGGTCTGTGCGGGCCCAATGTCTCGCTATGTAAGCGATTTGAGACCCATTATGAAAGTATTGCTCGAACCAGAACTAAAGAGTGTGCTCAAACTGGACGAGCAGGTGGACGTGAAGCGATTAAGGTATTTCTATGTGTCAAGCATTGGTATGCGCCAGTGTAATCCCATCAATAGTGAGGCGGAACGTGTGATGTACAAAGTACGCAAACATTTCGAATCTCTCAGTGGACAGGAGGTACGTCACGCAAACGTGCCAGAGACGCAGTTGACGAGCAAAATGTGGCGCTATTGGATGACACAAGAGCCGGCCAAGTTTAACCAGTTGTTGGGCAATGGCGTTGAGCTGAATCCATTTGTGGAACTGTTCAAGAAACTATTGGGTCAGAGTGAATACAGCATGGCAGCTATTTACTCACTTATCGATGCCATTCTGCCCAAAGAAAATGAGAAACTTATACGCGCAGCCACCAAGAAGTGCAAGGAAGCTCTACAGCTGCTGCTCGGCAACGATGGAGTTCTCTTCTTTCACAGTGCTCCACGCACAGCGCCATTCCATTACTACCCACTTGTTAAGTTTTTGGACTTTAGCTATTTCAGTCTGTTTAATGTGCTTCGATTGCCAGCTACTCAGGTGCCCATGGGACTGGATAAAAACGGTATGCCGCTGGGCATACAAGTGATTGCCAATCACAACAACGATCGTCTCTGTCTAGCGGTGGCTGAGGAGCTGGAGCGTACATTTGGTGGCTGGGTGCCACCATTTCCCCTAAAGCAATAATTTGGCTGTGCTAGTTTTTACTTTTCCTATTATAGGTGTTGGACTGCTTTTATAAATAAACAAGCTTAAATTACTTTGTTGCGTTTACTTGGGCGGGCGTTTAGTGCTGCCAGATTGATAGCCTGAATACTGTAAGGTCACACTACGGATAACCGTTTAAAACTATGGCAGCATTCTTACTTTATTTCAAATGTATGGCAGCTCGGAGCATTTGTGTGGCGAGATTGGGCAACACTGAGATTCCTAGTTATAACACCGTCTCTTTTTCGAATTTCACGAAGTAAATTTGTACTGCAATGGTTCAAATTAAACATCGAATGTTAATATTGATTGGATGAATCAATACAAAACTGACGGCTATTAATTGAACATGCATTGAACTTTGACCAAACTGCTAATATATGAAGTTGATGTCAGAGAACACTTAACCCCGCCCCAACTAAGTAATTCTAGCAACCCCTCACAGTAAACAGCTTAACTTTCATGTTGTCTACGTTGACAATTAATTTGCAATGCCTGCTCGCCCCCACACACATACAGGCATACTTAACACATTGACAACTTTTTGCCAGGTGCGTGCAGCATCGTGACTTAACCTTACTTTGCCCCAGCTATAAATTACATACTACGTGCATCTTCTGGACGTCTAATTTGCCGCTGCTGCTGTTGCGCTTCACCTTTGTATGTAAAGATGTACATGTGTATATGTATGTATGTATGTATTGCCCACTGCTGACCAAGCGACAAATATGTCTGCCTTGTAATATACAAGTACAAGTACTATCACTATATTCACTTGCTGGGCTCATGTCAAGTGCGGCCAGCTACTATTGTTGTTGGCTTTGTTGTTGCTGCTGTGCTTACTTGCCGGTTTGCGTTTGTTATGTGTATTTTGCGCATTTCGGCTTGGCCCTACTTTCTCTTCTCTTCTCTTCTCTGCACGGTACTGTTTTGTTTTGTTTGCCTTTCGCTTCTGTTTTTGAAATATTAACGACGCCCTTTTGCTGTTGCTGTCTTTATGCATAACTTTTGCGTTTGAGTGTTTTTGCCTGCATTTTATGTGTGTGTCCTTAACATACACGGGCACAACACACACACATAAAAGTATATGTATGTGTGCGAAATATTTAATAAAGCGTTTAAATGCACGCACATCTATAAAGGAAATATGTTTGTTAAAACTGACAAACTAGGGAGTTTTTTTTAAGGCGAAATGGTAAATTAGAGATGGGTGCGTGAGAAAAACTGTTATCGATTAGATATTTCGATTGTGTAAAATTGCTTTAGTAATAAAATGCATAAACGGTTGTGTATTTATAAGCTAACACAGCCTTGTACTTTATTTAAGGCATAAGTTGGATTTTCTCCAGCTCAGGATGCTTACTCTCGTGAGTCCTGCAGGCAACAGTCTATCCTGTTGTCCCCGCTGGGTCTCAAATGCAAAATTATGAAAATTACCAAGCCGCGGGTCGCGCCAGGCTTTGTGACATTGTGTGGTGTACGTTATGCCTTTGACAAATCCCAAATCCAGCTACTAAACATCCATTTTTCATTGCCAACGACTCCAAACACATTTGCCTATGCGCTATGCAAAGCAAGAAAAAAATAGTTTGCCTTTTTTTTGGGGGAGGTATTCTCGGTTTGCTGTTTGGCCCCAAACTGTTGTAAAGGCGTCTGCATTGTTGAAATTCCTTTTGCGAAATTGCCACGTGACACAAAGGCGTCTGGAGCACACATAGAGAACGCCTTTTATTAGCTTGCACAGTGGGCGACCAACCTATACCCCAAACTGAACCGAACTGAACCCCCGACACAATAGGCCCGAAAATGACGTTGCAACAATTAATGTGAACATTTTCACAGTCGTCGTCGGCGTCGTCGTCGGCGTCGTCGTCGCCGTGGTCGTTGTCGTCGATGTCGTCGTGATTTATAACGTGCATAATATTTGCGGTCCTGGCATACAATGGGGGAAAATTAGTCAGTTTCTCTTCCTGTTTGTAAATATGCTGGGGAAGGAGGAAGAAGCGGGGTGCACGCAATGTAGGTGTTGTCAACAGCCACATAATTTATCGATAGTTGCAGACAACGTCACTAAACAGTTGAGCACCCTGTGTTTAACAATTGTACAATAGGGTGATTAGGGTTTGTAAAAGGGGAACAGTTGCTTAGGCTAATATAAGAATGTAGAGTTAACAAGCAACTATCTCATAAGAATACAAGAGATAAGCACAGGGTATTACATAGTCGATTGTTGAATAATGCTTGCTTCTTATGTAACTTTAGAATAAGCTCTACGATAGATAGAACCGATTACAGACCATGTCAAAGTCGAGTTAATACAATTTCAATTCTCCCTTCTTGTTGCTGTCTGCATATTTGAAAACTATTTCCATTGCGTGATAATTTATGTGGCACAAACAAATTAAAATACAATTGTTAGCAAGAGCTATGCAAATTAATTGTGTAGTTTACAGCAAATTTGACTCCTCATTTTGTTCGAAATATTTGTGGCATATATCTTGAATCGCTTCGCAGCGCATTGCAACGGTTCGTTCAATTTGCTTTTTAAATCCCCTGGAAAATTTTCTTTTGCTTCCTGTTTACCTCGTTTGCAGTTTCCTGGTGTAGTATTTTTCGTAGTATTTCCTCTTTTTTCAATTTACAATAAAATTCAATAAGGTGTTGACTTAATGGAAATTGACTGACAGCGGCTGCCAAATGTGTCCTCGGCTTTCTACGTGGCTGTGTGGGAGTCGGCGTGTGTGTGACAGGTGTGCGAATCTAAGACCCATGGACTTAGGTTCCTGCTATAAAATGCAATTCGGAGCAAAGTCTGCTGTGGCATGTGCGAAGTTAAATATCGCAAGCTGCTGAAAAGTGTGCAGACAATATCGACTACGTACACCCACACAGCTGTATGCCTAAATTTATGCTTTAAAAGGCATGTTTAAATTTATTTTAAATAAAGTTTTGAGAGATTTGAATTCAACACCTAATCAATTAGTTATTTCTTAAATAATTCTAAGAGCAGTTTGTAACTTCCTGCAGAATTAATCTTCTAAAACAGTAGCAGATCTCAAAGTAAAACATTCCCATGAGCAAAACACGCATACGCACTGTTGCGCATGAAAACAAACCTGTCGCTGCACTTGAAAAAATTCTAATTTTACAAACTAACAAAAATATGCATAAAATAAATTGCAAGTGCTGTGCAAGAGAAAGAGAGAGGGAATGGAAGAAAGAGAGGGAGGCAGCTCGTTTGTGACCAACGGAAGTTAGAAGGGCTTGCAACACCTAACATGAGTTTGTTGCAGTTCTTGCACTTGGAGCACAATCAGCAAAAGTCAGCGAGCTATGAACAAAAGTTAAACAGACAAAACAAAGTGCAAAGTGTGTGTGTGTGTGTGTGTGTGTGTGTGTGAGGGGCGGGAGGAGTAGGAACCATTCTCGAGGATAAGGACTAGGGCTGGGGCAGGCAACGACTGCGACCAGTTTATGTTGTAAATTTCACACGCAAAGCGCGTGCAATGTCGACGCCATTTTAAAGCTGTAACATTTGTGTAATTAGCAGCAACTGCAACAACAACAGAAATTGTCGCCGTAGGTAAAAAACAAGCCCACAGCTCAGCAGGCGAGAAGAGAGCGAGTGGAGTGGTGGATAGGCGTCAGGAGGCACTTTAAGTGCTCGGTACAAATTACAGTGGAAAAAGTTAATTAAATTGTTACCATTTGCCTTGCACCGATTTTTGCCATTGTTGGCCATGTTGGCTTTTGGCCAACTGCATGTTTGCAAACTGAACCCCCCCGACTGACAATTAACAAATGTCAACGACGCGCAAAAGTTCGCCCAAGGATGCGGGTGTTTGCCACAGCCGTCAGCCGCGAAGTGCCTGAGTGTTATGACACTGCTTTTTTGGCTGCCCCTCCCTGCCCCCTGCCCGCGCTTTGATTCATGCTCCTCCGTCATATGGAATTACTTTTGAACTACTTTCGCAAGGCTGCAGCCGAAATTGAAATGGAAGTTGCTGTACCTAAATCATTTCCTCCGCTGCGGTGCATGTAGGAAATACACCAAGAAAGTTGAATACCAAAAACAGTTTTGGGCTCGCCTTTGTACAATATATAGCTTTTGCAGTGGGTATACTTACTTTGTATAGTGTAGTTTGTAGTCTGCTATTGCTAATTTAAAATTTTATTTTTAAGCGCTTTAAAAACATTAGAATACTGTAGGCAAAGATTACATAATGAACAGTAATTTGCTTATTAATTCGATAATCGTCGTCGTTTGATAAGTCCGTGACTTTTTGAATAAAATATATTTTTTTTCGTCAAAGAAGCGTTTTATTTCTCAACATAATCTCCTTTTAGCTCTATACATTTAGTCCAGCGTTTTTCCAATTTTTTTATTCCTTCCAAATAATAGGTTTTCTCAAGGCCCTCAAAATAGTCGTTTGTTTCTGTGATGACCTCTTCATTTGACCCGAATCTCTTACCGCCGAGCCATTTCTTCATGTTTGGAAACAAAAAATAGTCACAGGGAGCTAAATCTGGAGAATATGCTGGATGGGGTAGCAGTTCGTAGCCCAATTTATGAAATTTTGCCATGCTGACTACACACGTGTGCACCCGTGCATTGTCCTGATGGAACAGCACTTTTTTTTCGCCAAATGCGGTCGTTTCTGCTTCAAATCAATATCGAATCTGTCCAAAAGCTCTGAATAATATTCGCCGGTGATCGTTTTACCCTTTTCAAGGTAATCGATGTGAATGATACCTTGTGCATCCCAAAAAACTGTGGCCATGACCTTGTTGGCCGACAGACCCACCTTGGCCTTCTTTGGTGCACGTTCACCCGGAGAAACCCACTGTCTTGATTGTTCTTTGGTCTCTGGTGTGGTGTGGTGGATCCATGTTTCGTCTACGGTAACGAAACGGCGCAAAAATTCGTTTGGATTGCGGTTGAACATCGCCAAACACTCCTTTGAAATGGTCACACGGTTGCGCTTATGGTCGTGTGTGAGCAATCGCGGCACCCATCGCGCGGAAAGCTTTTTCATGTCCAAATATTCATGTAAAATGTGATGTACCCGTTCAGTTGAGATGCCTACAGCCTCAGCTACCTCACGCACTTTCATTCTCCGATCATCCAATATCATTCCATGGATTTTGTCGACGATTTCTGGCATGACGACCTCTTTTGGGCGACCTGAACGTTCGGCATCACTTGTACTGGTACGACCACAACGGAACTCAGTAAACCATTTCTTAACCATTGAAATTGATGGTGCAGAGTCCCCATAATATTTATCAAGTCTTTCCTTGGTTTCGGTGATGGATTTTTTACGCAAAAAATAATGCTTAATTAGCACACGAAATTCACTTTTTTCCATTTTCGTTAAAATTCACGAGATCGTCTGCTTTCAATGCCTATAAAACGCAAACCAAAAAACGCAGCTTTCTCAAAATTTTACAGTCAGCTGTTAATCGATAACTGCTGACAGGAGCAGTGTTGTATTTAGAGCAGGTGCGCGGCAAATACAAAAAGTCACGGTCTTATCAAACGACCCTCGTATTTTTTTCGTCAAAGAAGCGTTTTATTTCTCAACATAATCTCCTTTTAGCTCTATACATTTAGTCCAGCGTTTTTCCAATTTTTTTATTCCTTCCAAATAATAGGTTTTCTCAAGGCCCTCAAAATAGTCGTTTGTTTCTGTGATGACCTCTTCATTTGACCCGAATCTCTTACCGCCGAGCCATTTCTTCATGTTTGGAAACAAAAAATAGTCACAGGGGGCTAAATCTGGAGAATATGCTGGATGGGGTAGCAGTTCGTAGCCCAATTTATGAAATTTTGCCATGCTGACTACACACGTGTGCACCCGTGCATTGTCCTGATGGAACAGCACTTTTTTTTCGCCAAATGCGGTCGTTTCTGCTTCAAATCAATATCGAATCTGTCCAAAAGCTCTGAATAATATTCGCCGGTGATCGTTTTACCCTTTTCAAGGTAATCGATGTGAATGATACCTTGTGCATCCCAAAAAACTGTGGCCATGACCTTGTTGGCCGACAGACCCACCTTGGCCTTCTTTGGTGCACGTTCACCCGGAGAAACCCACTGTCTTGATTGTTCTTTGGTCTCTGGTGTGGTGTGGTGGATCCATGTTTCGTCTACGGTAACGAAACGGCGCAAAAATTCGTTTGGATTGCGGTTGAACATCGCCAAACACTCCTTTGAAATGGTCACACGGTTGCGCTTATGGTCGTGTGTGAGCAATCGCGGCACCCATCGCGCGGAAAGCTTTTTCATGTCCAAATATTCATGTAAAATGTGATGTACCCGTTCAGTTGAGATGCCTACAGCCTCAGCTACCTCACGCACTTTCATTCTCCGATCATCCAATATCATTCCATGGATTTTGTCGACGATTTCTGGCATGACGACCTCTTTTGGGCGACCTGAACGTTCGGCATCACTTGTACTGGTACGACCACAACGGAACTCAGTAAACCATTTCTTAACCATTGAAATTGATGGTGCAGAGTCCCCATAATATTTATCAAGTCTTTCCTTGGTTTCGGTGATGGATTTTTTACGCAAAAAATAATGCTTAATTAGCACACGAAATTCACTTTTTTCCATTTTCGTTAAAATTCACGAGATCGTCTGCTTTCAATGCCTATAAAACGCAAACCAAAAAACGCAGCTTTCTCAAAATTTTACAGTCAGCTGTTAATCGATAACTGCTGACAGGAGCAGTGTTGTATTTAGAGCAGGTGCGCGGCAAATACAAAAAGTCACGGTCTTATCAAACGACCCTCGTATTTTTTTCGTCAAAGAAGCGTTTTATTTCTCAACATAATCTCCTTTTAGCTCTATACATTTAGTCCAGCGTTTTTCCAATTTTTTTATTCCTTCCAAATAATAGGTTTTCTCAAGGCCCTCAAAATAGTCGTTTGTTTCTGTGATGACCTCTTCATTTGACCCGAATCTCTTACCGCCGAGCCATTTCTTCATGTTTGGAAACAAAAAATAGTCACAGGGGGCTAAATCTGGAGAATATGCTGGATGGGGTAGCAGTTCGTAGCCCAATTTATGAAATTTTGCCATGCTGACTACACACGTGTGCACCCGTGCATTGTCCTGATGGAACAGCACTTTTTTTCGCCAAATGCGGTCGTTTCTGCTTCAAATCAATATCGAATCTGTCCAAAAGCTCTGAATAATATTCGCCGGTGATCGTTTTACCCTTTTCAAGGTAATCGATGTGAATGATACCTTGTGCATCCCAAAAAACTGTGGCCATGACCTTGTTGGCCGACAGACCCACCTTGGCCTTCTTTGGTGCACGTTCACCCGGAGAAACCCACTGTCTTGATTGTTCTTTGGTCTCTGGTGTGGTGTGGTGGATCCATGTTTCGTCTACGGTAACGAAACGGCGCAAAAATTCGTTTGGATTGCGGTTGAACATCGCCAAACACTCCTTTGAAATGGTCACACGGTTGCGCTTATGGTCGTGTGTGAGCAATCGCGGCACCCATCGCGCGGAAAGCTTTTTCATGTCCAAATATTCATGTAAAATGTGATGTACCCGTTCAGTTGAGATGCCTACAGCCTCAGCTACCTCACGCACTTTCATTCTCCGATCATCCAATATCATTCCATGGATTTTGTCGACGATTTCTGGCATGACGACCTCTTTTGGGCGACCTGAACGTTCGGCATCACTTGTACTGGTACGACCACAACGGAACTCAGTAAACCATTTCTTAACCATTGAAATTGATGGTGCAGAGTCCCCATAATATTTATCAAGTCTTTCCTTGGTTTCGGTGATGGATTTTTTACGCAAAAAATAATGCTTAATTAGCACACGAAATTCACTTTTTTCCATTTTCGTTAAAATTCACGAGATCGTCTGCTTTCAATGCCTATAAAACGCAAACCAAAAAACGCAGCTTTCTCAAAATTTTACAGTCAGCTGTTAATCGATAACTGCTGACAGGAGCAGTGTTGTATTTAGAGCAGGTGCGCGGCAAATACAAAAAGTCACGGTCTTATCAAACGACCCTCGGGTCGTTTGATAAGTCCGTGACTTTTTGAATAAAATATATTTTTTTCGTCAAAGAAGCGTTTTATTTCTCAACATAATCTCCTTTTAGCTCTATACATTTAGTCCAGCGTTTTTCCAATTTTTTTATTCCTTCCAAATAATAGGTTTTCTCAAGGCCCTCAAAATAGTCGTTTGTTTCTGTGATGACCTCTTCATTTGACCCGAATCTCTTACCGCCGAGCCATTTCTTCATGTTTGGAAACAAAAAATAGTCACAGGGGGCTAAATCTGGAGAATATGCTGGATGGGGTAGCAGTTCGTAGCCCAATTTATGAAATTTTGCCATGCTGACTACACACGTGTGCACCCGTGCATTGTCCTGATGGAACAGCACTTTTTTTCGCCAAATGCGGTCGTTTCTGCTTCAAATCAATATCGAATCTGTCCAAAAGCTCTGAATAATATTCGCCGGTGATCGTTTTACCCTTTTCAAGGTAATCGATGTGAATGATACCTTGTGCATCCCAAAAAACTGTGGCCATGACCTTGTTGGCCGACAGACCCACCTTGGCCTTCTTTGGTGCACGTTCACCCGGAGAAACCCACTGTCTTGATTGTTCTTTGGTCTCTGGTGTGGTGTGGTGGATCCATGTTTCGTCTACGGTAACGAAACGGCGCAAAAATTCGTTTGGATTGCGGTTGAACATCGCCAAACACTCCTTTGAAATGGTCACACGGTTGCGCTTATGGTCGTGTGTGAGCAATCGCGGCACCCATCGCGCGGAAAGCTTTTTCATGTCCAAATATTCATGTAAAATGTGATGTACCCGTTCAGTTGAGATGCCTACAGCCTCAGCTACCTCACGCACTTTCATTCTCCGATCATCCAATATCATTCCATGGATTTTGTCGACGATTTCTGGCATGACGACCTCTTTTGGGCGACCTGAACGTTCGGCATCACTTGTACTGGTACGACCACAACGGAACTCAGTAAACCATTTCTTAACCATTGAAATTGATGGTGCAGAGTCCCCATAATATTTATCAAGTCTTTCCTTGGTTTCGGTGATGGATTTTTTACGCAAAAAATAATGCTTAATTAGCACACGAAATTCACTTTTTTTCCATTTTCGTTAAAATTCACGAGATCGTCTGCTTTCAATGCCTATAAAACGCAAACCAAAAAACGCAGCTTTCTCAAAATTTTACAGTCAGCTGTTAATCGATAACTGCTGACAGGAGCAGTGTTGTATTTAGAGCAGGTGCGCGGCAAATACAAAAAGTCACGGTCTTATCAAACGACCCTCGGGTCGTTTGATAAGTCCGTGACTTTTTGAATAAAATATATTTTTTCGTCAAAGAAGCGTTTTATTTCTCAACATAATCTCCTTTTAGCTCTATACATTTAGTCCAGCGTTTTTCCAATTTTTTTATTCCTTCCAAATAATAGGTTTTCTCAAGGCCCTCAAAATAGTCGTTTGTTTCTGTGATGACCTCTTCATTTGACCCGAATCTCTTACCGCCGAGCCATTTCTTCATGTTTGGAAACAAAAAATAGTCACAGGGGGCTAAATCTGGAGAATATGCTGGATGGGGTAGCAGTTCGTAGCCCAATTTATGAAATTTTGCCATGCTGACTACACACGTGTGCACCCGTGCATTGTCCTGATGGAACAGCACTTTTTTTCGCCAAATGCGGTCGTTTCTGCTTCAAATCAATATCGAATCTGTCCAAAAGCTCTGAATAATATTCGCCGGTGATCGTTTTACCCTTTTCAAGGTAATCGATGTGAATGATACCTTGTGCATCCCAAAAAACTGTGGCCATGACCTTGTTGGCCGACAGACCCACCTTGGCCTTCTTTGGTGCACGTTCACCCGGAGAAACCCACTGTCTTGATTGTTCTTTGGTCTCTGGTGTGGTGTGGTGGATCCATGTTTCGTCTACGGTAACGAAACGGCGCAAAAATTCGTTTGGATTGCGGTTGAACATCGCCAAACACTCCTTTGAAATGGTCACACGGTTGCGCTTATGGTCGTGTGTGAGCAATCGCGGCACCCATCGCGCGGAAAGCTTTTTCATGTCCAAATATTCATGTAAAATGTGATGTACCCGTTCAGTTGAGATGCCTACAGCCTCAGCTACCTCACGCACTTTCATTCTCCGATCATCCAATATCATTCCATGGATTTTGTCGACGATTTCTGGCATGACGACCTCTTTTGGGCGACCTGAACGTTCGGCATCACTTGTACTGGTACGACCACAACGGAACTCAGTAAACCATTTCTTAACCATTGAAATTGATGGTGCAGAGTCCCCATAATATTTATCAAGTCTTTCCTTGGTTTCGGTGATGGATTTTTTACGCAAAAAATAATGCTTAATTAGCACACGAAATTCACTTTTTTCCATTTTCGTTAAAATTCACGAGATCGTCTGCTTTCAATGCCTATAAAACGCAAACCAAAAAACGCAGCTTTCTCAAAATTTTACAGTCAGCTGTTAATCGATAACTGCTGACAGGAGCAGTGTTGTATTTAGAGCAGGTGCGCGGCAAATACAAAAAGTCACGGTCTTATCAAACGACCCTCGGGTCGTTTGATAAGTCCGTGACTTTTTGAATAAAATATATTTTTTTCGTCAAAGAAGCGTTTTATTTCTCAACATAATCTCCTTTTAGCTCTATACATTTAGTCCAGCGTTTTCCAATTTTTTTATTCCTTCCAAATAATAGGTTTTCTCAAGGCCCTCAAAATAGTCGTTTGTTTCTGTGATGACCTCTTCATTTGACCCGAATCTCTTACCGCCGAGCCATTTCTTCATGTTTGGAAACAAAAAATAGTCACAGGGGGCTAAATCTGGAGAATATGCTGGATGGGGTAGCAGTTCGTAGCCCAATTTATGAAATTTTGCCATGCTGACTACACACGTGTGCACCCGTGCATTGTCCTGATGGAACAGCACTTTTTTTCGCCAAATGCGGTCGTTTCTGCTTCAAATCAATATCGAATCTGTCCAAAAGCTCTGAATAATATTCGCCGGTGATCGTTTTACCCTTTTCAAGGTAATCGATGTGAATGATACCTTGTGCATCCCAAAAAACTGTGGCCATGACCTTGTTGGCCGACAGACCCACCTTGGCCTTCTTTGGTGCACGTTCACCCGGAGAAACCCACTGTCTTGATTGTTCTTTGGTCTCTGGTGTGGTGTGGTGGATCCATGTTTCGTCTACGGTAACGAAACGGCGCAAAAATTCGTTTGGATTGCGGTTGAAC
Organism: Zaprionus ghesquierei; assembly: GCA_018904095.1. Classification (NCBI taxonomy): domain Eukaryota; kingdom Metazoa; phylum Arthropoda; class Insecta; order Diptera; family Drosophilidae; genus Zaprionus; species Zaprionus ghesquierei. Next base: position 38,452 of record JAEIGP010000103.1, on the reverse strand, counting down.
ATCGCCAAACACTCCTTTGAAATGGTCACACGGTTGCGCTTATGGTCGTGTGTGAGCAATCGCGGCACCCATCGCGCGGAAAGCTTTTTCATGTCCAAATATTCATGTAAAATGTGATGTACCCGTTCAGTTGAGATGCCTACAGCCTCAGCTACCTCACGCACTTTCATTCTCCGATCATCCAATATCATTCCATGGATTTTGTCGACGATTTCTGGCATGACGACCTCTTTTGGGCGACCTGAACGTTCGGCATCACTTGTACTGGTACGACCACAACGGAACTCAGTAAACCATTTCTTAACCATTGAAATTGATGGTGCAGAGTCCCCATAATATTTATCAAGTCTTTCCTTGGTTTCGGTGATGGATTTTTTACGCAAAAAATAATGCTTAATTAGCACACGAAATTCACTTTTTTCCATTTTCGTTAAAATTCACGAGATCGTCTGCTTTCAATGCCTATAAAACGCAAACCAAAAAACGCAGCTTTCTCAAAATTTTACAGTCAGCTGTTAATCGATAACTGCTGACAGGAGCAGTGTTGTATTTAGAGCAGGTGCGCGGCAAATACAAAAAGTCACGGTCTTATCAAAGTCCGTGACTTTTTGAATAAAATATATTTTTTTCGTCAAAGAAGCGTTTTATTTCTCAACATAATCTCCTTTTAGCTCTATACATTTAGTCCAGCGTTTTTCCAATTTTTTTATTCCTTCCAAATAATAGGTTTTCTCAAGGCCCTCAAAATAGTCGTTTGTTTCTGTGATGACCTCTTCATTTGACCCGAATCTCTTACCGCCGAGCCATTTCTTCATGTTTGGAAACAAAAAATAGTCACAGGGGGCTAAATCTGGAGAATATGCTGGATGGGGTAGCAGTTCGTAGCCCAATTTATGAAATTTTGCCATGCTGACTACACACGTGTGCACCCGTGCATTGTCCTGATGGAACAGCACTTTTTTTTTCGCCAAATGCGGTCGTTTCTGCTTCAAATCAATATCGAATCTGTCCAAAAGCTCTGAATAATATTCGCCGGTGATCGTTTTACCCTTTTCAAGGTAATCGATGTGAATGATACCTTGTGCATCCCAAAAAACTGTGGCCATGACCTTGTTGGCCGACAGACCCACCTTGGCCTTCTTTGGTGCACGTTCACCCGGAGAAACCCACTGTCTTGATTGTTCTTTGGTCTCTGGTGTGGTGTGGTGGATCCATGTTTCGTCTACGGTAACGAAACGGCGCAAAAATTCGTTTGGATTGCGGTTGAACATCGCCAAACACTCCTTTGAAATGGTCACACGGTTGCGCTTATGGTCGTGTGTGAGCAATCGCGGCACCCATCGCGCGGAAAGCTTTTTCATGTCCAAATATTCATGTAAAATGTGATGTACCCGTTCAGTTGAGATGCCTACAGCCTCAGCTACCTCACGCACTTTCATTCTCCGATCATCCAATATCATTCCATGGATTTTGTCGACGATTTCTGGCATGACGACCTCTTTTGGGCGACCTGAACGTTCGGCATCACTTGTACTGGTACGACCACAACGGAACTCAGTAAACCATTTCTTAACCATTGAAATTGATGGTGCAGAGTCCCCATAATATTTATCAAGTCTTTCCTTGGTTTCGGTGATGGATTTTTTACGCAAAAAATAATGCTTAATTAGCACACGAAATTCACTTTTTTCCATTTTCGTTAAAATTCACGAGATCGTCTGCTTTCAATGCCTATAAAACGCAAACCAAAAAACGCAGCTTTCTCAAAATTTTACAGTCAGCTGTTAATCGATAACTGCTGACAGGAGCAGTGTTGTATTTAGAGCAGGTGCGCGGCAAATACAAAAAGTCACGGTCTTATCACTTTTTGAATAAAATATATTTTTTTCGTCAAAGAAGCGTTTTATTTCTCAACATAATCTCCTTTTAGCTCTATACATTTAGTCCAGCGTTTTTCCAATTTTTTTATTCCTTCCAAATAATAGGTTTTCTCAAGGCCCTCAAAATAGTCGTTTGTTTCTGTGATGACCTCTTCATTTGACCCGAATCTCTTACCGCCGAGCCATTTCTTCATGTTTGGAAACAAAAAATAGTCACAGGGGGCTAAATCTGGAGAATATGCTGGATGGGGTAGCAGTTCGTAGCCCAATTTATGAAATTTTGCCATGCTGACTACACACGTGTGCACCCGTGCATTGTCCTGATGGAACAGCACTTTTTTTCGCCAAATGCGGTCGTTTCTGCTTCAAATCAATATCGAATCTGTCCAAAAGCTCTGAATAATATTCGCCGGTGATCGTTTTACCCTTTTCAAGGTAATCGATGTGAATGATACCTTGTGCATCCCAAAAAACTGTGGCCATGACCTTGTTGGCCGACAGACCCACCTTGGCCTTCTTTGGTGCACGTTCACCCGGAGAAACCCACTGTCTTGATTGTTCTTTGGTCTCTGGTGTGGTGTGGTGGATCCATGTTTCGTCTACGGTAACGAAACGGCGCAAAAATTCGTTTGGATTGCGGTTGAACATCGCCAAACACTCCTTTGAAATGGTCACACGGTTGCGCTTATGGTCGTGTGTGAGCAATCGCGGCACCCATCGCGCGGAAAGCTTTTTCATGTCCAAATATTCATGTAAAATGTGATGTACCCGTTCAGTTGAGATGCCTACAGCCTCAGCTACCTCACGCACTTTCATTCTCCGATCATCCAATATCATTCCATGGATTTTGTCGACGATTTCTGGCATGACGACCTCTTTTGGGCGACCTGAACGTTCGGCATCACTTGTACTGGTACGACCACAACGGAACTCAGTAAACCATTTCTTAACCATTGAAATTGATGGTGCAGAGTCCCCATAATATTTATCAAGTCTTTCCTTGGTTTCGGTGATGGATTTTTTACGCAAAAAATAATGCTTAATTAGCACACGAAATTCACTTTTTTCCATTTTCGTTAAAATTCACGAGATCGTCTGCTTTCAATGCCTATAAAACGCAAACCAAAAAACGCAGCTTTCTCAAAATTTTACAGTCAGCTGTTAATCGATAACTGCTGACAGGAGCAGTGTTGTATTTAGAGCAGGTGCGCGGCAAATACAAAAAGTCACGGTCTTATCAATTTTTGAATAAAATATATTTTTTTCGTCAAAGAAGCGTTTTATTTCTCAACATAATCTCCTTTTAGCTCTATACATTTAGTCCAGCGTTTTTCCAATTTTTTTTATTCCTTCCAAATAATAGGTTTTCTCAAGGCCCTCAAAATAGTCGTTTGTTTCTGTGATGACCTCTTCATTTGACCCGAATCTCTTACCGCCGAGCCATTTCTTCATGTTTGGAAACAAAAAATAGTCACAGGGGGCTAAATCTGGAGAATATGCTGGATGGGGTAGCAGTTCGTAGCCCAATTTATGAAATTTTGCCATGCTGACTACACACGTGTGCACCCGTGCATTGTCCTGATGGAACAGCACTTTTTTTCGCCAAATGCGGTCGTTTCTGCTTCAAATCAATATCGAATCTGTCCAAAAGCTCTGAATAATATTCGCCGGTGATCGTTTTACCCTTTTCAAGGTAATCGATGTGAATGATACCTTGTGCATCCCAAAAAACTGTGGCCATGACCTTGTTGGCCGACAGACCCACCTTGGCCTTCTTTGGTGCACGTTCACCCGGAGAAACCCACTGTCTTGATTGTTCTTTGGTCTCTGGTGTGGTGTGGTGGATCCATGTTTCGTCTACGGTAACGAAACGGCGCAAAAATTCGTTTGGATTGCGGTTGAACATCGCCAAACACTCCTTTGAAATGGTCACACGGTTGCGCTTATGGTCGTGTGTGAGCAATCGCGGCACCCATCGCGCGGAAAGCTTTTTCATGTCCAAATATTCATGTAAAATGTGATGTACCCGTTCAGTTGAGATGCCTACAGCCTCAGCTACCTCACGCACTTTCATTCTCCGATCATCCAATATCATTCCATGGATTTTGTCGACGATTTCTGGCATGACGACCTCTTTTGGGCGACCTGAACGTTCGGCATCACTTGTACTGGTACGACCACAACGGAACTCAGTAAACCATTTCTTAACCATTGAAATTGATGGTGCAGAGTCCCCATAATATTTATCAAGTCTTTCCTTGGTTTCGGTGATGGATTTTTTACGCAAAAAATAATGCTTAATTAGCACACGAAATTCACTTTTTTCCATTTTCGTTAAAATTCACGAGATCGTCTGCTTTCAATGCCTATAAAACGCAAACCAAAAAACGCAGCTTTCTCAAAATTTTACAGTCAGCTGTTAATCGATAACTGCTGACAGGAGCAGTGTTGTATTTAGAGCAGGTGCGCGGCAAATACAAAAAGTCCGTGACTTTTTGAATAAAATATATTTTTTTCGTCAAAGAAGCGTTTTATTTCTCAACATAATCTCCTTTTAGCTCTATACATTTAGTCCAGCGTTTTTCCAATTTTTTTATTCCTTCCAAATAATAGGTTTTCTCAAGGCCCTCAAAATAGTCGTTTGTTTCTGTGATGACCTCTTCATTTGACCCGAATCTCTTACCGCCGAGCCATTTCTTCATGTTTGGAAACAAAAAATAGTCACAGGGAGCTAAATCTGGAGAATATGCTGGATGGGGTAGCAGTTCGTAGCCCAATTTATGAAATTTTGCCATGCTGACTACACACGTGTGCACCCGTGCATTGTCCTGATGGAACAGCACTTTTTTTTTCGCCAAATGCGGTCGTTTCTGCTTCAAATCAATATCGAATCTGTCCAAAAGCTCTGAATAATATTCGCCGGTGATCGTTTTACCCTTTTCAAGGTAATCGATGTGAATGATACCTTGTGCATCCCAAAAAACTGTGGCCATGACCTTGTTGGCCGACAGACCCACCTTGGCCTTCTTTGGTGCACGTTCACCCGGAGAAACCCACTGTCTTGATTGTTCTTTGGTCTCTGGTGTGGTGTGGTGGATCCATGTTTCGTCTACGGTAACGAAACGGCGCAAAAATTCGTTTGGATTGCGGTTGAACATCGCCAAACACTCCTTTGAAATGGTCACACGGTTGCGCTTATGGTCGTGTGTGAGCAATCGCGGCACCCATCGCGCGGAAAGCTTTTTCATGTCCAAATATTCATGTAAAATGTGATGTACCCGTTCAGTTGAGATGCCTACAGCCTCAGCTACCTCACGCACTTTCATTCTCCGATCATCCAATATCATTCCATGGATTTTGTCGACGATTTCTGGCATGACGACCTCTTTTGGGCGACCTGAACGTTCGGCATCACTTGTACTGGTACGACCACAACGGAACTCAGTAAACCATTTCTTAACCATTGAAATTGATGGTGCAGAGTCCCCATAATATTTATCAAGTCTTTCCTTGGTTTCGGTGATGGATTTTTTACGCAAAAAATAATGCTTAATTAGCACACGAAATTCACTTTTTTCCATTTTCGTTAAAATTCACGAGATCGTCTGCTTTCAATGCCTATAAAACGCAAACCAAAAAACGCAGCTTTCTCAAAATTTTACAGTCAGCTGTTAATCGATAACTGCTGACAGGAGCAGTGTTGTATTTAGAGCAGGTGCGCGGCAAATACAAAAAGTCACGGTCTTATCAAACGACCCTCGACTAATAAATATTTTTTCGTCAAAGAAGCGTTTTATTTCTCAACATAATCTCCTTTTAGCTCTATACATTTAGTCCAGCGTTTTTCCAATTTTTTTATTCCTTCCAAATAATAGGTTTTCTCAAGGCCCTCAAAATAGTCGTTTGTTTCTGTGATGACCTCTTCATTTGACCCGAATCTCTTACCGCCGAGCCATTTCTTCATGTTTGGAAACAAAAAATAGTCACAGGGGGCTAAATCTGGAGAATATGCTGGATGGGGTAGCAGTTCGTAGCCCAATTTATGAAATTTTGCCATGCTGACTACACACGTGTGCACCCGTGCATTGTCCTGATGGAACAGCACTTTTTTTTCGCCAAATGCGGTCGTTTCTGCTTCAAATCAATATCGAATCTGTCCAAAAGCTCTGAATAATATTCGCCGGTGATCGTTTTACCCTTTTCAAGGTAATCGATGTGAATGATACCTTGTGCATCCCAAAAAACTGTGGCCATGACCTTGTTGGCCGACAGACCCACCTTGGCCTTCTTTGGTGCACGTTCACCCGGAGAAACCCACTGTCTTGATTGTTCTTTGGTCTCTGGTGTGGTGTGGTGGATCCATGTTTCGTCTACGGTAACGAAACGGCGCAAAAATTCGTTTGGATTGCGGTTGAACATCGCCAAACACTCCTTTGAAATGGTCACACGGTTGCGCTTATGGTCGTGTGTGAGCAATCGCGGCACCCATCGCGCGGAAAGCTTTTTCATGTCCAAATATTCATGTAAAATGTGATGTACCCGTTCAGTTGAGATGCCTACAGCCTCAGCTACCTCACGCACTTTCATTCTCCGATCATCCAATATCATTCCATGGATTTTGTCGACGATTTCTGGCATGACGACCTCTTTTGGGCGACCTGAACGTTCGGCATCACTTGTACTGGTACGACCACAACGGAACTCAGTAAACCATTTCTTAACCATTGAAATTGATGGTGCAGAGTCCCCATAATATTTATCAAGTCTTTCCTTGGTTTCGGTGATGGATTTTTTACGCAAAAAATAATGCTTAATTAGCACACGAAATTCACTTTTTTCCATTTTCGTTAAAATTCACGAGATCGTCTGCTTTCAATGCCTATAAAACGCAAACCAAAAAACGCAGCTTTCTCAAAATTTTACAGTCAGCTGTTAATCGATAACTGCTGACAGGAGCAGTGTTGTATTTAGAGCAGGTGCGCGGCAAATACAAAAAGTCCGTGACTTTTTGAATAAAATATATTTTTTCGTCAAAGAAGCGTTTTATTTCTCAACATAATCTCCTTTTAGCTCTATACATTTAGTCCAGCGTTTTTCCAATTTTTTTATTCCTTCCAAATAATAGGTTTTCTCAAGGCCCTCAAAATAGTCGTTTGTTTCTGTGATGACCTCTTCATTTGACCCGAATCTCTTACCGCCGAGCCATTTCTTCATGTTTGGAAACAAAAAATAGTCACAGGGGGCTAAATCTGGAGAATATGCTGAATGGGGTAGCAGTTCGTAGCCCAATTTATGAAATTTTGCCATGCTGACTACACACGTGTGCACCCGTGCATTGTCCTGATGGAACAGCACTTTTTTTTCGCCAAATGCGGTCGTTTCTGCTTCAAATCAATATCGAATCTGTCCAAAAGCTCTGAATAATATTCGCCGGTGATCGTTTTACCCTTTTCAAGGTAATCGATGTGAATGATACCTTGTGCATCCCAAAAAACTGTGGCCATGACCTTGTTGGCCGACAGACCCACCTTGGCCTTCTTTGGTGCACGTTCACCCGGAGAAACCCACTGTCTTGATTGTTCTTTGGTCTCTGGTGTGGTGTGGTGGATCCATGTTTCGTCTACGGTAACGAAACGGCGCAAAAATTCGTTTGGATTGCGGTTGAACATCGCCAAACACTCCTTTGAAATGGTCACACGGTTGCGCTTATGGTCGTGTGTGAGCAATCGCGGCACCCATCGCGCGGAAAGCTTTTTCATGTCCAAATATTCATGTAAAATGTGATGTACCCGTTCAGTTGAGATGCCTACAGCCTCAGCTACCTCACGCACTTTCATTCTCCGATCATCCAATATCATTCCATGGATTTTGTCGACGATTTCTGGCATGACGACCTCTTTTGGGCGACCTGAACGTTCGGCATCACTTGTACTGGTACGACCACAACGGAACTCAGTAAACCATTTCTTAACCATTGAAATTGATGGTGCAGAGTCCCCATAATATTTATCAAGTCTTTCCTTGGTTTCGGTGATGGATTTTTTACGCAAAAAATAATGCTTAATTAGCACACGAAATTCACTTTTTTCCATTTTCGTTAAAATTCACGAGATCGTCTGCTTTCAATGCCTATAAAACGCAAACCAAAAAACGCAGCTTTCTCAAAATTTTACAGTCAGCTGTTAATCGATAACTGCTGACAGGAGCAGTGTTGTATTTAGAGCAGGTGCGCGGCAAATACAAAAAGTCACGGTCTTATCGGGTCGTTTGATAAGTCCGTGACTTTTTGAATAAAATATATTTTTTTCGTCAAAGAAGCGTTTTATTTCTCAACATAATCTCCTTTTAGCTCTATACATTTAGTCCAGCGTTTTTCCAATTTTTTTATTCCTTCCAAATAATAGGTTTTCTCAAGGCCCTCAAAATAGTCGTTTGTTTCTGTGATGACCTCTTCATTTGACCCGAATCTCTTACCGCCGAGCCATTTCTTCATGTTTGGAAACAAAAAATAGTCACAGGGGGCTAAATCTGGAGAATATGCTGAATGGGGTAGCAGTTCGTAGCCCAATTTATGAAATTTTGCCATGCTGACTACACACGTGTGCACCCGTGCATTGTCCTGATGGAACAGCACTTTTTTTCGCCAAATGCGGTCGTTTCTGCTTCAAATCAATATCGAATCTGTCCAAAAGCTCTGAATAATATTCGCCGGTGATCGTTTTACCCTTTTCAAGGTAATCGATGTGAATGATACCTTGTGCATCCCAAAAAACTGTGGCCATGACCTTGTTGGCCGACAGACCCACCTTGGCCTTCTTTGGTGCACGTTCACCCGGAGAAACCCACTGTCTTGATTGTTCTTTGGTCTCTGGTGTGGTGTGGTGGATCCATGTTTCGTCTACGGTAACGAAACGGCGCAAAAATTCGTTTGGATTGCGGTTGAACATCGCCAAACACTCCTTTGAAATGGTCACACGGTTGCGCTTATGGTCGTGTGTGAGCAATCGCGGCACCCATCGCGCGGAAAGCTTTTTCATGTCCAAATATTCATGTAAAATGTGATGTACCCGTTCAGTTGAGATGCCTACAGCCTCAGCTACCTCACGCACTTTCATTCTCCGATCATCCAATATCATTCCATGGATTTTGTCGACGATTTCTGGCATGACGACCTCTTTTGGGCGACCTGAACGTTCGGCATCACTTGTACTGGTACGACCACAACGGAACTCAGTAAACCATTTCTTAACCATTGAAATTGATGGTGCAGAGTCCCCATAATATTTATCAAGTCTTTCCTTGGTTTCGGTGATGGATTTTTTACGCAAAAAATAATGCTTAATTAGCACACGAAATTCACTTTTTTCCATTTTCGTTAAAATTCACGAGATCGTCTGCTTTCAATGCCTATAAAACGCAAACCAAAAAACGCAGCTTTCTCAAAATTTTACAGTCAGCTGTTAATCGATAACTGCTGACAGGAGCAGTGTTGTATTTAGAGCAGGTGCGCGGCAAATACAAAAAGTCACGGTCTTATCAAACGACCCTCGGGTCGTTTGATAAGTCCGTGACTTTTTGAATAAAATATATTTTTTTCGTCAAAGAAGCGTTTTATTTCTCAACATAATCTCCTTTTAGCTCTATACATTTAGTCCAGCGTTTTTCCAATTTTTTTATTCCTTCCAAATAATAGGTTTTCTCAAGGCCCTCAAAATAGTCGTTTGTTTCTGTGATGACCTCTTCATTTGACCCGAATCTCTTACCGCCGAGCCATTTCTTCATGTTTGGAAACAAAAAATAGTCACAGGGGGCTAAATCTGGAGAATATGCTGGATGGGGTAGCAGTTCGTAGCCCAATTTATGAAATTTTGCCATGCTGACTACACGTGTGCACCCGTGCATTGTCCTGATGGAACAGCACTTTTTTTCGCCAAATGCGGTCGTTTCTGCTTCAAATCAATATCGAATCTGTCCAAAAGCTCTGAATAATATTCGCCGGTGATCGTTTTACCCTTTTCAAGGTAATCGATGTGAATGATACCTTGTGCATCCCAAAAAACTGTGGCCATGACCTTGTTGGCCGACAGACCCACCTTGGCCTTCTTTGGTGCACGTTCACCCGGAGAAACCCACTGTCTTGATTGTTCTTTGGTCTCTGGTGTGGTGTGGTGGATCCATGTTTCGTCTACGGTAACGAAACGGCGCAAAAATTCGTTTGGATTGCGGTTGAACATCGCCAAACACTCCTTTGAAATGGTCACACGGTTGCGCTTATGGTCGTGTGTGAGCAATCGCGGCACCCATCGCGCGGAAAGCTTTTTCATGTCCAAATATTCATGTAAAATGTGATGTACCCGTTCAGTTGAGATGCCTACAGCCTCAGCTACCTCACGCACTTTCATTCTCCGATCATCCAATATCATTCCATGGATTTTGTCGACGATTTCTGGCATGACGACCTCTTTTGGGCGACCTGAACGTTCGGCATCACTTGTACTGGTACGACCACAACGGAACTCAGTAAACCATTTCTTAACCATTGAAATTGATGGTGCAGAGTCCCCATAATATTTATCAAGTCTTTCCTTGGTTTCGGTGATGGATTTTTTACGCAAAAAATAATGCTTAATTAGCACACGAAATTCACTTTTTTCCATTTTCGTTAAAATTCACGAGATCGTCTGCTTTCAATGCCTATAAAACGCAAACCAAAAAACGCAGCTTTCTCAAAATTTTACAGTCAGCTGTTAATCGATAACTGCTGACAGGAGCAGTGTTGTATTTAGAGCAGGTGCGCGGCAAATACAAAAAGTCACGGTCTTATCAAACGACCCTCGGGTCGTTTGATAAGTCCGTGACTTTTTGAATAAAATATATTTTTTTCGTCAAAGAAGCGTTTTATTTCTCAACATAATCTCCTTTTAGCTCTATACATTTAGTCCAGCGTTTTTCCAATTTTTTTATTCCTTCCAAATAATAGGTTTTCTCAAGGCCCTCAAAATAGTCGTTTGTTTCTGTGATGACCTCTTCATTTGACCCGAATCTCTTACCGCCGAGCCATTTCTTCATGTTTGGAAACAAAAAATAGTCACAGGGGGCTAAATCTGGAGAATATGCTGAATGGGGTAGCAGTTCGTAGCCCAATTTATGAAATTTTGCCATGCTGACTACACGTGTGCACCCGTGCATTGTCCTGATGGAACAGCACTTTTTTTTCGCCAAATGCGGTCGTTTCTGCTTCAAATCAATATCGAATCTGTCCAAAAGCTCTGAATAATATTCGCCGGTGATCGTTTTACCCTTTTCAAGGTAATCGATGTGAATGATACCTTGTGCATCCCAAAAAACTGTGGCCATGACCTTGTTGGCCGACAGACCCACCTTGGCCTTCTTTGGTGCACGTTCACCCGGAGAAACCCACTGTCTTGATTGTTCTTTGGTCTCTGGTGTGGTGTGGTGGATCCATGTTTCGTCTACGGTAACGAAACGGCGCAAAAATTCGTTTGGATTGCGGTTGAACATCGCCAAACACTCCTTTGAAATGGTCACACGGTTGCGCTTATGGTCGTGTGTGAGCAATCGCGGCACCCATCGCGCGGAAAGCTTTTTCATGTCCAAATATTCATGTAAAATGTGATGTACCCGTTCAGTTGAGATGCCTACAGCCTCAGCTACCTCACGCACTTTCATTCTCCGATCATCCAATATCATTCCATGGATTTTGTCGACGATTTCTGGCATGACGACCTCTTTTGGGCGACCTGAACGTTCGGCATCACTTGTACTGGTACGACCACAACGGAACTCAGTAAACCATTTCTTAACCATTGAAATTGATGGTGCAGAGTCCCCATAATATTTATCAAGTCTTTCCTTGGTTTCGGTGATGGATTTTTTTACGCAAAAAATAATGCTTAATTAGCACACGAAATTCACTTTTTTCCATTTTCGTTAAAATTCACGAGATCGTCTGCTTTCAATGCCTATAAAACGCAAACCAAAAAACGCAGCTTTCTCAAAATTTTACAGTCAGCTGTTAATCGATAACTGCTGACAGGAGCAGTGTTGTATTTAGAGCAGGTGCGCGGCAAATACAAAAAGTCACGGTCTTATCAAACGACCCTCGGGTCGTTTGATAAGTCCGTGACTTTTTGAATAAAATATATTTTTTCGTCAAAGAAGCGTTTTATTTCTCAACATAATCTCCTTTTAGCTCTATACATTTAGTCCAGCGTTTTTCCAATTTTTTTATTCCTTCCAAATAATAGGTTTTCTCAAGGCCCTCAAAATAGTCGTTTGTTTCTGTGATGACCTCTTCATTTGACCCGAATCTCTTACCGCCGAGCCATTTCTTCATGTTTGGAAACAAAAAATAGTCACAGGGGGCTAAATCTGGAGAATATGCTGAATGGGGTAGCAGTTCGTAGCCCAATTTATGAAATTTTGCCATGCTGACTACACACGTGTGCACCCGTGCATTGTCCTGATGGAACAGCACTTTTTTTCGCCAAATGCGGTCGTTTCTGCTTCAAATCAATATCGAATCTGTCCAAAAGCTCTGAATAATATTCGCCGGTGATCGTTTTACCCTTTTCAAGGTAATCGATGTGAATGATACCTTGTGCATCCCAAAAAACTGTGGCCATGACCTTGTTGGCCGACAGACCCACCTTGGCCTTCTTTGGTGCACGTTCACCCGGAGAAACCCACTGTCTTGATTGTTCTTTGGTCTCTGGTGTGGTGTGGTGGATCCATGTTTCGTCTACGGTAACGAAACGGCGCAAAAATTCGTTTGGATTGCGGTTGAACATCGCCAAACACTCCTTTGAAATGGTCACACGGTTGCGCTTATGGTCGTGTGTGAGCAATCGCGGCACCCATCGCGCGGAAAGCTTTTTCATGTCCAAATATTCATGTAAAATGTGATGTACCCGTTCAGTTGAGATGCCTACAGCCTCAGCTACCTCACGCACTTTCATTCTCCGATCATCCAATATCATTCCATGGATTTTGTCGACGATTTCTGGCATGACGACCTCTTTTGGGCGACCTGAACGTTCGGCATCACTTGTACTGGTACGACCACAACGGAACTCAGTAAACCATTTCTTAACCATTGAAATTGATGGTGCAGAGTCCCCATAATATTTATCAAGTCTTTCCTTGGTTTCGGTGATGGATTTTTTACGCAAAAAATAATGCTTAATTAGCACACGAAATTCACTTTTTTCCATTTTCGTTAAAATTCACGAGATCGTCTGCTTTCAATGCCTATAAAACGCAAACCAAAAAACGCAGCTTTCTCAAAATTTTACAGTCAGCTGTTAATCGATAACTGCTGACAGGAGCAGTGTTGTATTTAGAGCAGGTGCGCGGCAAATACAAAAAGTCACGGTCTTATCAAACGACCCTCGGGTCGTTTGATAAGTCCGTGACTTTTTGAATAAAATATATTTTTTCGTCAAAGAAGCGTTTTATTTCTCAACATAATCTCCTTTTAGCTCTATACATTTAGTCCAGCGTTTTTCCAATTTTTTTATTCCTTCCAAATAATAGGTTTTCTCAAGGCCCTCAAAATAGTCGTTTGTTTCTGTGATGACCTCTTCATTTGACCCGAATCTCTTACCGCCGAGCCATTTCTTCATGTTTGGAAACAAAAAATAGTCACAGGGGGCTAAATCTGGAGAATATGCTGAATGGGGTAGCAGTTCGTAGCCCAATTTATGAAATTTTGCCATGCTGACTACACACGTGTGCACCCGTGCATTGTCCTGATGGAACAGCACTTTTTTTCGCCAAATGCGGTCGTTTCTGCTTCAAATCAATATCGAATCTGTCCAAAAGCTCTGAATAATATTCGCCGGTGATCGTTTTACCCTTTTCAAGGTAATCGATGTGAATGATACCTTGTGCATCCCAAAAAACTGTGGCCATGACCTTGTTGGCCGACAGACCCACCTTGGCCTTCTTTGGTGCACGTTCACCCGGAGAAACCCACTGTCTTGATTGTTCTTTGGTCTCTGGTGTGGTGTGGTGGATCCATGTTTCGTCTACGGTAACGAAACGGCGCAAAAATTCGTTTGGATTGCGGTTGAACATCGCCAAACACTCCTTTGAAATGGTCACACGGTTGCGCTTATGGTCGTGTGTGAGCAATCGCGGCACCCATCGCGCGGAAAGCTTTTTCATGTCCAAATATTCATGTAAAATGTGATGTACCCGTTCAGTTGAGATGCCTACAGCCTCAGCTACCTCACGCACTTTCATTCTCCGATCATCCAATATCATTCCATGGATTTTGTCGACGATTTCTGGCATGACGACCTCTTTTGGGCGACCTGAACGTTCGGCATCACTTGTACTGGTACGACCACAACGGAACTCAGTAAACCATTTCTTAACCATTGAAATTGATGGTGCAGAGTCCCCATAATATTTATCAAGTCTTTCCTTGGTTTCGGTGATGGATTTTTTACGCAAAAAATAATGCTTAATTAGCACACGAAATTCACTTTTTTCCATTTTCGTTAAAATTCACGAGATCGTCTGCTTTCAATGCCTATAAAACGCAAACCAAAAAACGCAGCTTTCTCAAAATTTTACAGTCAGCTGTTAATCGATAACTGCTGACAGGAGCAGTGTTGTATTTAGAGCAGGTGCGCGGCAAATACAAAAAGTCACGGTCTTATCAAACGACCCTCGGGTCGTTTGATAAGTCCGTGACTTTTTGAATAAAATATATTTTTTTCGTCAAAGAAGCGTTTTATTTCTCAACATAATCTCCTTTTAGCTCTATACATTTAGTCCAGCGTTTTTCCAATTTTTTTATTCCTTCCAAATAATAGGTTTTTCTCAAGGCCCTCAAAATAGTCGTTTGTTTCTGTGATGACCTCTTCATTTGACCCGAATCTCTTACCGCCGAGCCATTTCTTCATGTTTGGAAACAAAAAATAATTTTTTTTTTTTTTTTTTTTTTTTTTTTTTCTTTTCCTAACCCGTGTTCCATTGACCCGAATCTCTTATCGCCGAAGCGCATTTCTCTTCATGTATATGGAAACCCAAAAAATAGTTCACCGGGGAAAACCCACTGTCTTGATTGTTCTTTGGTCTCTGGTGTGGTGTGGTGGATCCATGTTTCGTCTACGGTAACGAAACGGCGTAAAAATTCTTGATTGCGGTTGAACATCGCCAAACACTCCTTTGAAATGGTCACACGGTTGCGCTTATGGTCGTGTGTGAGCAATCGCGGCACCCATCGCGCGGAAAGCTTTTTCATGTCCAAATATTCATGTAAAATGTGATGTACCCGTTCAGTTGAGATGCCTACAGCCTCAGCTACCTCACGCACTTTCATTCTCCGATCATCCAATATCATTCCATGGATTTTGTCGACGATTTCTGGCATGACGACCTCTTTTGGGCGACCTGAACGTTCGGCATCACTTGTACTGGTACGACCACAACGGAACTCAGTAAACCATTTCTTAACCATTGAAATTGATGGTGCAGAGTCCCCATAATATTTATCAAGTCTTTCCTTGGTTTCGGTGATGGATTTTTTACGCAAAAAATAATGCTTAATTAGCACACGAAATTCACTTTTTTCCATTTTCGTTAAAATTCACGAGATCGTCTGCTTTCAATGCCTATAAAACGCAAACCAAAAAACGCAGCTTTCTCAAAATTTTACAGTCAGCTGTTAATCGATAACTGCTGACAGGAGCAGTGTTGTATTTAGAGCAGGTGCGCGGCAAATACAAAAAGTCAAGCTCAAAATAGTCGTTTGTTCTTATCAAACGACCCTCGGGTCTCTGGTGCTGATAATGTCCTGATGGAACAGCACTTTTTTTCGCCAAATGCGGTCGTTTCTGCTTCAAATCAATATCGAATCTGTCCAAAAGCTCTGAATAATATTCGCCGGTGATCGTTTTACCCTTTTCAAGGTAATCGATGTGAATGATACCTTGTGCATCCCAAAAAACTGTGGCCATGACCTTGTTGGCCGACAGACCCACCTTGGCCTTCTTTGGTGCACGTTCACCCGGAGAAACCCACTGTCTTGATTGTTCTTTTTGGTCTCTGGTGTGGTGTGGTGGATCCATGTTTCGTCTACGGTAACGAAACGGCGCAAAAATTCGTTTAGATTGCGGTTGAACATCGCCAAACACTCCTTTGAAATGGTCACACGGTTGCGCTTATGGTCGTGTGTGAGCAATCGCGTGTGGCACCCATCGCGCGGAAGGCTTTTCATGTCCAAATATTCATGTAAAATGTGATGTACCCGTTCAGTTGAGATGCCTACAGCCTCAGCTACCTCACGCACTTTCATTCTCCGATCATCCAATATCATTCCATGGATTTTGTCGACGATTTCTGGCATGACGACCTCTTTTGGGCGACCTGAACGTTCGGCATCACTTGTACTGGTACGACCACAACGGAACTCAGTAAACCATTTCTTAACCATTGAAATTGATGGTGCAGAGTCCCCATAATATTTATCAAGTCTTTCCTTGGTTTCGGTGATGGATTTTTTACGCAAAAAATAATGCTTAATTAGCACACGAAATTCACTTTTTTCCATTTTCGTTAAAATTCACGAGATCGTCTGCTTTCAATGCCTATAAAACGCAAACCAAAAAACGCAGCTTTCTCAAAATTTTACAGTCAGCTGTTAATCGATAACTGCTGACAGGAGCAGTGTTGTATTTAGAGCAGGTGCGCGGCAAATACAAAAAGTCACGGTCTTATCAAACGACCCGAGGGTGACTTTTTGAATAAAATATATTTTTTCGTCAAAGAAGCGTTTTATTTCTCAACATAATCTCCTTTTAGCTCTATACATTTAGTCCAGCGTTTTTCCAATTTTTTTATTCCTTCCAAATAATAGGTTTTCTCAAGGCCCTCAAAATAGTCGTTTGTTTCTGTGATGACCTCTTCATTTGACCCGAATCTCT
This sequence comes from Zaprionus ghesquierei, assembly GCA_018904095.1. Classification (NCBI taxonomy): domain Eukaryota; kingdom Metazoa; phylum Arthropoda; class Insecta; order Diptera; family Drosophilidae; genus Zaprionus; species Zaprionus ghesquierei. The sequence continues at coordinate 21,615 of JAEIGP010000103.1, read as the reverse complement.
TACCGCCGAGCCATTTCTTCATGTTTGGAAACAAAAAATAGTCACAGGGGGCTAAATCTGGAGAATATGCTGGATGGGGTAGCAGTTCGTAGCCCAATTTATGAAATTTTGCCATGCTGACTACACACGTGTGCACCCGTGCATTGTCCTGATGGAACAGCACTTTTTTTTTCGCCAAATGCGGTCGTTTCTGCTTCAAATCAATATCGAATCTGTCCAAAAGCTCTGAATAATATTCGCCGGTGATCGTTTTACCCTTTTCAAGGTAATCGATGTGAATGATACCTTGTGCATCCCAAAAAACTGTGGCCATGACCTTGTTGGCCGACAGACCCACCTTGGCCTTCTTTGGTGCACGTTCACCCGGAGAAACCCACTGTCTTGATTGTTCTTTGGTCTCTGGTGTGGTGTGGTGGATCCATGTTTCGTCTACGGTAACGAAACGGCGCAAAAATTCGTTTGGATTGCGGTTGAACATCGCCAAACACTCCTTTGAAATGGTCACACGGTTGCGCTTATGGTCGTGTGTGAGCAATCGCGGCACCCATCGCGCGGAAAGCTTTTTCATGTCCAAATATTCATGTAAAATGTGATGTACCCGTTCAGTTGAGATGCCTACAGCCTCAGCTACCTCACGCACTTTCATTCTCCGATCATCCAATATCATTCCATGGATTTTGTCGACGATTTCTGGCATGACGACCTCTTTTGGGCGACCTGAACGTTCGGCATCACTTGTACTGGTACGACCACAACGGAACTCAGTAAACCATTTCTTAACCATTGAAATTGATGGTGCAGAGTCCCCATAATATTTATCAAGTCTTTCCTTGGTTTCGGTGATGGATTTTTTACGCAAAAAATAATGCTTAATTAGCACACGAAATTCACTTTTTTCCATTTTCGTTAAAATTCACGAGATCGTCTGCTTTCAATGCCTATAAAACGCAAACCAAAAAACGCAGCTTTCTCAAAATTTTACAGTCAGCTGTTAATCGATAACTGCTGACAGGAGCAGTGTTGTATTTAGAGCAGGTGCGCGGCAAATACAAAAAGTCACGGTCTTATCAAACGACCCTCGGGTCGTTTGATAAGTCCGTGACTTTTTGAATAAAATATATTTTTTTCGTCAAAGAAGCGTTTTATTTCTCAACATAATCTCCTTTTAGCTCTATACATTTAGTCCAGCGTTTTTCCAATTTTTTTATTCCTTCCAAATAATAGGTTTTCTCAAGGCCCTCAAAATAGTCGTTTGTTTCTGTGATGACCTCTTCATTTGACCCGAATCTCTTACCGCCGAGCCATTTCTTCATGTTTGGAAACAAAAAATAGTCACAGGGGGCTAAATCTGGAGAATATGCTGGATGGGGTAGCAGTTCGTAGCCCAATTTATGAAATTTTGCCATGCTGACTACACACGTGTGCACCCGTGCATTGTCCTGATGGAACAGCACTTTTTTTTCGCCAAATGCGGTCGTTTCTGCTTCAAATCAATATCGAATCTGTCCAAAAGCTCTGAATAATATTCGCCGGTGATCGTTTTACCCTTTTCAAGGTAATCGATGTGAATGATACCTTGTGCATCCCAAAAAACTGTGGCCATGACCTTGTTGGCCGACAGACCCACCTTGGCCTTCTTTGGTGCACGTTCACCCGGAGAAACCCACTGTCTTGATTGTTCTTTGGTCTCTGGTGTGGTGTGGTGGATCCATGTTTCGTCTACGGTAACGAAACGGCGCAAAAATTCGTTTGGATTGCGGTTGAACATCGCCAAACACTCCTTTGAAATGGTCACACGGTTGCGCTTATGGTCGTGTGTGAGCAATCGCGGCACCCATCGCGCGGAAAGCTTTTTCATGTCCAAATATTCATGTAAAATGTGATGTACCCGTTCAGTTGAGATGCCTACAGCCTCAGCTACCTCACGCACTTTCATTCTCCGATCATCCAATATCATTCCATGGATTTTGTCGACGATTTCTGGCATGACGACCTCTTTTGGGCGACCTGAACGTTCGGCATCACTTGTACTGGTACGACCACAACGGAACTCAGTAAACCATTTCTTAACCATTGAAATTGATGGTGCAGAGTCCCCATAATATTTATCAAGTCTTTCCTTGGTTTCGGTGATGGATTTTTTACGCAAAAAATAATGCTTAATTAGCACACGAAATTCACTTTTTTCCATTTTCGTTAAAATTCACGAGATCGTCTGCTTTCAATGCCTATAAAACGCAAACCAAAAAACGCAGCTTTCTCAAAATTTTACAGTCAGCTGTTAATCGATAACTGCTGACAGGAGCAGTGTTGTATTTAGAGCAGGTGCGCGGCAAATACAAAAAGTCACGGTCTTATCAAACGACCCTCGGGTCGTTTGATAAGTCCGTGACTTTTTGAATAAAATATATTTTTTTCGTCAAAGAAGCGTTTTATTTCTCAACATAATCTCCTTTTAGCTCTATACATTTAGTCCAGCGTTTTTCCAATTTTTTTATTCCTTCCAAATAATAGGTTTTCTCAAGGCCCTCAAAATAGTCGTTTGTTTCTGTGATGACCTCTTCATTTGACCCGAATCTCTTACCGCCGAGCCATTTCTTCATGTTTGGAAACAAAAAATAGTCACAGGGGGCTAAATCTGGAGAATATGCTGGATGGGGTAGCAGTTCGTAGCCCAATTTATGAAATTTTGCCATGCTGACTACACACGTGTGCACCCGTGCATTGTCCTGATGGAACAGCACTTTTTTTTCGCCAAATGCGGTCGTTTCTGCTTCAAATCAATATCGAATCTGTCCAAAAGCTCTGAATAATATTCGCCGGTGATCGTTTTACCCTTTTCAAGGTAATCGATGTGAATGATACCTTGTGCATCCCAAAAAACTGTGGCCATGACCTTGTTGGCCGACAGACCCACCTTGGCCTTCTTTGGTGCACGTTCACCCGGAGAAACCCACTGTCTTGATTGTTCTTTGGTCTCTGGTGTGGTGTGGTGGATCCATGTTTCGTCTACGGTAACGAAACGGCGCAAAAATTCGTTTGGATTGCGGTTGAACATCGCCAAACACTCCTTTGAAATGGTCACACGGTTGCGCTTATGGTCGTGTGTGAGCAATCGCGGCACCCATCGCGCGGAAAGCTTTTTCATGTCCAAATATTCATGTAAAATGTGATGTACCCGTTCAGTTGAGATGCCTACAGCCTCAGCTACCTCACGCACTTTCATTCTCCGATCATCCAATATCATTCCATGGATTTTGTCGACGATTTCTGGCATGACGACCTCTTTTGGGCGACCTGAACGTTCGGCATCACTTGTACTGGTACGACCACAACGGAACTCAGTAAACCATTTCTTAACCATTGAAATTGATGGTGCAGAGTCCCCATAATATTTATCAAGTCTTTCCTTGGTTTCGGTGATGGATTTTTTACGCAAAAAATAATGCTTAATTAGCACACGAAATTCACTTTTTTCCATTTTCGTTAAAATTCACGAGATCGTCTGCTTTCAATGCCTATAAAACGCAAACCAAAAAACGCAGCTTTCTCAAAATTTTACAGTCAGCTGTTAATCGATAACTGCTGACAGGAGCAGTGTTGTATTTAGAGCAGGTGCGCGGCAAATACAAAAAGTCACGGTCTTATCAAACGACCCTCGGGTCGTTTGATAAGTCCGTGACTTTTTGAATAAAATATATTTTTTTCGTCAAAGAAGCGTTTTATTTCTCAACATAATCTCCTTTTAGCTCTATACATTTAGTCCAGCGTTTTTCCAATTTTTTTATTCCTTCCAAATAATAGGTTTTCTCAAGGCCCTCAAAATAGTCGTTTGTTTCTGTGATGACCTCTTCATTTGACCCGAATCTCTTACCGCCGAGCCATTTCTTCATGTTTGGAAACAAAAAATAGTCACAGGGGGCTAAATCTGGAGAATATGCTGGATGGGGTAGCAGTTCGTAGCCCAATTTATGAAATTTTGCCATGCTGACTACACACGTGTGCACCCGTGCATTGTCCTGATGGAACAGCACTTTTTTTCGCCAAATGCGGTCGTTTCTGCTTCAAATCAATATCGAATCTGTCCAAAAGCTCTGAATAATATTCGCCGGTGATCGTTTTACCCTTTTCAAGGTAATCGATGTGAATGATACCTTGTGCATCCCAAAAAACTGTGGCCATGACCTTGTTGGCCGACAGACCCACCTTGGCCTTCTTTGGTGCACGTTCACCCGGAGAAACCCACTGTCTTGATTGTTCTTTGGTCTCTGGTGTGGTGTGGTGGATCCATGTTTCGTCTACGGTAACGAAACGGCGCAAAAATTCGTTTGGATTGCGGTTGAACATCGCCAAACACTCCTTTGAAATGGTCACACGGTTGCGCTTATGGTCGTGTGTGAGCAATCGCGGCACCCATCGCGCGGAAAGCTTTTTCATGTCCAAATATTCATGTAAAATGTGATGTACCCGTTCAGTTGAGATGCCTACAGCCTCAGCTACCTCACGCACTTTCATTCTCCGATCATCCAATATCATTCCATGGATTTTGTCGACGATTTCTGGCATGACGACCTCTTTTGGGCGACCTGAACGTTCGGCATCACTTGTACTGGTACGACCACAACGGAACTCAGTAAACCATTTCTTAACCATTGAAATTGATGGTGCAGAGTCCCCATAATATTTATCAAGTCTTTCCTTGGTTTCGGTGATGGATTTTTTACGCAAAAAATAATGCTTAATTAGCACACGAAATTCACTTTTTTCCATTTTCGTTAAAATTCACGAGATCGTCTGCTTTCAATGCCTATAAAACGCAAACCAAAAAACGCAGCTTTCTCAAAATTTTACAGTCAGCTGTTAATCGATAACTGCTGACAGGAGCAGTGTTGTATTTAGAGCAGGTGCGCGGCAAATACAAAAAGTCACGGTCTTATCAAACGACCCTCGGGTCGTTTGATAAGTCCGTGACTTTTTGAATAAAATATATTTTTTCGTCAAAGAAGCGTTTTATTTCTCAACATAATCTCCTTTTAGCTCTATACATTTAGTCCAGCGTTTTTCCAATTTTTTTATTCCTTCCAAATAATAGGTTTTCTCAAGGCCCTCAAAATAGTCGTTTGTTTCTGTGATGACCTCTTCATTTGACCCGAATCTCTTACCGCCGAGCCATTTCTTCATGTTTGGAAACAAAAAATAGTCACAGGGGGCTAAATCTGGAGAATATGCTGGATGGGGTAGCAGTTCGTAGCCCAATTTATGAAATTTTGCCATGCTGACTACACACGTGTGCACCCGTGCATTGTCCTGATGGAACAGCACTTTTTTTTTCGCCAAATGCGGTCGTTTCTGCTTCAAATCAATATCGAATCTGTCCAAAAGCTCTGAATAATATTCGCCGGTGATCGTTTTACCCTTTTCAAGGTAATCGATGTGAATGATACCTTGTGCATCCCAAAAAACTGTGGCCATGACCTTGTTGGCCGACAGACCCACCTTGGCCTTCTTTGGTGCACGTTCACCCGGAGAAACCCACTGTCTTGATTGTTCTTTGGTCTCTGGTGTGGTGTGGTGGATCCATGTTTCGTCTACGGTAACGAAACGGCGCAAAAATTCGTTTGGATTGCGGTTGAACATCGCCAAACACTCCTTTGAAATGGTCACACGGTTGCGCTTATGGTCGTGTGTGAGCAATCGCGGCACCCATCGCGCGGAAAGCTTTTTCATGTCCAAATATTCATGTAAAATGTGATGTACCCGTTCAGTTGAGATGCCTACAGCCTCAGCTACCTCACGCACTTTCATTCTCCGATCATCCAATATCATTCCATGGATTTTGTCGACGATTTCTGGCATGACGACCTCTTTTGGGCGACCTGAACGTTCGGCATCACTTGTACTGGTACGACCACAACGGAACTCAGTAAACCATTTCTTAACCATTGAAATTGATGGTGCAGAGTCCCCATAATATTTATCAAGTCTTTCCTTGGTTTCGGTGATGGATTTTTTACGCAAAAAATAATGCTTAATTAGCACACGAAATTCACTTTTTTCCATTTTCGTTAAAATTCACGAGATCGTCTGCTTTCAATGCCTATAAAACGCAAACCAAAAAACGCAGCTTTCTCAAAATTTTACAGTCAGCTGTTAATCGATAACTGCTGACAGGAGCAGTGTTGTATTTAGAGCAGGTGCGCGGCAAATACAAAAAGTCACGGTCTTATCAAACGACCCTCGGGTCGTTTGATAAGTCCGTGACTTTTTGAATAAAATATATTTTTTCGTCAAAGAAGCGTTTTATTTCTCAACATAATCTCCTTTTAGCTCTATACATTTAGTCCAGCGTTTTTCCAATTTTTTTATTCCTTCCAAATAATAGGTTTTCTCAAGGCCCTCAAAATAGTCGTTTGTTTCTGTGATGACCTCTTCATTTGACCCGAATCTCTTACCGCCGAGCCATTTCTTCATGTTTGGAAACAAAAAATAGTCACAGGGGGCTAAATCTGGAGAATATGCTGGATGGGGTAGCAGTTCGTAGCCCAATTTATGAAATTTTGCCATGCTGACTACACACGTGTGCACCCGTGCATTGTCCTGATGGAACAGCACTTTTTTTCGCCAAATGCGGTCGTTTCTGCTTCAAATCAATATCGAATCTGTCCAAAAGCTCTGAATAATATTCGCCGGTGATCGTTTTACCCTTTTCAAGGTAATCGATGTGAATGATACCTTGTGCATCCCAAAAAACTGTGGCCATGACCTTGTTGGCCGACAGACCCACCTTGGCCTTCTTTGGTGCACGTTCACCCGGAGAAACCCACTGTCTTGATTGTTCTTTGGTCTCTGGTGTGGTGTGGTGGATCCATGTTTCGTCTACGGTAACGAAACGGCGCAAAAATTCGTTTGGATTGCGGTTGAACATCGCCAAACACTCCTTTGAAATGGTCACACGGTTGCGCTTATGGTCGTGTGTGAGCAATCGCGGCACCCATCGCGCGGAAAGCTTTTTCATGTCCAAATATTCATGTAAAATGTGATGTACCCGTTCAGTTGAGATGCCTACAGCCTCAGCTACCTCACGCACTTTCATTCTCCGATCATCCAATATCATTCCATGGATTTTGTCGACGATTTCTGGCATGACGACCTCTTTTGGGCGACCTGAACGTTCGGCATCACTTGTACTGGTACGACCACAACGGAACTCAGTAAACCATTTCTTAACCATTGAAATTGATGGTGCAGAGTCCCCATAATATTTATCAAGTCTTTCCTTGGTTTCGGTGATGGATTTTTTACGCAAAAAATAATGCTTAATTAGCACACGAAATTCACTTTTTTCCATTTTCGTTAAAATTCACGAGATCGTCTGCTTTCAATGCCTATAAAACGCAAACCAAAAAACGCAGCTTTCTCAAAATTTTACAGTCAGCTGTTAATCGATAACTGCTGACAGGAGCAGTGTTGTATTTAGAGCAGGTGCGCGGCAAATACAAAAAGTCACGGTCTTATCAAACGACCCAAGGGTCGTCCGTGACTTTTTGAATAAAATATATTTTTTCGTCAAAGAAGCGTTTTATTTCTCAACATAATCTCCTTTTAGCTCTATACATTTAGTCCAGCGTTTTTCCAATTTTTTTATTCCTTCCAAATAATAGGTTTTCTCAAGGCCCTCAAAATAGTCGTTTGTTTCTGTGATGACCTCTTCATTTGACCCGAATCTCTTACCGCCGAGCCATTTCTTCATGTTTGGAAACAAAAAATAGTCACAGGGGGCTAAATCTGGAGAATATGCTGGATGGGGTAGCAGTTCGTAGCCCAATTTATGAAATTTTGCCATGCTGACTACACACGTGTGCACCCGTGCATTGTCCTGATGGAACAGCACTTTTTTTTTCGCCAAATGCGGTCGTTTCTGCTTCAAATCAATATCGAATCTGTCCAAAAGCTCTGAATAATATTCGCCGGTGATCGTTTTACCCTTTTCAAGGTAATCGATGTGAATGATACCTTGTGCATCCCAAAAAACTGTGGCCATGACCTTGTTGGCCGACAGACCCACCTTGGCCTTCTTTGGTGCACGTTCACCCGGAGAAACCCACTGTCTTGATTGTTCTTTGGTCTCTGGTGTGGTGTGGTGGATCCATGTTTCGTCTACGGTAACGAAACGGCGCAAAAATTCGTTTGGATTGCGGTTGAACATCGCCAAACACTCCTTTGAAATGGTCACACGGTTGCGCTTATGGTCGTGTGTGAGCAATCGCGGCACCCATCGCGCGGAAAGCTTTTTCATGTCCAAATATTCATGTAAAATGTGATGTACCCGTTCAGTTGAGATGCCTACAGCCTCAGCTACCTCACGCACTTTCATTCTCCGATCATCCAATATCATTCCATGGATTTTGTCGACGATTTCTGGCATGACGACCTCTTTTGGGCGACCTGAACGTTCGGCATCACTTGTACTGGTACGACCACAACGGAACTCAGTAAACCATTTCTTAACCATTGAAATTGATGGTGCAGAGTCCCCATAATATTTATCAAGTCTTTCCTTGGTTTCGGTGATGGATTTTTTACGCAAAAAATAATGCTTAATTAGCACACGAAATTCACTTTTTTCCATTTTCGTTAAAATTCACGAGATCGTCTGCTTTCAATGCCTATAAAACGCAAACCAAAAAACGCAGCTTTCTCAAAATTTTACAGTCAGCTGTTAATCGATAACTGCTGACAGGAGCAGTGTTGTATTTAGAGCAGGTGCGCGGCAAATACAAAAAGTCACGGTCTTATCAAACGACCCTCGGGTCGTTTGATAAGTCCGTGACTTTTTGAATAAAATATATTTTTTTCGTCAAAGAAGCGTTTTATTTCTCAACATAATCTCCTTTTAGCTCTATACATTTAGTCCAGCGTTTTTCCAATTTTTTTATTCCTTCCAAATAATAGGTTTTCTCAAGGCCCTCAAAATAGTCGTTTGTTTCTGTGATGACCTCTTCATTTGACCCGAATCTCTTACCGCCGAGCCATTTCTTCATGTTTGGAAACAAAAAATAGTCACAGGGGGCTAAATCTGGAGAATATGCTGGATGGGGTAGCAGTTCGTAGCCCAATTTATGAAATTTTGCCATGCTGACTACACACGTGTGCACCCGTGCATTGTCCTGATGGAACAGCACTTTTTTTCGCCAAATGCGGTCGTTTCTGCTTCAAATCAATATCGAATCTGTCCAAAAGCTCTGAATAATATTCGCCGGTGATCGTTTTACCCTTTTCAAGGTAATCGATGTGAATGATACCTTGTGCATCCCAAAAAACTGTGGCCATGACCTTGTTGGCCGACAGACCCACCTTGGCCTTCTTTGGTGCACGTTCACCCGGAGAAACCCACTGTCTTGATTGTTCTTTGGTCTCTGGTGTGGTGTGGTGGATCCATGTTTCGTCTACGGTAACGAAACGGCGCAAAAATTCGTTTGGATTGCGGTTGAACATCGCCAAACACTCCTTTGAAATGGTCACACGGTTGCGCTTATGGTCGTGTGTGAGCAATCGCGGCACCCATCGCGCGGAAAGCTTTTTCATGTCCAAATATTCATGTAAAATGTGATGTACCCGTTCAGTTGAGATGCCTACAGCCTCAGCTACCTCACGCACTTTCATTCTCCGATCATCCAATATCATTCCATGGATTTTGTCGACGATTTCTGGCATGACGACCTCTTTTGGGCGACCTGAACGTTCGGCATCACTTGTACTGGTACGACCACAACGGAACTCAGTAAACCATTTCTTAACCATTGAAATTGATGGTGCAGAGTCCCCATAATATTTATCAAGTCTTTCCTTGGTTTCGGTGATGGATTTTTTACGCAAAAAATAATGCTTAATTAGCACACGAAATTCACTTTTTTCCATTTTCGTTAAAATTCACGAGATCGTCTGCTTTCAATGCCTATAAAACGCAAACCAAAAAACGCAGCTTTCTCAAAATTTTACAGTCAGCTGTTAATCGATAACTGCTGACAGGAGCAGTGTTGTATTTAGAGCAGGTGCGCGGCAAATACAAAAAGTCACGGTCTTATCAAACGACCCTCGGGTCGTTTGATAAGTCCGTGACTTTTTGAATAAAATATATTTTTTTCGTCAAAGAAGCGTTTTATTTCTCAACATAATCTCCTTTTAGCTCTATACATTTAGTCCAGCGTTTTTCCAATTTTTTTATTCCTTCCAAATAATAGGTTTTCTCAAGGCCCTCAAAATAGTCGTTTGTTTCTGTGATGACCTCTTCATTTGACCCGAATCTCTTACCGCCGAGCCATTTCTTCATGTTTGGAAACAAAAAATAGTCACAAGGGGCTAAATCTGGAGAATATGCTGAATGGGGTAGCAGTTCGTAGCCCAATTTATGAAATTTTGCCATGCTGACTACACACGTGTGCACCCGTGCATTGTCCTGATGGAACAGCACTTTTTTTCGCCAAATGCGGTCGTTTCTGCTTCAAATCAATATCGAATCTGTCCAAAAGCTCTGAATAATATTCGCCGGTGATCGTTTTACCCTTTTCAAGGTAATCGATGTGAATGATACCTTGTGCATCCCAAAAAACTGTGGCCATGACCTTGTTGGCCGACAGACCCACCTTGGCCTTCTTTGGTGCACGTTCACCCGGAGAAACCCACTGTCTTGATTGTTCTTTGGTCTCTGGTGTGGTGTGGTGGATCCATGTTTCGTCTACGGTAACGAAACGGCGCAAAAATTCGTTTGGATTGCGGTTGAACATCGCCAAACACTCCTTTGAAATGGTCACACGGTTGCGCTTATGGTCGTGTGTGAGCAATCGCGGCACCCATCGCGCGGAAAGCTTTTTCATGTCCAAATATTCATGTAAAATGTGATGTACCCGTTCAGTTGAGATGCCTACAGCCTCAGCTACCTCACGCACTTTCATTCTCCGATCATCCAATATCATTCCATGGATTTTGTCGACGATTTCTGGCATGACGACCTCTTTTGGGCGACCTGAACGTTCGGCATCACTTGTACTGGTACGACCACAACGGAACTCAGTAAACCATTTCTTAACCATTGAAATTGATGGTGCAGAGTCCCCATAATATTTATCAAGTCTTTCCTTGGTTTCGGTGATGGATTTTTTACGCAAAAAATAATGCTTAATTAGCACACGAAATTCACTTTTTTCCATTTTCGTTAAAATTCACGAGATCGTCTGCTTTCAATGCCTATAAAACGCAAACCAAAAAACGCAGCTTTCTCAAAATTTTACAGTCAGCTGTTAATCGATAACTGCTGACAGGAGCAGTGTTGTATTTAGAGCAGGTGCGCGGCAAATACAAAAAGTCACGGTCTTATCAAACGACCCTCGGGTCGTTTGATAAGTCCGTGACTTTTAATGAATAAATATATTTTTTTCGTCAAAGAAGCGTTTTATTTCTCAACATAATCTCCTTTTAGCTCTATACATTTAGTCCAGCGTTTTTCCAATTTTTTTATTCCTTCCAAATAATAGGTTTTCTCAAGGCCCTCAAAATAGTCGTTTGTTTCTGTGATGACCTCTTCATTTGACCCGAATCTCTTACCGCCGAGCCATTTCTTCATGTTTGGAAACAAAAAATAGTCACAGGGGGCTAAATCTGGAGAATATGCTGGATGGGGTAGCAGTTCGTAGCCCAATTTATGAAATTTTGCCATGCTGACTACACACGTGTGCACCCGTGCATTGTCCTGATGGAACAGCACTTTTTTTCGCCAAATGCGGTCGTTTCTGCTTCAAATCAATATCGAATCTGTCCAAAAGCTCTGAATAATATTCGCCGGTGATCGTTTTACCCTTTTCAAGGTAATCGATGTGAATGATACCTTGTGCATCCCAAAAAACTGTGGCCATGACCTTGTTGGCCGACAGACCCACCTTGGCCTTCTTTGGTGCACGTTCACCCGGAGAAACCCACTGTCTTGATTGTTCTTTGGTCTCTGGTGTGGTGTGGTGGATCCATGTTTCGTCTACGGTAACGAAACGGCGCAAAAATTCGTTTGGATTGCGGTTGAACATCGCCAAACACTCCTTTGAAATGGTCACACGGTTGCGCTTATGGTCGTGTGTGAGCAATCGCGGCACCCATCGCGCGGAAAGCTTTTTCATGTCCAAATATTCATGTAAAATGTGATGTACCCGTTCAGTTGAGATGCCTACAGCCTCAGCTACCTCACGCACTTTCATTCTCCGATCATCCAATATCATTCCATGGATTTTGTCGACGATTTCTGGCATGACGACCTCTTTTGGGCGACCTGAACGTTCGGCATCACTTGTACTGGTACGACCACAACGGAACTCAGTAAACCATTTCTTAACCATTGAAATTGATGGTGCAGAGTCCCCATAATATTTATCAAGTCTTTCCTTGGTTTCGGTGATGGATTTTTTACGCAAAAAATAATGCTTAATTAGCACACGAAATTCACTTTTTTCCATTTTCGTTAAAATTCACGAGATCGTCTGCTTTCAATGCCTATAAAACGCAAACCAAAAAACGCAGCTTTCTCAAAATTTTACAGTCAGCTGTTAATCGATAACTGCTGACAGGAGCAGTGTTGTATTTAGAGCAGGTGCGCGGCAAATACAAAAAGTCACGGTCTTATCAAACGACCCTCGGGTCGTTTGATAAGTCCGTGACTTTTTGAATAAAATATATTTTTTTCGTCAAAGAAGCGTTTTATTTCTCAACATAATCTCCTTTTAGCTCTATACATTTAGTCCAGCGTTTTTCCCAATTTTTTTATTCCTTCCAAATAATAGGTTTTCTCAAGGCCCTCAAAATAGTCGTTTGTTTCTGTGATGACCTCTTCATTTGACCCGAATCTCTTACCGCCGAGCCATTTCTTCATGTTTGGAAACAAAAAATAGTCACAGGGGGCTAAATCTGGAGAATATGCTGGATGGGGTAGCAGTTCGTAGCCCAATTTATGAAATTTTGCCATGCTGACTACACACGTGTGCACCCGTGCATTGTCCTGATGGAACAGCACTTTTTTTCGCCAAATGCGGTCGTTTCTGCTTCAAATCAATATCGAATCTGTCCAAAAGCTCTGAATAATATTCGCCGGTGATCGTTTTACCCTTTTCAAGGTAATCGATGTGAATGATACCTTGTGCATCCCAAAAAACTGTGGCCATGACCTTGTTGGCCGACAGACCCACCTTGGCCTTCTTTGGTGCACGTTCACCCGGAGAAACCCACTGTCTTGATTGTTCTTTGGTCTCTGGTGTGGTGTGGTGGATCCATGTTTCGTCTACGGTAACGAAACGGCGCAAAAATTCGTTTGGATTGCGGTTGAACATCGCCAAACACTCCTTTGAAATGGTCACACGGTTGCGCTTATGGTCGTGTGTGAGCAATCGCGGCACCCATCGCGCGGAAAGCTTTTTCATGTCCAAATATTCATGTAAAATGTGATGTACCCGTTCAGTTGAGATGCCTACAGCCTCAGCTACCTCACGCACTTTCATTCTCCGATCATCCAATATCATTCCATGGATTTTGTCGACGATTTCTGGCATGACGACCTCTTTTGGGCGACCTGAACGTTCGGCATCACTTGTACTGGTACGACCACAACGGAACTCAGTAAACCATTTCTTAACCATTGAAATTGATGGTGCAGAGTCCCCATAATATTTATCAAGTCTTTCCTTGGTTTCGGTGATGGATTTTTTACGCAAAAAATAATGCTTAATTAGCACACGAAATTCACTTTTTTCCATTTTCGTTAAAATTCACGAGATCGTCTGCTTTCAATGCCTATAAAACGCAAACCAAAAAACGCAGCTTTCTCAAAATTTTACAGTCAGCTGTTAATCGATAACTGCTGACAGGAGCAGTGTTGTATTTAGAGCAGGTGCGCGGCAAATACAAAAAGTCACGGTCTTATCAAACGACCCTCGGGTCGTTTGATAAGTCCGTGACTTTTTGAATAAAATATATTTTTTCGTCAAAGAAGCGTTTTATTTCTCAACATAATCTCCTTTTAGCTCTATACATTTAGTCCAGCGTTTTTCCAATTTTTTTATTCCTTCCAAATAATAGGTTTTCTCAAGGCCCTCAAAATAGTCGTTTGTTTCTGTGATGACCTCTTCATTTGACCCGAATCTCTTACCGCCGAGCCATTTCTTCATGTTTGGAAACAAAAAATAGTCACAGGGGGCTAAATCTGGAGAATATGCTGGATGGGGTAGCAGTTCGTAGCCCAATTTATGAAATTTTGCCATGCTGACTACACACGTGTGCACCCGTGCATTGTCCTGATGGAACAGCACTTTTTTTCGCCAAATGCGGTCGTTTCTGCTTCAAATCAATATCGAATCTGTCCAAAAGCTCTGAATAATATTCGCCGGTGATCGTTTTACCCTTTTCAAGGTAATCGATGTGAATGATACCTTGTGCATCCCAAAAAACTGTGGCCATGACCTTGTTGGCCGACAGACCCACCTTGGCCTTCTTTGGTGCACGTTCACCCGGAGAAACCCACTGTCTTGATTGTTCTTTGGTCTCTGGTGTGGTGTGGTGGATCCATGTTTCGTCTACGGTAACGAAACGGCGCAAAAATTCGTTTGGATTGCGGTTGAACATCGCCAAACACTCCTTTGAAATGGTCACACGGTTGCGCTTATGGTCGTGTGTGAGCAATCGCGGCACCCATCGCGCGGAAAGCTTTTTCATGTCCAAATATTCATGTAAAATGTGATGTACCCGTTCAGTTGAGATGCCTACAGCCTCAGCTACCTCACGCACTTTCATTCTCCGATCATCCAATATCATTCCATGGATTTTGTCGACGATTTCTGGCATGACGACCTCTTTTGGGCGACCTGAACGTTCGGCATCACTTGTACTGGTACGACCACAACGGAACTCAGTAAACCATTTCTTAACCATTGAAATTGATGGTGCAGAGTCCCCATAATATTTATCAAGTCTTTCCTTGGTTTCGGTGATGGATTTTTTACGCAAAAAATAATGCTTAATTAGCACACGAAATTCACTTTTTTCCATTTTCGTTAAAATTCACGAGATCGTCTGCTTTCAATGCCTATAAAACGCAAACCAAAAAACGCAGCTTTCTCAAAATTTTACAGTCAGCTGTTAATCGATAACTGCTGACAGGAGCAGTGTTGTATTTAGAGCAGGTGCGCGGCAAATACAAAAAGTCACGGTCTTATCAAACGACCCTCGGGTCGTTTGATAAGTCCGTGACTTTTTGAATAAAATATATTTTTTTTCGTCAAAGAAGCGTTTTATTTCTCAACATAATCTCCTTTTAGCTCTATACATTTAGTCCAGCGTTTTTCCAATTTTTTTATTCCTTCCAAATAATAGGTTTTCTCAAGGCCCTCAAAATAGTCGTTTGTTTCTGTGATGACCTCTTCATTTGACCCGAATCTCTTACCGCCGAGCCATTTCTTCATGTTTGGAAACAAAAAATAGTCACAGGGGGCTAAATCTGGAGAATATGCTGGATGGGGTAGCAGTTCGTAGCCCAATTTATGAAATTTTGCCATGCTGACTACACACGTGTGCACCCGTGCATTGTCCTGATGGAACAGCACTTTTTTTCGCCAAATGCGGTCGTTTCTGCTTCAAATCAATATCGAATCTGTCCAAAAGCTCTGAATAATATTCGCCGGTGATCGTTTTACCCTTTTCAAGGTAATCGATGTGAATGATACCTTGTGCATCCCAAAAAACTGTGGCCATGACCTTGTTGGCCGACAGACCCACCTTGGCCTTCTTTGGTGCACGTTCACCCGGAGAAACCCACTGTCTTGATTGTTCTTTGGTCTCTGGTGTGGTGTGGTGGATCCATGTTTCGTCTACGGTAACGAAACGGCGCAAAAATTCGTTTGGATTGCGGTTGAACATCGCCAAACACTCCTTTGAAATGGTCACACGGTTGCGCTTATGGTCGTGTGTGAGCAATCGCGGCACCCATCGCGCGGAAAGCTTTTTCATGTCCAAATATTCATGTAAAATGTGATGTACCCGTTCAGTTGAGATGCCTACAGCCTCAGCTACCTCACGCACTTTCATTCTCCGATCATCCAATATCATTCCATGGATTTTGTCGACGATTTCTGGCATGACGACCTCTTTTGGGCGACCTGAACGTTCGGCATCACTTGTACTGGTACGACCACAACGGAACTCAGTAAACCATTTCTTAACCATTGAAATTGATGGTGCAGAGTCCCCATAATATTTATCAAGTCTTTCCTTGGTTTCGGTGATGGATTTTTTACGCAAAAAATAATGCTTAATTAGCACACGAAATTCACTTTTTTCCATTTTCGTTAAAATTCACGAGATCGTCTGCTTTCAATGCCTATAAAACGCAAACCAAAAAACGCAGCTTTCTCAAAATTTTACAGTCAGCTGTTAATCGATAACTGCTGACAGGAGCAGTGTTGTATTTAGAGCAGGTGCGCGGCAAATACAAAAAGTCACGGTCTTATCAAACGAACTTTTTTTTTAACCCTTTTTTTAAAAAATATATTTTTTTCGTCAAAGAAGCGTTTTATTTCTCAACATAATCTCCTTTTAGCTCTATACATTTAGTCCAGCGTTTTTCCAATTTTTTTATTCCTTCCAAATAATAGGTTTTTCTCAAGGCCCTCAAAATAGTCGTTTGTTTCTGTGATGACCTCTTCATTTGACCCGAATCTCTTACCGCCGAGCCATTCTTCTTCATGTTTGGAAACAAAAAATAGTCACAGGGGGCTAAATCTGGAGAATATGCTGGATGGGGTAGCAGTTCGTAGCCCAATTTATGAAATTTTGCCATGCTGACTACACACGTGTGCACCCGTGCATTGTCCTGATGGAACAGCACTTTTTTTTCGCCAAATGCGGTCGTTTCTGCTTCAAATCAATATCGAATCTGTCCAAAAGCTCTGAATAATATTCGCCGGTGATCGTTTTACCCTTTTCAAGGTAATCGATGTGAATGATACCTTGTGCATCCCAAAAAACTGTGGCCATGACCTTGTTGGCCGACAGACCCACCTTGGCCTTCTTTGGTGCACGTTCACCCGGAGAAACCCACTGTCTTGATTGTTCTTTGGTCTCTGGTGTGGTGTGGTGGATCCATGTTTCGTCTACGGTAACGAAACGGCGCAAAAATTCGTTTGGATTGCGGTTGAACATCGCCAAACACTCCTTTGAAATGGTCACACGGTTGCGCTTATGGTCGTGTGTGAGCAATCGCGGCACCCATCGCGCGGAAAGCTTTTTCATGTCCAAATATTCATGTAAAATGTGATGTACCCGTTCAGTTGAGATGCCTACAGCCTCAGCTACCTCACGCACTTTCATTCTCCGATCATCCAATATCATTCCATGGATTTTGTCGACGATTTCTGGCATGACGACCTCTTTTGGGCGACCTGAACGTTCGGCATCACTTGTACTGGTACGACCACAACGGAACTCAGTAAACCATTTCTTAACCATTGAAATTGATGGTGCAGAGTCCCCATAATATTTATCAAGTCTTTCCTTGGTTTCGGTGATGGATTTTTTACGCAAAAAATAATGCTTAATTAGCACACGAAATTCACTTTTTTCCATTTTCGTTAAAATTCACGAGATCGTCTGCTTTCAATGCCTATAAAACGCAAACCAAAAAACGCAGCTTTCTCAAAATTTTACAGTCAGCTGTTAATCGATAACTGCTGACAGGAGCAGTGTTGTATTTAGAGCAGGTGCGCGGCAAATACAAAAAGTCACGGTGGCTTATCAAACGACCCGGGGTCGTTTGAATAACTTTTTTTAATATATTTTTTTCGTCAAAGAAGCGTTTTATTTCTCAACATAATCTCCTTTTAGCTCTATACATTTAGTCCAGCGTTTTTCCAATTTTTTTATTCCTTCCAAATAATAGGTTTTCTCAAGGCCCTCAAAATAGTCGTTTGTTTCTGTGATGACCTCTTCATTTGACCCGAATCTCTTACCGCCGAGCCATTTTTTTTTTTTTTTGGAAAAAAAAAAAATTTCAGGGGGCTAAATCTGGAGAATATGCTGGATGGGGTAGCAGTTCGTAGCCCAATTTATGAAATTTTGCCATGCTGACTACACACGTGTGCACCCGTGCATTGTCCTGATGGAACAGCACTTTTTTTCGTCGCCAAATGCGGTCGTTTCTGCTTCAAATCAATATCGAATCTGTCCAAAAGCTCTGAATAATATTCGCCGGTGATCGTTTTACCCTTTTCAAGGTAATCGATGTGAATGATACCTTGTGCATCCCAAAAAACTGTGGCCATGACCTTGTTGGCCGACAGACCCACCTTGGCCTTCTTTGGTGCACGTTCACCCGGAGAAACCCACTGTCTTGATTGTTCTTTGGTCTCTGGTGTGGTGTGGTGGATCCATGTTTCGTCTACGGTAACGAAACGGCGCAAAAATTCGTTTGGATTGCGGTTGAACATCGCCAAACACTCCTTTGAAATGGTCACACGGTTGCGCTTATGGTCGTGTGTGAGCAATCGCGGCACCCATCGCGCGGAAAGCTTTTTCATGTCCAAATATTCATGTAAAATGTGATGTACCCGTTCAGTTGAGATGCCTACAGCCTCAGCTACCTCACGCACTTTCATTCTCCGATCATCCAATATCATTCCATGGATTTTGTCGACGATTTCTGGCATGACGACCTCTTTTGGGCGACCTGAACGTTCGGCATCACTTGTACTGGTACGACCACAACGGAACTCAGTAAACCATTTCTTAACCATTGAAATTGATGGTGCAGAGTCCCCATAATATTTATCAAGTCTTTCCTTGGTTTCGGTGATGGATTTTTTACGCAAAAAATAATGCTTAATTAGCACACGAAATTCACTTTTTTCCATTTTCGTTAAAATTCACGAGATCGTCTGCTTTCAATGCCTATAAAACGCAAACCAAAAAACGCAGCTTTCTCAAAATTTTACAGTCAGCTGTTAATCGATAACTGCTGACAGGAGCAGTGTTGTATTTAGAGCAGGTGCGCGGCAAATACAAAAAGTCACGGTCTTAAAAAAAAAAACCTTTTTTTTTTTTTTTTTTTTTTTTTTTTTTTTTTTTTTTTTTTTTTTTTTTTTTTTTTTTTTTTTTTTTTTTTTTTTTTTTTTTTTTTTTTTTTTTTTTTTTTTTTTTTTTTTTTTTTTTTTTTTTTTTTTTTTTTTTTTTTTTTTTTTCCCCCCCTTTAATTTTTTTTTTTTTTTTTTTTTTCCCTTTTTTTTTCCCCCCCTTTTTTCCCCCCCCCCCCTTTTTTTTTTTTTGGGAAAAAAAAAATTTTTCGGGGGGGTAAATCTGGAGAATATGCTGGATGGGGTAGCAGTTCGTAGCCCAATTTATGAAATTTTGCCATGCTGACTACACACGTGTGCACCCGTGCATTGTCCTGATGGAACAGCACTTTTTTTTCGCCAAATGCGGTCGTTTCTGCTTCAAATCAATATCGAATCTGTCCAAAAGCTCTGAATAATATTCGCCGGTGATCGTTTTACCCTTTTCAAGGTAATCGATGTGAATGATACCTTGTGCATCCCAAAAAACTGTGGCCATGACCTTGTTGGCCGACAGACCCACCTTGGCCTTCTTTGGTGCACGTTCACCCGGAGAAACCCACTGTCTTGATTGTTCTTTGGTCTCTGGTGTGGTGTGGTGGATCCATGTTTCGTCTACGGTAACGAAACGGCGCAAAAATTCGTTTGGATTGCGGTTGAACATCGCCAAACACTCCTTTGAAATGGTCACACGGTTGCGCTTATGGTCGTGTGTGAGCAATCGCGGCACCCATCGCGCGGAAAGCTTTTTCATGTCCAAATATTCATGTAAAATGTGATGTACCCGTTCAGTTGAGATGCCTACAGCCTCAGCTACCTCACGCACTTTCATTCTCCGATCATCCAATATCATTCCATGGATTTTGTCGACGATTTCTGGCATGACGACCTCTTTTGGGCGACCTGAACGTTCGGCATCACTTGTACTGGTACGACCACAACGGAACTCAGTAAACCATTTCTTAACCATTGAAATTGATGGTGCAGAGTCCCCATAATATTTATCAAGTCTTTCCTTGGTTTCGGTGATGGATTTTTTACGCAAAAAATAATGCTTAATTAGCACACGAAATTCACTTTTTTCCATTTTCGTTAAAATTCACGAGATCGTCTGCTTTCAATGCCTATAAAACGCAAACCAAAAAACGCAGCTTTCTCAAAATTTTACAGTCAGCTGTTAATCGATAACTGCTGACAGGAGCAGTGTTGTATTTAGAGCAGGTGCGCGGCAAATACAAAAAGTCACGGTCTTATCAAACGACCCTCGGGTCGTTTGATAAGTCCGTGACTTTTTGAATAAAATATATTTTTTTCGTCAAAGAAGCGTTTTATTTCTCAACATAATCTCCTTTTAGCTCTATACATTTAGTCCAGCGTTTTTCCAATTTTTTTATTCCTTCCAAATAATAGGTTTTCTCAAGGCCCTCAAAATAGTCGTTTGTTTCTGTGATGACCTCTTCATTTGACCCGAATCTCTTACCGCCGAGCCATTTCTTCATGTTTGGAAACAAAAAATAGTCACAGGGGGCTAAATCTGGAGAATATGCTGGATGGGGTAGCAGTTCGTAGCCCAATTTATGAAATTTTGCCATGCTGACTACACACGTGTGCCCCCGTGCATTGTCCTGATGGAACAGCACTTTTTTTCGCCAAATGCGGTCGTTTCTGCTTCAAATCAATATCGAATCTGTCCAAAAGCTCTGAATAATATTCGCCGGTGATCGTTTTACCCTTTTCAAGGTAATCGATGTGAATGATACCTTGTGCATCCCAAAAATTTTGGGGTTGTTCTTTTGGGGGGCGACCCCCCCCGGGCCTTTTTTTTTGTGGTTTTTCCCGGGGAAACCCCCCTTTTTTTTTTTTTTTTTTTTTTTGGGGTGGTGGGGGGGTGTTTTTTTTTTTTTTTGGGGTAAGGAAGGGGGGGAAAATTTTTTTGTTTTGGGTTTGAATTTCCCCAAACCCTCCTTTGAAATGGTCACACGGTTGCGCTTATGGTCGTGTGTGAGCAATCGCGGCACCCATCGCGCGGAAAGCTTTTTCATGTCCAAATATTCATGTAAAATGTGATGTACCCGTTCAGTTGAGATGCCTACAGCCTCAGCTACCTCACGCACTTTCATTCTCCGATCATCCAATATCATTCCATGGATTTTGTCGACGATTTCTGGCATGACGACCTCTTTTGGGCGACCTGAACGTTCGGCATCACTTGTACTGGTACGACCACAACGGAACTCAGTAAACCATTTCTTAACCATTGAAATTGATGGTGCAGAGTCCCCATAATATTTATCAAGTCTTTCCTTGGTTTCGGTGATGGATTTTTTTACGCAAAAAAATAATGCTTAATTAGCACACGAAATTCACTTTTTTCCATTTTCGTTAAAATTCACGAGATCGTCTGCTTTCAATGCCTATAAAACGCAAACCAAAAAACGCAGCTTTCTCAAAATTTTACAGTCAGCTGTTAATCGATAACTGCTGACAG